>BGZK01000022.1:0-600000 GCA_005406025.1 Eumeta japonica
GCTTCACTTTTGCTCTCAATTCTAATTCTTTAATGTTATCGAACTGATCATTAAAAACAGAATTTTTAGCATTTTTTAAAAATTGTCATTTTTAAGTAGGAAGTGAAAAAAATTAAAAAAAAAAACATATTTAACGTCAATACAATATTGGACAAAACTTGTACATGATTCAGTGGTTGAGGTGGTCTCCTTTAAAGCAGAAGGCACCAAACTCCACCTTGGAGATGGACAAATTTACCAATAAATTTTTATTTTGAGTCAAATTAAAAACACTCGCTTCATGCCACGAAAAGCATGTTGATAATCCGTTCGTCCTAGGCGTTGTCATTACGTTAGTGACAAAGGTCTAGCAACACCAGCTCACACTGGGCCGGCATGGGAGACTTAAATCCAAACTTTCATTATGAAATAAAAAGATTGTTCGCAAGTTGTATACGTTAGTGGCGGAGTAATTAACACTTGATAAGCATTTTATTAACACACATACGAAAACTACGCCCATCCACACATATTTGACGATAACTTAAATAAATCATGTTTATGTATTAATGTTTGTAATAAATAAATTTTCCGCAGAGTGTAAAGGCTTTGGGGTTCTGAAATTATTTTTATGATTATAATCGTCTTACCTATTTGGGTTATAAGGGCTCCTTTATTCATAAATTTAGCATAGATACCGGTAAAATCTATAATATAAATGTTTGATATATTTAAAGGATTACATATAGGTATTTCTTTAAGTTACTTTCCAAGTTTACTTGCTATTTCTAGAACTATCTTACATAATAATCACATAGTCATAAAACTGTAATTAAAAATCATGAAATTAAGTTATAAAAGGAATAATTCAAACAGGAGACAGCCGACGCTATCCTATTACCTACATATATGCGTGAGGCATCACATTATATTGTTCCACGTTAGATCAGAACCAACCCTACTACTTAACATGATTTCATAATTAAAACAACCTGTGTGTATCACATGGTGAAGTCGTTGTGGTGCAGTGCAAGACGAGTTGCGCGCGCGCAGTCGCCGCCCTCCAGTTCGGAGCCCGCGCTTTCTGCATGCCACGGATTCGTTTTACGTCGCTGCCCGTCTGGATTGTTTATACAAAGCAAAACAGTAAAATCGGCAATGACTGACATATTTTTAATTTATTTAACAAAATCAAATAAATAGATTAGGGTTTCTAAGTAAAGGCGTGATTCCAGACTCTGTTGTAAGAGAGTTGGTATGTACAATATATATTCATAAACTTAGTTAAATTATTATGGATTTTTCCAAACATTTTTACATGAACATCGCTTATCCAACAAAATTAAATGTGAATTACTAATTTTCATGGAGATTGGTCGATGGTGCAAGAATTGATATATAACTGCGTCATTCTAGTGGTGAGTTATAAAATGGAGTTTCATGGTGATCGGTCAAACAGCGTTAAAATTTTGCGATCTTATGTACACAAACATTATTTTTTATATATACACATTGACAAATACAATCTAGCAATTAATTTCGTTTGCTTTATTCACAAATTATAATTCACCGCGCATACAGGATGGAATCGATAATGCATCTTTCCGCAAATATTCATAATCTCCTCCATAGAACAACTTTGCCAAAGTAACTATAACATAAATGTATGATTGAAAATATGGTAATACATAACATAAATTAATAAAGAGAAAACCCTGATTGGATGATGGGCGCGTAGGCGTTCGCGCGGGCCGATATAAGACCGCCGAAGGTATTACTATGATTTTCCACATATATTCCACTCACCTCTTAACAAACAAAGCAAACTAAGACAAATTACTGCGTAAACGACACTTTACACAATTTACGGGCTCGCATGTAGCAAATGTCACCTCTGCAAACTCCCCGACAATAAATCGTGTTTGTATATTCGATAACAGCAAAAATGTTATTAATCACACACAATCTTCGTTTTCTTCAAAACGCCTAAACCGATTGACTGTCACCTGCGTGCGGATTTGGCGGGAACGGGAGTGGGGGGGCGCATCACCTAAGGATGTCTCGTGAGATTGCACATTTACGTTTTGACCTATTTTTCTCAGAAACGGCTACTTCAATGACTATAGTTTCTTTAGCAAAGTCGTTTTAAAAAAGAAGAAGATTATGATTATATTGATTCTATACGGTATGTATCATCAGCCACGAGAAAGGGATAGTAAAACTATATTAGACTGACTACAAATCGTGTGATCTGCTATAATTTTATGATTGATAAATGATTTTTAATGAAAATTCTAAACTAACACTTAAGACTGAATCGACGCTTGTGGTGATCATGATGCGCCAGCTCCAGCTGCCGGCGCACGAGCTGTGAAGCGCTAGCCGGCCGCCCTGGCTCTTCCCGAGTGGCGCCCGTCCCAACTGCTGCTTTGCCCCCGCCACCAAGCGTCACCGCCGACAGCGCCGAACGATTTGCGCCTTCTATATATATATATATATATATATATAATCATGTAAAAAAAACCATTCAAAATTTGTTAGACATTTATTGATTAATATTCATACTAGCAATTGGTCTGTTCTGCACAAATTTTGTGATAGATTTTAAACTAAATTCTTGATACGCAAGAGACTTGAAAGTTTGAACTTCACATGGAACTGGATGATAATACAATTTTATTTAATTTCTTGTTTGTCTGTTTATAAGTCTGTTCGGTATTTTATAACAGATTTTAAACTTAAAATATAGCTCAGAAATTTTACAGCAGATTTCAGACTGAAGAATTAAATGTGTAAAAGAGACAAAAAGAAGATAAACCTAAAATGCGGAAGATAACATTTTAAAAATATATTTTTAATATAAGACTTTTAAAATGGATTAAAAAGTATAAAATAATTTCTTCTATCCCTATAGAGATTTCCAACTCCATTAATATTGTTTTGAAAATATTGTGATTGTGAATTTTTAATTGCTATCAATATTGTAATATTTTGACATGTACATAGCAATAAAGCAAGGTAAAACCTGTATAACTGGGATTTGAAAGGACCTATCTTTTTTTTAAACTTATAGAACCTTTTCATTTATCCAGTTCCCAAATAGGAAGGTTAAAATGACAGTTGTCTTATTTGTAGCGGGTCCAATTAAGAGGAATTTCAACCTCTCATAGCGGGACCTCTTTTTCATATGAAGAGGTGGGACTATTAATGAAAAAATAATGCGTATTTTATATGTTTAGACAAGTTATTATGCATTTAAACGTGTCTAAATCAGTTGTCTCGCTTATATGTGCTAATGAGCTACAAAGTCCCAATTATAGAGGTAAACATCAAAAAAACCTATCAAATCATTTCTCAGTTACAAAGCTTCAAAAATTTTCAGTAAAAAATTTTGAATTTCAGCTGGGATCTTATTATAAATTACACACATTGCCCCTTGAATTATTTGCTAATTTTACTGTGTCTTTTATGGGATAATACGTTGGTATATGTCTAATGCTTCGATGCTATGGATGTCGCTATTTTTTACAGCTATTCATTTCGTTATATGTACCAGATTTTCATAAAAGTATTGTGACTATAGTTAAGATAATAATTTTGTTAAATTTTTCTCTGAGAGATATCTTAGAATGAATGATAGAAATAAACTACAGTTTTGTTTATTTAATGCATAGGGAAATTAATTTTCAAACTAAATACTACTTACTACTTACAATATACCTCATTTTTGTCAAGTATCCCATGAAACCTCACATTCTTTTTAGAAAATAGAGTCACATCAGTAATTTGATTCATGTACTAAGAACAATGCATTTATTTACCTTTCACTATCTCCCTATGACTGTGAAACAGGAACGTTTTGTCAAATGTCTTGTTGAACATTTGCCTGGCCTTAGACTCATCCCATGTCGCCAAATCTCCATCGACATGACATCTTTCATTCATAATTTCTTTTATGTTGTCTTCTTGGACTGAGGAATCTTTGCTCACTACCTGTATACACAATTATTTGGTTCCTTTTGATTTCAGTACATTTAACAATTTTTACATTATCAAATTGTTTTTTTTCAGTAATTAGATTTTATAATGTTAATATTATATTCTTCATGAAAGTTACTTCATTAAAAAAATGTAAAATTAGGAATAAATAGAAAACATATATTTAATTATTTTGATGAAAAAAAAATTCTCAAAAAGTAAATCTCAAAAATGATGATTTTGAAAATATTACATACATGTATGATCTTGTGTTTCTTCAGACTAGAGCTAGACTGTGGCCTCTCGTGGAATTCAGTTTCTTGATGAAGAACAGACTTCTTGACAATGGGTGACAATTTCCTGAAATTATTCCTCGCTTCCAATTCCACTCTGGACCCTGAACTTGCATGATCGCTCGCTGTCCCAAATAACGGTGACAATTTTGGTTTCACGGAGTTGCCGTTCGAAATAGTTTCCAGAGTAACTGTTGTGTTTAAACTATTGTTAGGTGGATGCGGTTTACTCTCTTTTTCTGACTTCCTATCTGGACTCTCATAGTTAGGATTTTCAAAACCCGTCTGATCTTCGCTCAATTCGGTGACCGTTTGAGATATCAGATTTTTATTCGAGAGACGTCTACGTCTTTCTAGTTCTGCATGTATATCTGTCTGAACTCTTAAATTTATATCTCCATAGCGCTTCACTATGTAGTTCAGGAGCCATTGATAACCGGCCTTCAAACCTGGATCTAGTTTTGTTTTATTGGAATTCGCACTGGCCGTATAAGATTCTACAAGGGTTGGACATCTATACCTGCAATATTTATAGGATTTATTATTGCAATTCCGTAAATAGAAAAGTGTATATTTGCAGGTATTATTTTTAACAACTACCTGTAATGAAACTTTTCCAGATGAAATAAAAGCCAATTTTTTATTATGCCAAATTTGTATGACCCACATCAATACAAGGACTGGCTCGTGGCAGTGGGTAGGACTGCTTTATAATTACAAAGTGAAATACTTCAATGCATAAAATAATGAAATTTAAATATATAATTGTAATAATAAACTTAAATAGATACTTATTATATAATAAAGCCTAATTCAGAAATTGTCATTTGTAGATCAAATGAAGTTACTACAATGATACCTATGACGTAAAATCATATTGAAAAATAAATAATGGAAAAATACTTGAAATTCTAACACGTGCCATTTTTCTATTATTCCACATATTGACTTTTTTAAAAAAATTTTTAGCAATTTTGACACTAACCATTTTTGATCTCTCATAGTGTTATGATATTTATTAAATGATATTTTTCATTGGGAGTACAGTTCAACGTCCGAAACTTCTACGCTGTGAAGTTAGTCGAAGCGCAGAATGGCGATAGCCGAAGGGGGGGAGCTTGGAGAGGGATCTTCGGGCGGTTTCGTG
The DNA here is from genome assembly GCA_005406025.1 of Eumeta japonica. Classification (NCBI taxonomy): domain Eukaryota; kingdom Metazoa; phylum Arthropoda; class Insecta; order Lepidoptera; family Psychidae; genus Eumeta; species Eumeta japonica. The sequence goes on from BGZK01000022.1 coordinate 5,398, forward strand.
CGTTGAACTGTACATGCTTTAATCACTACATAGGGCAGCCTGGTTGGCAATCACACTGTCATAAACCTCAAACACCTATGGCATAACTGTCCACCATAGATTTGACTATTTTTAAATACGATTTTAAAATAATTCCATCATATAATTAAGCAGTCAATTTCCCTAATGTTTTTTTTTAAATTGCCCCTATACAATATTAATATTCTGAGATGATATATTCCAACTTTTATTTTCAAATTTTAATATTTATATTAAAATTTTTCAATAGCATTAAATATTAAGGGGACCATATACATCTTAGCTATACTTTTGTTTTATAACTTAATATATTCATGGTCAAGCATGTGTATGATTACTAAATTATTAGTCAAATGATTAATAATACGTTTGACCAAAACTCACTTGTTGATGAGAGGTTCAATGTTCAATTGTTCCACAACATCAATATCATCCAGTGCTCCTTGTTTGTCTTGCTTATTGGCTAGTATCAAAACTGGTTTTCCTGGATATTAAAAAAAAACAAATACAAAACTGTTAAAACATTTTTTTAATACTTTTTTTTCTGTAAAATAATAATTGTTTTCTCACATAAAATCTAATTCAATAATATACCATGCATTATCCAAAATTTAATATAAATGTCAGCTTTATTAATTAAATATTATGCTGATTCAAAATAACATAGCATGATATTATTTTCTTTTTCAGTTGTTTCAAAATTGTATGGTGATCACATGGAATTTTGTTATTGTGTGCAATCAACAAAATATGTAATTATTAACGACAATTTAATTTTTCATAATATTAGTAAAATTCAAAGCTTTTTCAACAATAAAACAATTTATGTAAAAATTTAGAAATAGAAATTATAAAAACTTTATTGTTTAAATAATACCATAATCATAAAAATTTTAAGTACTGTAGTTATACTACAACAATATTACAGTTATGGCAATTATAAAGGTCAATTTATTAAAATATCAAAATTGGTAGGGATATCTTAATATCCTTCTATACTGCCTTACCAGAACCAAAATACATAAGTAAACTTCAAGCATATAATTCCAATAACTTGGATTTGCTCATGCACATAACTTTACAAATGTAGAAATTTGATAACAAAATACATACAATACGCAATGAAGTTCTTTGTGTAACTGCGGAACCCTAATATGAAATAGATGGCACAATGTACTGTACAGGAAAAAACAGCAGCCTATATCACAGTAATTGGAACGATAGCGATAAAACAGCTTAACAGCCATGCGGAGCGTAACTAATTGGTAATCACCTGATATTTTATCGTGCGACAGGACCTCTCCCAGAACAGCTTTACATTCCTCCAATCGCGTAAAGTCGCTAGAATCGATCACGAATATTATACCGTGGACCTCGCTGTAATACTGCGGCCAGATCTGCCTGAACTGCGGACTGCCTCCCAAGTCGTAGATGGTCACGGGCGTATCCTTGTGTACCAAGTTAACGGCCTTGAAGCCTACAGTGGGCAAAATTTTATCATCCCTTTCGCCGGTCAACGTGTTCACCGTTTGAGTTTTACCCGCGTTGTCCAGGCCTATTAATATCAATACGATGTGGCGCCGCGTGCTACCTCTACGCACAAATGTACAACAATTGCCCATTTCACAGGTTTCTTCGACGCTGTATTAATGAAATCTTATTGTATAATTTTGTTTTTACATTGCAACACGTCGCGTTAACTTTGAATTTGTCGCCAATAGTGGCCATTTGTAAACAAATGTCGGTTGACGCAAACGGTTACCAAGAGTTTGACTGGTCTGTACTCTATTGTCGGTTTGTTCTCCATGCGCATTTTCATAATCTTTTTAATGTAAATACGTCTACCCGTCGACTGATGATTAATACATAATTAGGTATGTATTTTAATTTTTCATCAAATACTAACTACCAGTTATAAATAAGTATACGAATCTTAATTTATTTTATTAAGATTATTTTATTGGATATCCCATTTTCTTTGGTTTAATAGAAAAGTTACTGCAGATGGTGCACTTAGCAATTATTTTACCACGATAAATGAATAAAGCGCTTTACAACGATTTTATGATTTTACTAATTACATGAAATGTTCATTCCTTGTCTTAGTTTTATTTCACTTCTTGCATTTTAATATAACCTTCGCTTCATTGCTAAGCTAAACAAGGCCACAGGTGTTCCTCACGTAACTTGACCTTGTAACTCAAAGAAAACAAATGTTTTCTTATTAATTAATGCCACAAATTCATGGTATACTCCGTGCGGTTTATTATAAAAGAAAAGTACATAAATATATTAGAATAAAATAAAATGTTATGTATAAAATGACTAGAAAATCGGATTTAGCGTGATTTACAAATAAAATAATTTTAGACAATGATAGAAATTCACATAAATTTACAAAAAAATAGGCTACATATACAGTAACAAACATTACTCTGTGCTAATTAAAGAAAAGTTTAATAATCTTTGAGACAAAAGAAATATTTGATATATTTTTTTTTATTATTCATGTATCTAATAATATGTATTATTTAAAAATTGACGTGCGCTCTTCAATTATATCACCTCTAGTTTAAATGAGTTTTTACGGGTCCCCCCTTCCCCAATGCACATTTTGAGCTCGCACGTTTAATGAATATCTCCTTACCTTTTTGAAATTCCTATCTGCAATTGATATGAATTTTTGTAGTGCAACAGAATTGCAGTTTTGGAAATACGACTTAGTAGACTTTTATGTGCATACGACCACGTCTTAAATTCCTCACTATTAGAATAGTTAATTGAACTAAGTTATAATTTTACTTTAGATCCATGTTTGAATTACATTAAAGCGGCGGAACCGATTTTGAGCCTTAGGATCCACATGTATCCCAGCTTTGTAGTCGTAAATCACATTATAGATTTTGATAAAAATACAATTTCATTACCAGCGGCAGTCTTAACAATTGCGAGACATTTGTCCTTTGCGCATGGAATTTTAAGTATCGGGGTCAACTGTTTTGATTTTTTTATTTGAAATACAAAAATTTTGATATCGAAGATAAGTAAAACTTTATTGATTCATAACCATAAATTTAAAAAAATGCATAACCACATTATAATGTCTGTAAATTTTATAAGTATTTATGAGAAACATAATATAAAAACATTGTAAACTATTCAAACATGGGAAAAATGAGTCCTTGTAGTCAAATTGCATAATTTTGAATTTTTTTAGGAATATAGTTAAGAAATTTTTTTTCACTATGTCGAAGAACAATTTTTCTAAAACAAAATTCATTTAATAATGATTTTTTCGATAATTATTTACTGTCAATTACTTGAAATATGTGTACCTTATTGTCAATCGATCCCGATTTCTACTCGAGTCGTTTACAGCTGGAGGCCATTCGAAACGCGAGGCCCGGGCGCGTTTTATATAAAGCTCTTATTCTGATCCAAGCAAAACTATCTATTTGTGAATACCGCATTAAAATTCGTTTTGTGATTTCAGAGATGTGTGGGAACAGACGGACAGACAAAAAATTTAAAATTGTTGTTTTCTCCTATCGTCTTCTCTCCATTTTTATAGTTCCGTAGCTCAAAAGGAATAATGGAACCCTTATACGATCACTTTGTTGTCTGTCCATCCATCTGTCTGTCAAGACTCTTTATCTCGGGAACGCGTGGAGGTAAGTATCCAGCTGAAATTAGAACCATATACTCAAGTCTTAAGTCTCTTGAAGTTTGAAAATATAAAACTTCTAAGTTAACGTGAAAAAAAGATACGGCAGTTAATGCCGCAAAAAATGTAAATTTTGACGCTCTCAAGGGAACCAATATTTATAAGGTATTTTTCGTTAACGTATAACTACGAAATTTGACAAGTAATACCGTCTTATACTACAAGTATACGAAAAAATCTGAAAATCGTACATTTGCAATTAAATCATAAAAAATATAGTCTTTATTTTTCAAAGTATGTAATCAATCATGCGCGGTCACAATTATATGGGTAACCGAATCTTTTTGTAGATTTTTTTAAACTTTTACTAATTTGTACAGAAGAAAAAATCTGAAAGCCGTATATTTTTAAATAAATCACAAAAAAATCGTAAAAAAAACCTCAAACAAAACTGCGAGACTCAATTCCTGAACTATTTATGATATGTATTATGTACCCGCAAATTTGCACGGAACTCTCGGTGGGCGGGTTCGACTCGCACTTGTCCGGCTTTTTTTTTTACATATGCACACCAATTTCTAGGAAACGGTTTACCGAATTGAATCGTTTAAGCTGTATTTCGTTAAATTAGATCCCGAAGCGGCTCCATATATTTTTCTATGACAAAATATACCATTGTTCAGAAAACGGGAGAACAAAAAAACATATAAGATTGTCGTCAATGTTATTGTAAGTTTAGATTAACATCGCCGACAATTGTGTTATATTTGCAGAAATTTGGGCATAAACTTTTTTCTAAAAAAAGAATTCCGTTCAATAGTTTCTTAATTATCTGGAAAAGCTAGTTGCATTACCATAAATCTTGAACTGATGATCTTTCGCGACGACCAATCGTGGATCATCGCTAACTCGTTTCATCAACAAATAACTCGCACACCCAAACCATCGTCACTCTCGTCATTCGCTCTTCAGCATCTCAATCATTTTTATTGGCCGATTACTCTGTCAAGCATGGACCCGATATTTTCGTTCTTTGCATATCTTTTTTGTCCTTTATTTATCCCGGACAATAAAAACAGTTTCAATATGAAAATTTCATATTAAGGTATCTGTATGTATATAAAAGACGATGTGTGTATGGTCCTTATGCACTCCGAAACGACTACCCCGATTTTGATGAAATCTTCAGGTACTCTTCATATTGGTCTAGTGGTTGATCCTGCGAAGTTTGGTAGCGATTGGATCAACAGAAATAGTTTTCCTTTATTTTCTTGGCCTTATCAATGACAATTCTGCTGTGAATTTGCTATTGTTTTCATAACATCCATTATATTGACACGTGTCGTATATTTTCATTCTATTAATCTTTGTATATAAAAATCTAGTGCCACAATATTTGTCCACGATGAAATCTAAACAACTCAACCGATCTTCAAGAAACTTGGCATTTATGTGTAATTTGATCCAACATGAGAGATAGGATAGTTTATATTGTGATAGGTAGCGTTTGCGTCAAAAACTTCTTTTTTTTAATTTTTTTATTTTTTAGATTTCTCTTCTAAAGAATACTACAAACACAAATTTCAATTTCCCTAGATCCTCGCCCCTCAACTGATATAAGACGGATTGACAAAAATATCGCCTACCAATTCGCACCACATTAAATTTAAAATCCTCTCCTCCTCCTATACTTTAATACTTATACCAGTATCGGTATCGAAATTGAAAACAGGACCGAGGTCAAAACGGAGTGGGGGATTGGCATCAGAATCGACAGCCTAATAGGGATCTAAACACAAAAAACGAACAACTTGTTTGCCTCCAACTTCGTCCAAGTGAGGACTGTGATTGGTAGCGGAAGCAGAATTGAAACTGAAACTGAGAACGGGACTGGGTTTGAGATTAACATTGATCGATACAAGATGAAAAAAATTATACTACGTCCATGCTGACGGAGCTGCAGACATTAACTATAGGGGCGAGACACCCACAAGAATGGGCAGAACATCTCCCGTGCCAGCCAGTATATGTATAGTACCATTATACTGTAACCAATGACATTATGTACAACTAAATGTGCAATTTAATATTTTTGAGACTATATTTAATTTAATAATTTTCAACTAGTTTATAAGTAGGTAAAGAATAATAGAGATTGTTTAAAATAATTATTTATATTTTGTTGATAGGATGTTATGAGTTTCGTTTTTATAAGAGGAATAACAGTGAAATAAATGAACAATGAGTAAACGTTCATTCTACATGTTCATTATTGTAGTTACGGGAGCTCGTTCACCTGCGTTGCTTTTATATTCTTGAGGCAGAGAGGCAGTGTGAATGCTTGCTGCGAATGAGAGTAAAGCTGTATTATACACGGTATTGCATTAGTTGGTTCAGTGAAATACAGTCAAATTTGCTGTGACAAATATTAAATAAAAGTATTGCATCGTGCAGCACATGTCTCATTCGCAGCAAACTCATAATATCTTTTTAATAGCGATGTGATTTTCAACATTCATAATTATGGTATATTAAATATATACTAAGACGTGGTGCATTTATACCTTTTGTTTGGTATATTGCAAATTGTATATTTCTTGAAGTACTACCACAAAAGCCATACATTTGATACAATATAATGAAACCAAAGCTAAAAAATACATAATGGCCTTTTATTTTTTCCAAAACAATCATATATAATAGTACACAATATAAATTAATACAGGTACTTTCTGCGAATGTGTCATAAACAATGTTGCTACAAAATCAAAATGTAGTGTAGAGCCTTTTAAGTTTTAAAATTCAAAAATGATTGCCGCACCAGTTGAATTATTATCTCCATGTCACCAAAATGGTGTCACCGCTTTTGATTGAAAAATATGCCAAATCTTTCATAACATTGTCGAGGCATATTTTAGCTCCTTTTAATTGGTCGTCGATACAATATAACACCGGTGAGCCCATTTTGCCATTTTTCGGAAACAGTCTTTGCGCTAGTGTTACCAGTTTTTGAACAGACATCGTGGAGGGAAATTTCTTTTTTAAAACCTTGCCCTTTTCGTCTTTCAGCGTCAGTTCCAAAAGCTGTGACGTCAGTGTTGTATTTTTCGGCTGTTTAACAAGCAAATTATCATCTGGGAGACCATATTCTATAAAAACCAAAAACATTTTAATGAGCATAAAACAAAGACTCTTATATATAAATCTACATAAATCTCTTATACTAGTAACAAAACCAAATACTTATTATTTACACTATAAATCTTATAATATTTTTTGGTTTTAATATATAGGTATACTGTAACAATATTAGTATTTTTCGCTATTCAACATTATATTGGACTCGTTAATCTTGAAATAATGCATTTCATACAATATTGTCAGTGTGAATGCATTTATCTATACACATATATAATTAGTTTGAAGTGTTTGCCATCAACTCAAAAATGATTTCCATAGTTTTTGCTTTTTTTCTGTATGCTGTTTAATCTCAGTGAGAGGGCGCAAATACAATTTCAAAATTGAGATGTGTAGTAATTGTTGTCTAACAATTTTCCCATAATGGATATAATATTTGTTGTCGTATATGATGAAATAATTTTTTTTTTTGTGTAAGTTTTTCAAATATTATTTCATATTTTTTATTAAACCTGATGACTTGATATACTATTTTATATTATGTAGGTTTTGTGCATGAATAAAAAAAAAATTTAACACTTTCTTTTTTTAGATGAATTTACTTTTGAATTGAAATAGCATCATTTTGTATCATATACTGAAATAACATTTAAACATGGCAGTGCCTTATAGCCAAAGGCAACACACGTATCTTGTTAAATTAAATAATGGATAAGCACAAAAAAATATAAATAAACAATATATGATCTATATAACCACTAAAATTATATGCTTACTGTTTATCAGTTCCGGAAACCGACAATGTTCGATAGAAAACAGGCTGGCATTGGACGAATTTCGGGTCGTTTTCCACTCCGCGCCATGTCGTTTTATGTAATCATACTCGGCGCCGCGCCGCGCCTCACGGGTGATTTGGGTACAATTGAGTTCCTGAAATTAAATTAAAAATCAGAATCAGGCGTGTACGGTTCAACGCACGAAACTCTGCCGCTGTGAAGTTAGCCACGATAGTGTCGCAATGACGAGAAATAGGAACGCGGGGAAAAAGAACGAAGGATCGTGGAGCATCAAACCTGCGCATCGCATCATTCGCAGGCAATTTAGAGCGGCAGATTTTCGTGCGTTGTACTGTAGTCTACATGATCGTAGAATTTTATATGCTATGAAGTGTATGGGGTGGTATTTATTACAGGTTATTTGTCATTAACATGCTGCAGAACTCTGAAATTATTTGAAGACACTGAGTTATTTTTTAATGAAGGTTCTTAAATATTGTTAATGACGTCAACAACAACACCATTAAATTTCCATTAATTACATTTAAAATGTGAAATTATTTTGGCTTGTAATGTACAATAAAAACCTTTATTATTCATAAAAACCCTGTCTATTATTTTAAATATATTGTTTTTTGTTAAATTAATGCTAGATTAACACATAGTTTCTAAATAATAATAAATAATTCTGGTGAGTCGAATCAGTTATTCACTATAACAGTTTTAGACATTATAAATTATTTGATATTAGAGACTTGGAATGCAACTTAATGACATCTGAAATTTCATGATAAATCATTTTATGTAAGTTCAACTTCCGTATATTTGTCGCCATCACACTCAAAAAGTGGTCCTACGAATAACACGGGATTTTAATATAACATAGCATTTGAAATGCATATATTTCTTTTATAACTACTAGCATTTGCCCTCCACTTCGCCCATGTAGTTGTACTATTGAATCAAATGAATACCTTAATTTAAAAAAAATTTTCACTTACAGAAAGCTACATAAATATCCTTTATTTTTATACTAACATTTGCAAATCGTTTGTGATGTACGAGTACAAACCAGAACCGTCGCCAGTAACAATATGAAAAATGCAAATGAGACAGGAATCAGAATTAAGTAGAAAACAGGACCGAAATCGAGACCGTGACCGAGATCAAAATCAGAAAAAATAATGAAATCAGAAACAAGAGTGGGTACAAGATTGGAATTGACAACAAGATGGATCAGTGTAAAAACTGAAAGAATACAGTTTACGAGTGTAGCAGCGGGTGAGAATCTAGTATCACTATATTAACAATTATTTGCATTCAATGCACTTATCAATATAAAGAAGTGGTAGAAATAAACTAGAGAGCAGTATTTCATTTTCTAAAGTGATAGGCAAAACTGCAAGACATTTTGTCATAAGAATTACTGAAAATTAAATAAATACATCAACTAATGCCTGTCGACTCGTAGAATTTTAGTAGTCTTAAATGCACACGATTAGTTTCGTGCGAAATGAATGACAATGCTGCAGACTAACATAACTAGTTTAGTAGCCGAGTGCAGAATGCGAGAAGGTATTGTCCTAAATATAACAAATGAAAGAAAATAAAAACATTGTATAGTCGGACCTGTGCAGTTTATATTTTTTTTCTATATTTCTTTCATATCAATAATATATTTTGGTAATGTTTTTATTATTCTGTTTCAATATTATAAAAAAATATTAAATAGCAATTAAAGTGCCACAAAAAATAAGACATCTGAATAGTCATGACTTTCGCTGTTCAATAAACCTGATTCTATCATCCGAATCCCACATCATAATATGTATATGTATGATTTCATTTTTTGATTTGAATATATATACATATACATACATATATAAATCAAAAAATGAGATCATTAATTTTCAGATTTTTAGATGAAATTTCTAGTTTCTCTAAAGATAAAAACGGTCATCACCTGCAAACTGCCTATCTTTGCTATGATGAGTTGTGAACCTGTGTCGTAGTCCTCGCTGTTTTGAATTGGATTTTTCAAGAAGTAGAGCTTCTTCAGACACTTTAGTTTGTCCAATTCGCTCAAGGAACGCCACTGAGAATAAACAATAAATTAGCTTAATGAAATATCAAATAATACCAGATTCACTAAAAGAATGTCATGTTGAACTCACATCGTCCACTTTATTCCTGTTCAAGAATAAAGTTTCGAGCCTCTCAAAGATGTCCAATTTTGTGTTATCTTGATTATCATTGAATCTTATCCTTTGTATTTCGCAGTCGTTCAAACTTAACGTCTTTAGATTGCCGATCCTGCCCAATTTCATTATTTCTGCCCAATCTGATATGGGGTTTCCATCTAATCTTAGTGTAGTAAGATTATAGAGTGTCAACTTTGGCGGTATTATGGTTTTCACATTGTTGTAGGCTGCGACAATTTCTTTGATTTCTGGCCACAGGTGAGAAAGAGAGAGGATGTCTTCCCATTCATAATCACAGACCGAGATATTTATTTTCTCGAGCCCCTCGAAATGAGTGGAGTTTTGAGCAAGGCTCTCTTCCGACATATCGATGGCCATTCGATTTTTACTGAAAAAAGGAAATATAAAAGTAAATACAAATAATAATTTAAAATAATTATTTTGAAAAATTTTAAGAAAAAAGGGTACTGTGTAATTAATTACAAAAAGCCTTTAAGAAATACAATTTATTAAATTGCATAACGTCTACTTAATATTGACTTCCCCATACTACTGTTTATGATTCTCACCTGACATCCAGTTCCCTTAAGTCGGGCAATTGAGCAGACAGCTGTATAACTTCACGCCAATTACTGAATAAGTTCCGTGAGACATCCAAACTTCGAACATTGGGGCACAGCTCTGCTACATTACCGGCAACCACTATGTTCTGGTCCCGAACGCAAACTTCCAACAGACGATCGAGTTTCCTGCAAGCAATATAAAATGTGAAACACTATCCGTTCAGGGTCTATAGAGTTTATTTTTTTATAGATTTCAAGACTAATATTGTTATATTAGCCGGTAGAAGCGATTCTTTATGAAATACTAACTGTTTCTGGTGTATCTTCTCAAAGCCGACCATCTCAATGAACGGCGCCTTCATCTCGCGCTTCCACTCGTTGATCACTGTCCTGCAATGGGCGGCGACCTTCTCATCCTAGAAACATCAAAAATACCATTAAATATTTCATCCTTAATGCGATATGTGAATCGATATACACTGCAATAACGCCTGTCTGCAGCATAAAATGAACAGTTAAGAGCATTTAATATGAAATCCGTTATTTGCCAGATAGCTTAAAAATAAATAAAACAAAGACAATAAAATATACAGCTTTTAGTTCTCTTGTAATCTAATTTAGACAGTGTACTAGTTAAATAGCATAAAGGTATTGAATAAATTGACAATTAAAACACATAAAAATTGATTAAGCTCCATTTCAATGCAGCAAGATAAGAGGTTCGTGCTGGCAAAAGCTAACAAGATTGTTGCTTAAATATTGGTTTTATCAGAAACCTTGGCCACTTTTAGTAGAAACTAATAATACAAATATCTATCAAATAAATAATTCCAATATTGCCTTTACACAAGGTACAGAGGGCATTAAACATAGAATTTATTGATAAATACTAGATAATATTGTTTTTGTCATTAAACTATGTTGCTACACTTACACAAAAATTGTGTATTTATTAATAGAACACATGCATTACATTTTCACATAATATAAATAGTCTTATATTTTGAATCCTTTTCGCAAATAAAAGCTAAATAAAGATATTGAAATTTAATTCGAAAAATTAAAACAATTATATATAAAAAAAGTATATCAAAATAATATTACCATGTTCTATATAACCACAAGGTATATATTTAATTTTTTTTTTTTTATTTGACACAGAATCATCATATGATTAACATACATTTAATAGTCACATAATTAAAAATAAACCACACAACGGTCAAATGACTAAGAAGATGGTCCACATCATTCAAAGATGCTCACTGAAAAAAAAAAATGTATAGATAATGCATGAATAAGACTCTATTATATGAAATAAAAATTCCATTATTCAACTGTATGAATAAATGGAATTTTTTGTGACCCTAATCAGGGCAATATTTCAGTATCAGGGCGCCCCAGGCAGAAAATAAAATGGGGCCCTATTCTAAAAAGAATAAAGACGGTCTTTTTATCATTTTAATTTGCACAACAAACTGGGCATTCACCAGAAGAGAATTGAGACAAGAAGTGATGTAATTGTAAGTATTAAGGATTTATACAAACAAATAAAAAATGTTTGCCTTGCCTCTACATTTCTTATCATCGAAATATGTTTTCGCATTTATTTTAAGTGTGATGATGATCAATTGTAAAGGGAAGAGGTCATTTTCAGCTTGACTTTTAAAAAAATTTAGGAGTATGGTAACAAAAGATAAATTATCTTGAATCGGAGTTTTCATAATATAATAACTGAGTTTGCAAAGAAAAAAATAGAGAAATAAATTATGATACAATCTTATGAAATAAAATTCTGTAAATAACAGTCATTTTCTTATTTTTCCTTTTTATAATTTATTTTCTATTTGTATATTCAAAAAATGTCTTTTATATATATTTTATAAATTTAGAGCCCTTCAAAAGCCTGGGGCTATTGGCCCGGGCTTCTTGGACCTGTGTATAAAGACGGCCCTGACCGTAGTGAAGATGTTTAAGTATTGTTTCTCGGTTTATATTAACTTAAAAACATTTTAGCTAAGAAGTACATGTGAGAGAGTTGAACAAGTGGAAGAGTTTGTGTATTTGTGTAGTTCTGTTTACAAATGATGAGAAATATTGAGAGCAAATGCGGGAAATAAAATGAATGAGGGCTTGCTTGCTAATAATGATAGTAAGTGTCTCAGGACAAGTGCATTTGGTTATCCATAATGGGGTTCTGATCCTTGCGCTTATGAGAGTGAAAGTTGGGTATAATACAAGAAAAATAAAAGTAGAATCACTTCAATAGAGATGCAATTATTGGATAGTTTATGTAGATTGTCTTTGAAAGATAAAAAAGACGTAGTGATTAGAATAGAAAAAGGTGTAGTAGCTTAGCCATCTGAAAATAAAGAATGAAAGTAGACTGACTAAATAAATCTATAGAGCTAATGTATGTTATGGAATAGTCGGTAAGGATCATTCTAGAAAATCCTATGCAGACCCAATTGAAGGAATATTAAAGAAAGGACCAAATTTAAGCACCCCGAAACCAACAAGCTTGCATGTAAAGATTGATGGATGTCAGTGAAGCAAGACAGATATGCAAAGATTGTACCATGTGGAAATCAACAGGAAATCATCTATCTTTCTAGGAAATAGGTTTGAACTTATAACAAGATTAAAAAAATATTATAAACAATCAATACATTTGTTGACTTACAATATATTCAATATTTTCAGAATTAAAAATATTTGCTCTTAGTAAATAAGAACTCATTGATAAGTTGTTAACTAATTATAGTACTCTTTATAATATAATAATAACAATAATATAAAGACACACCTATTTGCCAGAAGAATAGAAGCTCTTTGTGTAATATAAATTAATCTGCATAATACCAACTGGTGTAAAAAAAATAAATAAACAAGAACTCACAGACAACTAAACAACTTATAATTTTCTCAAATTCAATTTTATGTTTCAATATATGTACACTAGTTGATCCAAATGTAATTGAAATGTTATAATTCATACCATAATTAAATTTGGATAGTTTTTATGATGTTAACTGCGCCTCTTAGTCCCTTGGCTTTTGGACACAATAAGCATTTGGCGTTTTTTATAAAGCCAAAGCAATGAAACCGAAAACATAAAATGTAATTTTAAATGCAAGTTAAACAACAGCAATTCAAAGCGCCCATTAAGCCAAACGCCTTAAGCTCGTCGAAGGTGCTCTTACGAAAAGACGAAACAGGCTTTTAACAAACACAACAACAAAAAGTGGTCCGCCCACTCAGTCTAGGATCATTAGTAATTTGTGAATGTATGCCTAAATTAAAATAAACAATATAATTTAAATCTTGTCAACTCACCTCTCGATCTCCATAGTATTTTCTTATAGCCTCAGCGCAGGTCCTAAATGGGGCCACTTTATTGGGACGAATGAATGTGCCCGCTCCGGGCTTAGAAGTATTGAAATACCAAATGCCATCGACGGCACCATCATGTTTACCCCTCGAAGGGTCATCCCATTCGACGCCATACCAAATGCCTTTATAGCCCTGAATTTCTCCGATGAATTTCACAGTACCAAAGTCGTCGTTGCACTTTATGCGACTGCCTACATGTATTTGTATCTCGTCATCTTCGATTCCATTGCGACTTTCCATGGCACCATTAAAAAATTTCGGTATTATATTAACAGGCATTGCGCCCACCATTATTCCAACGTTATCCAGAAATACAAAATTTGTGAAATTGAAAACAGGCCCAATTTTTTAAAAACTACCCAGTAGAACTGTCAATTATTTCGCTGACTAGCTGTCATTGTCCTCGATTAAAAAAATATGCCATGATATCCTTTCAATTTGTTTCCGTCATGACTTCTACATTTAGGAAAATTAAGTTGAAATTGAAACCATCAACGTAAAATATATGGTGTATTTAATTTCTACTGATATTTGAAAACTTTGAATACTTTAGTGTAATAAAATAAGCTTAATAAAGCAGATGTTGCCAGATTAAAAATAGTTAATGTTCTTTATGTAGTATTCACTAAATTCAACAGATGCCGCTTACTATAATTTTTTTTTTTAAGAAAGTGATTGGTTCAATTTAGTGCTATACGACTAATTTAAAATGTAATATATTATTGTCGAAAAATTTTACAGAATATTGTATTAAAAAATTGAAATATTTTTTGTAAAAAAGCTTTCGATATAATAATAAAAATACTTAAATTTTCAATTCATGGCACGCGTGAAATATTTGTTGCTAAACGTAAGTGTGCGGTATGAGTATAACACTGCCGGTTGAAAATGTATTTACTGCAATCCGTTCGCACCACCAGTCCGTGGTGGCGGTGCGGCGATAGCGTTTTCTCACTCACATCCACCAAATTCGGGAATTGGGTTTAAAAAGTGATTTTTGACTAAAATGGCCACCTCGGCCGGTTTACATGATATATCCTCTACGCGTTAACGTAAAAATGTTCTGTCGTGTCTGTGAAAATATGCCTATGTTAAGTGAACAATTGTACCGTGCGCTGCAATAGTGCATTTGGATTTATCTCGACAAAGGACCGAGCTTCAAAATGAGGTACGTGGTCGAGTTCATCGTTCTTGTTACTTTAGCAAAACAAATAAATATTTCATACCCGTTTCGACGGGCTGGCCTTATTTTTAGCTAAAAATTACGAGCTTTCGCGCAAGCCGTCCACGGAAAGTAGCGGGTTCTCTTTTACGGCCGATTTTTAACGACGTAAACAGAGCTAGATTGCGAACGTGCGTTCATCGATTATTCCATTATTTTCTCTATTTAAGGCTTTTCATGAATGATTATAAATGAAATTGCACCCGCAACGATATACCCACGCGTACGCGGGAATAAAAATAACGGTTTAGCTGTAATGATTCGTCGCTGTTATCGATTTTTGACGAGATACGTTCAACCGCCCCACGGGGAGTTCGAAATACGCCTATATTCGGTAACAAAATAAATTAATGCATTGAAGCCACAAATATTGGGACTGTTATCATCTTGATGCGTCGTATAGGGCGTTTCACATTTAAGATGGCCAGGTGGGACCAGGGCAGGCGGGGAAAAGCTCGCTGAATTGAAAAGGGGTCGAGCTTTACACGGTGCGGTCGTTTAGTTTTGTGACTAATAACATTGGTGCGTTTAAAAAACGTTCTGGCTGTTGTTAGAGTGTGACAATGAATTAAAAAAAAATAGTTACAACTCTATTAACTATGTTTGTTTGCTGCCAATTGCAGTATGAACAAAGATTGATGATTTTAGAAATAAACGTCTGAAAAAAAAAAAGGGATTTAGTAAATTTTGTATTGTGATTAATTTATGTATCCATCACAGTCACAATTTATGCGAAGTTGCATGAATCACTTACATTTTATTCATAATTTGTACTTTGATAAGCGACCTAAAAGTTGATGTCATGCCGTGCAAAATTGATCACTGTTTAATCTTCTAGATATTATTACGCATGTATATTTAATTTTATCAGCCTTTAAAAAAATTTATTCACAAAATCATTACATAAAAGAAAAAAACAAGTTAGGAATACTTTATGTTACATAAGGATATATATTTATTCCTAAAATAAATAAAATTGATCATTAAAATGAATGGCTCTTTCTACACTTGCTTCAACTCACAATTCATTGGACTTCAACTTAAAGTGTCCAGCTCATTTTGAGCAAACTGGTTTTTTTTTGCGAACAGAAACCAGTCTGCCATCTGGCACCATTGCGCCTTGTTGAGTGAACATTGCCTATTGTGTCCATTCTTTGATCGGTTCAGTTATTCTTGCTTATTATTAAAAATATATTATGACCATATTCTATGAGACAATTTACTGATGACAAAGTGTTTAAATGTATCTTTCCTTGTAGGCTGTAGCCTTGATTCTTGGAACTAAAATTTTATCTGCGTACTGCAAAAAAAAAGGCGTTTACTGCCTGTGAGTTTTATCTAATTCTCACAAACCTCTATTTTTTTTGTTGTTGTATTCCTACAATTCAGTCATTTACAAAGTTTATAACTTCATAAAGTTATTAATAAAAAGTAGTAAGGTTTTTTTATGGAAAAAATTCTTGTGCTCATTACTGTGGCTGTAATATTTATTTGGTATTGAATATCAACTAGTTTTTAAAGTTGTTTAATATCTGAATTTAATTTTCAAATATGAATTAATAATATGGTCTATTTGAAACTTCAAAAGGTATTTATTTATTTATTCTCTCAAATCAGTTTTATTTTCATAGAGCTATCATTACTGGATATAAAAATATTTTCAGAATATTTGTTGATTTGTATTTGTAGTAGAACATATTGTAAATTAACATTCGGAATCCAATAACAAATTGTAAATAACAATAGAACTAATTTTAATATGTGCTAATCATTTGGTGAAAACTCTATTTTCATATACTTTCAACTATTAGGTATAAAAATTAAATATATGTGGGTGTGTGGTTATAAATATAGGTTTTTTTTACAAAATAAATTAAAGATGCTTAAAAAAAAATCACTTTGTTAAAAAAAGCCATTGCAAATTTTCCTTCTTAGCAATAAACTGTAAAGATACAGTTTTACAGTTTATTGCAAATTACTCAAAAACTTATATTAATTTATTATTTAAATTTCTTTAAATGATTGTTAATATTTATTTTTCATTTAAAATGAAAATAAAAAATATAATAAGAGTAATTCAAGTTTTTATTAAAATTTACATTTTTACTATGATACCAGTCTTTACTGTTAAATAATTATTACTGTTACATTTGAAATGAAAAATCATATAAACTAGATATAATGTATCTATTTAAATTAATGTAATTGATTTGATTAAGTTTATTATTATCACTTATTATTGATATTGTTATATGGAATATGGATTATTATTATTCATTATTTTAATTTCAACCCAATAATTTATTTCAATATATTTTTTTTATACATACTTCTTTTATATAACTTTATACACATATTCGTTTTTGTACAATACAATAAATTACATATTATTTGTATAATATTGATGATAATGAAGATTGGCTATTTTGAGCACTACACTCATATAAGTATATTAAAACTGAAAATTAGTCAATAATGTGTTTAAAAAAAAAATAATACCATTCCATCGCTTAATGTATTAGATATATTCATTTAATCTAATAGGAAAACAAGTGGTACAAAAAAAAATTATAATTCAATCAACTCTAATTTGTTGTGTCTGCCTAAAAGTGAAATGAAACGCTGTACAGACAGAAAAACAAGGTGCTTTATGTAATATTGAATAACTCATAGTCCTTCTGAATGAACTATTGTGAAGTTCATTCCTTTTAGCTGTCTATATCTTCGATTTCACATCTGTCCATTAAAGTTTGAGAGAAGGGATTACTTACTCTGTCAAACAAAATATTGTTCTATAAACGTAAGATCTCTATTAGTGTTCATCAAAGCTGCTATTATATAATAATAATATATATTCATGCTTATTATCCAGGAGGGTAGACAGTGTCCAGATTTCCATATGGTATGATTTTTGCATATGTCTCTTGCTTTTGACTTCCATCAACCTTTTCAGATAAGCCTGTCGGTTAAGGGTGCTTAAAGTTTGCCTTTTATTTAATGCACCACCGATTCGATCTGCATAGAATAATAATTACATATTTTACCCTAGTCTTACCCTATGCTGGAATTGCTGTTTGTATACTTTTTTTTTTCTGTAAAAAATTTATGAGGCGTTTCTGAAAATTCAGAAAAGGAAGGTATTTACTCAATCTCAGCTTTGCATGTTTTATTCAGGAAATCGGACAGTGGTTAAATTTCAGAAAAAATATTTTGCCTCGATAACCCGGTTTATGCTATCTGTACGGCAGGCATTGGAATTGTCACTAATGAAAATCACCCTTGGGATAGAATAGACATTATTAGTTCAAGGGCAGGTTAACCAATTTCATATTACTGTATCGTTAGAAATGACAGTCCATTTTCTAGTGTATGAAAATTATTATCGTTTTTTTTTTTATAATCCCAAATAAATTGTTGATAAAAAATTATTAATTTAGATATATAATGTATTTTAATGAATGAAGCGTTGGCAATATAATTAAATAAAAGTAATTATGTCATAGTATATGCCTCTGCCTGGAGCCGCTTTTATCGCATATATTTTTTGGCTCTCTTTAATTAAATTTTTTTTATGTCTTTTCTACAAGAGTAGGTTTGAAATATTGACAGGAATTAATATTAAGTACTAAACGATATTCGTTATCTATGTTAAATAATTTTAATATCGATATAATTTATTTAGTCTAAGATTCGCTTCTTAATGATTAGATAACACTGTGTATTACGTATTTTTGCTGCGTATTTTAAATTTTAAACGCTTTCGTTGCCACTTATTTATTAAAAATACATACATTATAATAATATGCGCCGAACTGTTGTGCAAATACTGAATTCTATATATTTTTTTCTAGAAAAATGGCATAGGCATCTGCAATATTTATATGTGTCATTAGAAACGTGACTGCTTAAATATTTAACCGACTCAGTATTCACTATTATCGTAAGCGAATGCTGACCTTCTATAGAAGTTGTGGGGCAGTTTACGATATATTTGAGCGTTCTTCTAGAAATCGAGAGCGTAATATAAAATCCTCACCTAAATCCATACAATGCGAATTCTTCTAGAACCGAAGCTCGTAGTTGCGAAAGCAGCGAGGGTCGTAGTATTAAAAAGCGTATCAAAATCCGTTCGGTGCCATTTTTAGAGTTCCGTACCCAAAAGGGTGCCAACGGGAACCTATTACTGAGATTCCGCTGTCTGTCTGTCCGTCCGTCCCCCCTGTTACAGGGCTCGATCTCTTGAACTTGATATATTACTGTGGCGGATTTAACACCAAATGCCTAAAATAAGGTTAAAAATTAAAGGGGGGTCGTCATACGAGAAACGTGTTTTTTTTTACTGGACTATTTTTAAAACATTGTACGGAGGTATGCAACCCGTTCACGTACGAGTTCGACTCGCACTTGACCGGTTTTTTCTAGATATGAGGGTCGTAGTATTAAAGACCGCATCCAAACCCGTTCAGTGCTACCGTAGCTATCGTCGCTTCACTTTTGAAATCTCGGAACTTAACGTGTTCCACCTCCGGTCACGGGCCGATTTGAACGGTGAGTTTTTAACCGTGATCTAATCGGACCGCTTGCCTCTTGCCTCGGTGAACACTTAACCCCCCCTGTCAAGGCCGTTTCCAAGATAAATACGTCGCGAACGCCTCCTCATCTTTATTTTCCCGAAATCGATAAACAAATATCATCGTACAGTTAACTAATTCGTACTAAATATTCGTAAATTACCGCGAGAACTCTCCCCGTGAATCGGGCCCCTTTTCGATGTAAACCAGAGGGTAATCTGACAGTAGTTTCCGAGATTAACGTGACCACAGTATAGTAGTAGCGTCAAATTATTGACTAGAAACGACCGTTTATTGCAATTTTTTGTTTTAGCTGTTTACAGTGCTTTTATAATTTCTTTTAGTTGATTACAATATTTTAATTTTTATCATTTTTATGTACAAGATTTTTAGTTACTAAAAAATGTAAATAACCGTTTGCCGCCATAATAAAGGGGAAAAAAGCCATGAAAACCGCTCTGAATCGCCTACGAATGATGCAATGCGCAGGTTCGACGCTCCTCGACCCTTCCTTCTTCTCCCCCGCGTTTCTTCTTTACGCCATTGCGACGCTTTCGTGACTAACTTCACAGCGGCAGAGTTTCGCGCGTTATGTCGTACTTTAAGTTATGTTGCTTTTTGAAACTAGATGATTGTAACGTAACTCAATGACTGCTCGTTTTGTATATGTACGCAACTTTCTGCTGCGTTCGGTCAACCTTTGGAATAGCCTACCATCAGCGATGCTTCTAACGAAGAAGGGGTTCTTCGAGAAAACTACGTAATCCTTTTTAAAAGACCGGCAACGCGCTAGTGACCCTCCTGGTATTGCTGTTGTCCATGGGTGGCGATGATGTAGAAAGTATTCGCTACTGGGCATTTTACCATCCTCATGTCCTAAACTAATGAGCCTTCAATTGGATAAGAAACATATAGGCCCACAATTTACAGCGAAAATAATAAGTCCTTAAATCCCATGGGTAACAGAAGGTAGTCTTATTGAAATAATTTATATGAAACATGTTCCTTAACTTGATCGAGGAATATTGCGATCGTTTATAGTACGGAATCCTTTCCACGCGGATTCGAATCGCACTTGGACTCATTCCGCCGATGAGAGCATGCGCGTCTTGTAATTTGTTTTAAAACGCTGCATTCTCATGCAGCGGTTTACAAAAGTATCGACGACAACTTAACTGGTATTTCTCTAGTATGCTTAGATTTCTGAATGTTGTCGAACAGAGCGAGTTCCGGTGACGTGACGCATTCTAAGTGAGTCAAAAATGACTCACTTGACACGCTTAAGTTGTCGTGTTGAACTTAACTAGAGTGATAAATATATGTATGTATATTAAAATCGATCGAAAGTTGAGTGATCTGCTTGTACACTTCATGAACTTTTCTAATGATAAATCTCACCTTTGTTCACATTAAAAAAAGGGAAAATTTTAATAAATCACAATCGACTCCATGTCGTGGTGAACTTGGCTATAGCACCTAAATGGGCTGGCTCAACTGCTCTACAACCACACTCACAGGCGTGATGTAACAGTTTCCGCTATTCGTTTCGTCCAGTGAGTGTCAGTTCCGGTGGCCTTCACCCCACCTTCCTCCTTCGGATGCCCTATTCTTCCCCTAAAGGCCGGCAACGCACTGCGCAGTCGCGAGTGTCCATGGGCAGCGGTGACCAACTTTAATTCTGATGACTAGCATGCTCTAAAAATAGTCAACGATGCTCGGTAATGCCATGAAAAAATCGACAATTAATTTGGCAATGTTAGACCTTTTAAAATAAAAGTTTTTTTTTTTTTGTTTTGTCAAACACAATTCTATAAATGGTACATATTATGAGATATTTAGTATAATATCGATTCCCCGAATTGTTGGTGAACCCAGACTTGCGTGATAAATGCCACCGGGAAATAACAAAATGTACGTTTAGGCATTGAAAAGTGACTATGTCTATATTGGGGTTACTTTATTCAACTGTAAAATAACCTTTTGGTGACATTCGAGTACTTGGTATTGCCTGGCCGGCTTGCTGATCATCAAGCTGGAGGAGTATAGCTTTTTCACGTTTCGCAGCATTTTTCTGCTGCTGCAAATAACGCGGTATGTACTTGTAGTTGCCCCTGCAAAATCGTTAATTATCCAACAAGGGTTTATCTGCCTGCAAATACTGTTAGGAGTTTAGTAAAATCAAATAAATACTGTAATTAAAATCACATTATTTTATTTTTGAACAATACTTTTTTTTGTCTGATTTTACGAAACAAACAGTACATAGATACACAAAGCGAATTTTGCTTTTTAATATCACAGACTAATAAAGTTTCCACAGATTAAAATAACGTGAACTGATAAATTACCCATTAAAGAAAGTTCACCTTAAACCATTAGTTCCACAAAAAGATGGTCTTACCCATATAAGGCGCGTTAGATAAAAAAAAATATATATCAGAAAGTGACCCACTTTAGACCGCGAACAATCGTGCACGGCGAGATGAAAGGAAGTTAGTTACCATAGAACTTAGAAGACCCACGAGAATCGTGACTTGAAATTTCTCTTTTTTTTTTCTTTTTAATTTAGTCGTTTAATTTTCAAATATTCTAGTTTTCCAAAGTTTGTCATATACCACCACTTCCTATTCTTCCGACATTGCCAAAATTTATTCTCGCAAACGCCACACAGAAACCCCTATAAACCCCTATCTCGCATATCGTGTGCTTTTTTTTTCGATCTATCTTGTTGCCAAAATACATTTTCAAATGCCTAAAATTCTATATTTGTCATTCTCCGTTTCTGCGACACTTTAGCGTCCAAAACGCAATACCTGCTCAGCCCTGCGTATAGACCTAATATTTATTTAACTACACTTCCGTTCAATCGCTTCAGCCAGTGCCTAGATTTCTAAGTAGGAGATGTCGGGTTATACGAAATCCCTTGGCTGAGTCAGTCCTTTGCGCTGTATACCCAATCGGTATTTGAAGCTTCATAGTATCTTCGACCAGTCTGGTGAATTTTCACCGGCGCGCGAGTGCTCCTCGCCGTCGATGTTGTCTTTCACCATCTGAAGAAAATCGTCTGTATCGTTCTACACGTGAATTACAAAAAGAGCTTGTCAGACCCGAGAATCGAATCAGGGTCTTCGCGTCGCTGGTGCAATATAATGCGACATTCTGGTGCACAAATAGTGCAACGGAATGTCGCTGCTTTGATGCGATGAAAGTTGCTACCTTCGATGATTGGGTGCATTGTCTTATTACTTTAAGTGAGCGCTCTTTATATGCATTTGTAAATCTATATATTGGTATCTTGGAAATGACCCCAACGATTTCCATATAAATTTGTACTTTGATAAAATTTAGTTTTTCAAAATTATCTATATATATGTCTTCCCTGAAAAAACGGGATATTTTTTTATAAACATTGCTTTATAGCGTCATCTCGTGGAGTTTTAAGGTAATTAGATTGTTGCTGTGCTGTTAATTCCCAACAAGAAACGGCACTAAATGTCGCAAATTAATTAGATGCATAACTATGTAACATTATTAAAACGACAGCGGGTAGCAGATAAACTTTGCGTATTATGCATTATACGGTGTCCAAAACAAACTCCAAAAACAGTCTGTTATAACCATCATTTAAATAGGTTTTTGATGGCGCTATTTTAAATCAATATTGAGAAATTATATATTATTGTTATTTATTATGAAATTTTGCCGCACTATAAAAATGCCCCCCATGTTACGTCACTGGAGCAATATATATAAATGTGCGTCAGTACGTGCCTGCGTGTGTGTATGTGTGTGTGTGTGTGCGAGTGTGTGCGTGTTTGTATTATGTATGTAAATAATAATTGTTGGAAATGCATGAAAACAACTTTTCCCTTGTAAAAATACCATATTTCCACGGCAAAATAAAAAGACGCTTAGCAAACCTCGGTTGTCCAAGTACGTTACACTTAATTGTCAGTCAGATTTTGAAGTATCTCAAAAAAAATATTAAGTTTTGAAGTATCCCAAAAAAATTATTATTGTTGAGATCGATATAATTTTTTTTTTGCGTCAGGTCCCCTCTCGTAGTTCACACGATCTACTGGAGGTTACATTTAAACTGACCCGGTTGTGATGTAACCGCCGGCCTATTGTGTTACAACTAAAGAGTATACCTACCCACCTTCCAGCCTATATGGGCGAAGTAAAAAAATTACCATAAAAATAATAATAAGGTATTGCGACCTACTCGAGGTGATTTTACTAATGTCGCGAAAGCGAAAGTCCGTCTGTTTGTAACACGTCCGTGGCTCCGGAATGCTGATGTTATTGTATCGCTAGCGACGAGTTTGTTGTTGTACCGCTAGGTGACGCAGTGATCGTTCTGCTGTGATCTAGCTAAGTATAGTATTTATATTTATTTTATGCAACAGGTAATAGAGGTGTATGCGCGCGCGGCGCAGAAAACGACAGCACGTGTCTGTGCCGGTTTGAAATTATCTTGTTATTACGAATCAAATTTATATAATCTTATATACAATCCACTAGCTTTTGCACGCGACACCGCCCGTGTGGACATAAAATTATGATTATTTTTTTTTGCATATAGGATTTGCGTAAAATCCGTTGTTAATGAGCGTCTATGTCCCAAAAACAGTAACTGTGCCGAATTCCAAGTCAATCGGACTTATAGTTTCGGAGACCTCGTGATCAGTCAGTCAGTCAGTCAGTCAGGGGTACTTCGCTTAAATATATATAGATAGATGATGACTTGTTCGAATCGCCGTAAGCGTAGACAAAGAATGAACCATTTCACGTTTTTGTTAAACAAATCTCTTTCGAATATTATCCCCATCTCGGTTCTATTCTCCATTTCAATTCCTTTTCCTGCCTGCTTCGATCCCAGTTTCTTTTTAAATCCCGATGCGAGTCCCTCTTTCAATACCTATGCCGCTCTAGATTCCGGTCATTAATTTATATGGCGTATGCAGTCCACAATTTGACACGCGTAGTGATAATAAATACAATCTGACTGGATAGAAAGCGTCTTAGGGATCATTTCAACATTGGACTATCCATCAAATGAAATTTTATTTAAATTGGATCATCAATGACATGGTTATAATTACTATTCCGAACAAAATGTTCATTTTCCGGGATAAAGATTCAAATTAAAATCAAAATATCTTAAAGGTTAAAAAAATTACATTTGAAATACGTCATTATACCGCTCGCTCGGAAGGTAGTTTTCCCTTACGAGAAACTCAAGAGTAGCCCTTTTATAATTTCATCATGTATAGCCAAAACAAATATAAAACCATTAATGAACGAAATAGCACGATAAGAAGTCGAGCCGCTTATGCCCATGGATATTTGTCTTGTAAATATTCGGAAATCGTATAACACCCCTTTTTACTGAGTGATTTGTTTAATAACACTCTTAAATTTACATAGGGGTAAATCTTGTACATCCACAGTGACCTTATTGAGCATACGCACACAGAGCCCTCTAAATGAATTCGTGACTTTGCACAGTCGACTAACATGTGAACTCAGTTCATTTTTATTTCTGGTAAAAGTGGACCGCGTCACTCGCCAGCCCATATACAGGTGCCTCTATGCGCATAATCATGTCGTTGGTAAGAATAAACCGACAAATAAATTTACACATTTATTATATTACTTAACCTGCAACTTCAGGCCACGAGTCTTCGGTTTTGAGGAGATGCCAGAAATCCTTCCTGAGCCGGTCCGATGGTTGTCGAATACTGAACCGATTAAGACATAAATGGCTAGGGGGTTAGTATAAAATTTGACTAAAAATATCGGGGGTGATATACATACCCTTTAGCCCAAAAACATTCTGGGAACGCGTCTAACGATTTATTGTAACATGGGTGCCGTTTCAAAAAAGCATTTACTACCTCATCTACTATAGCGGTGGGAACTCGGCTGTGTTCATCAGACGTGGGAGATAGTTGTCAATAACGACGGTGCAATAGTGGTCGGAACAGAGAACAGATGAAGGCTGGGTCTATGTCCACGCGGACGAAACCGCGGACGGACGGTTAGTATGCTATGTTTATCCGTGTACTTTGAAAGTCTTGTCGGCCACGCACAGGCAAATCAAATAGCGAAATCGGCCGCGATCACTGATATGTTAGTCAAATTTAAATTGGCTCGCAGTCCAATTCATAATTCAGTGTGACCTGTATAATTGGAAGCGTTTATTATTCTACCTCACGTTTCGGTTTGTGGAATATTTGAGACGGCGTGCGAATTTGCACTCCCCGATAACCGTGAACTGTGTCACAAAATAAATATACACCTACCCACTTATTTGGTCATTGTATTTCATAATAATAATCCCAAATTTTATATAAATTCATAAAATATTAATACCGTCCTTAATTAAAACAAATTACTCTTCCGTTTGGATAAATGTTTGCCCTGTACAGAACGTTGTAGACGATATAACTTTTTATATACAACATTTTTGAGGGGCTAATAAGCATGCAAGCCATCAAAGAGTAGGTAGTCATCGACGCTCAGCGACACTCGCAATCCCAGAAGAGTCACCGGTGCATTGTTGGCTTCTTGAATAGTAATAGGATATCTGACGGAGGAGGGAAATGACCTGACGTGGAAAGGGAGTAGAGGGATTAAGGGGGATATGGGCGATGGAGGTGACTGAACCACCATTACTCTCACTCGCTAGACGAAAACGCAACGATTGAAGATGTTGCTTTACGCCTGTATTCCGCGAGAGTGTGTTGTCTCACCACACGACCAAGCCCATTTTCGTGCTGGAGATAATTTGGCCACAGCATGGCTCGACTGCAATAAAACTTCTTTAATTCATTATGCCAACCAGTTTTACACGCAAACACATCGTAATTTCGCTCAACCCACCGTTAAGCTTTGAATTATGATAGTCGTGAAACCGACTGACTATCAAAGACTATTTGAACAATACTTTTAATGGGCAGGTTGATGTTTCAAATAAACAATGCTAAATATTTCATAAGTATTTCACTTAGTCGGATACTCATGAGTGACCTTCTACTGAATGGGCTGTGCTTGTGGCATCGAAAAGGTTACCATATGTAAATTCCGAGGAAAAAAAAAACTATGCGCAAAGGAGGGCAACACCGTCTCTTCATTTAAATACGTGACCCAGTATGACAATTACAAAATACTACTGCAGTTGCTATCCAAATATTTTTTTTACTAATCTCTTTTAAAAACGCAATATTTTAAAATGCGTCTATTGGGCGATCCATAATTATAATCTACTAATAATTGTCTCGGTTAAATATACCCTTAACTTTTAAACCCATTCAAAATATGAGCGAAACAAACGATACCCCTTTTGGATATCTAATATAATACTAATATATAATAATTACGAATACATCTGACTAAGGCACGTTTGAAAAGCCTGAACACCCCCTGAAAGAAGAGGACTTTTGACGATTCTAAGAAAGACAGATTAGAAAATGTTACAGCCGTCCACATTTAGCGTTGATTGTTTGCGATCTCAGTCCTGCTTCTCATTCTGATGCCGGTTTTGATCCTCCTTTGTAATTTCCCGCTGCTTTTCTAGTTTTATTACAATTTTACTTTTTTATAGATGTAAAAAGTGTCCTGTTTCGTATTAAAAGAAATAACCTACCACTATGCAAAATTTGATTACAATCCATTCAGCCGCTCCGAAGATTAGCATGGACAAACAGACGGATATAACTAATTTTAATCATACGTATAGATTCGTTTGTACACAATTCTTATCATTCTTTCAGTGAGCGATCTATTTTTTTTTTATAAATACCCATGTGCAGGCGCAGCATTTTCCAGCAGGGGCTAATTAAATATAAAAACCGATTACTTATATTTAATTAAATAGCTTTTATAATTATTACATATAGAAATAAATGCATATGTTTTGTTTCAATCTTACGAAGCGTATGTGTCTTTATAGCCCACGACTTTATCTCTCGACGATAAGATAAAATTCCTGCACTTAAGATTCATTAGCCGCATCTGAGGCGTTCGTTAACGAATGATTATGGGGCTTATGTGACGATTTCATCGTGATGCGCATTGTTAAAGTTTAACAGGCCGTTAAGTATCAATCGACCGTTAACTTTATGAGTTAGCAATATGGAGGTTATACTTAATTATAAAATGTTACATCATATATGAAATATGTATATGGGTGTGCTGTAAGCTTACACGGATAAAACTTTATTTCTTGTCTTTGAAAACGTCTGTCTGTATCTGACCCTTTGTCGAAAATTATGGGATGGATCTCCATTAATGTGGAAATGTTGTGAATTTGAAAACAATTTTAAGTACCTTTTAGGAATCCCCTAAAATGTCAAGTTTTAACGATTTTAGCGATTTTTTCCAAAAATATTAACCTTTTTCATTTTCTTTCCCATCTTCTTGTAATCCTTGTCCATGTGCATCTTTTGGCACCGCAATCAGTCGCCTAGAGCTCACAACACCAAAGCATATTCGTATTTTTGCTGAAAATGAGGCCCCTACTGAAGTTATTCAAAAAACATTTTCAATTTGAAAAGAAATAATTATGGAACAAATTACTGAACAGAGTTATCTACTACGTACAGTTTAATTTTTTTCGCTTAACAAACAGACACACTTTATTTTGGCTCTCATTGTGATAGGGAGTGGTACTTATTGCTGTTATTGTGTTATTTTTAGGGCTGTGAGCCAAATGGCAAAAACGGGGCCCTTATAGTTTCGTCATGTCTGTCCGTTCGTCCGTCCGTATGTCATAGGCATTTTATTCAAAACCTACAAGACATGTATTGATGAAATTTATAGAGTAGGTGTCTTGTATAAGCCGCTACTTAATTTGGTAGTAAAATAACAAAAATAAATATTTCTAGGGGGGCACTCCATAATATCCATAACAGATATAAAAAAATTTTAAGCTATTGCATAGCTTCTATCGCGGGCCTTGAGCGTGGAGACCGAATCCAGAAATTCCGTAACGAAAATAACCTAACACCCCCCACTCCGACCGGCACAGCGGTGATACTTTTTACTTTTGCCATCTATCGATGAATAGTAGAGCTTTTAATAACTTTTTTGAAATATCACGCTTGTCTCTTTAGTTCAGCAACTCACCTCTAGGTGGCATTGGTTGTATCGGCGTTACTGCGCATGCATAATCTCCCTCTTCGCCCCGCAATCTGGTGACTCATGCCTGCTTAGTTTCGGCGTTAGGGCACCTCCTCAAAAAAAATACTGCATAAATAAAATAAATAAATAGTTATAATTGCATAAGTTGATAAAGAATACTATGCAATAGCTTTACCGCGGCAGTCCCCGAGTGCCACACGTGTTTTTTTTTTATCAGCAAACATCAACGTATGGCAGGCACATATTTCGACAGTTCTTTTAAAAACACTTAAGACTTCTAAGCAATATATCTTATTATGTGAATAATTTTGGAAATATTCGCTCCGAAAGTAGCAGAAATTGTGTCTTCCCCTTTATTTTCTAAACCGTGATACCAAAAATTTGAAAAAAAAATAAGGAAGATAACGCTTAATACGGGACCCTGGTATCAAACTTTTATGGATGGAATTCCAAAAATGTACCCTAAGAAACTATCAGATACATTTATACCACCCCATTTTAAGATAGCACAGATCTATCTTAAAATCCATCCCAATACATTATTCATTTGGGTATCATTATATTTTCGTTTTTCCTAATATTTTTATCTCCACTGTAATTTTGAACCGAACTAAATCATTCATTCCTTGTTTCGAAGACCTACGTCAAATGTCGCTCTCGCCCGTTATCTTCATATGGGTATTGATAACGTTGGCGACACCCCCACACCCTCGTTGGGCCACCGTCGAGGAGTCGAAGTCCGAGAGCCTTTAAAATAAACGTCAGCATTCGAAATTGGGCGCGGCGGAAGAAACGCGAATGTAGAATAAGTTCCGCGGCGCCGTGATCCCAGCTCCTGGATAAGAGTGTATTTAAACGATTCGAAACCTATCTGGATAGAAGGAATGACAGACAATAAACGAAAAAATAATGGTTTTATAGTCGTTTTGCGCGGCGGAAGGACCGGCAGTGGGTGTGCCCTACAAAGTATCATACAGACTAAAAATTTTGTATTATTGCAGATGGTCTAAATAACACATTCTGTATGCCGGTGAAGTAATACAGACATGTAAAGATCGTGTGGTGTGTAAAAAAATGGAAAACTGTGATAGCCAGGGGGTCATAGGAGTCGGACCCCCCTGCTGCGTTGTCTTATTATTGCAACTGAATAATCTCACTTGGCAACTGGCGTTTGCTTGTCTCTATGTACTTATATATCTAAAAAGTCAATAGTTTCGCAATTCTCACCTATATATTTTTTGGCTGCTATATTTTTTATAATACATTTTTTATGTATGCTCCTCATTGCCGGAACATTTAGTTTACAATGGAATTACGGTCGGGTTAGAATGCGTTGTTCGTATTATGTTTTAAAATTGTAACGAAATTGAAAATTCCATGTGACTAATAAAAAAAAAAACATTATTCCATAGTCGTATTAATGCACATTTAACGCTGTTGCGGTAAATGTTATTATGATTAAATAAACCGACTTGATATGAGAGATATTTGTTAATGTAATTAGGGATTAAAATAAAAATAATCGTGGTATAAGAATGTTTGAATTAATTGGCTAAAATAAAAATATTTCTACTAGTAGAAAGTAGTGCGACTGAAAATTGGCAACACTACGAAAACGGTCATCTATTATCGATACGATGCAATTTACTGCGGTGACGTAAAACGCGCATTTGATTACGCACCGTTTCCGCGTCGAGTTGCCGTCGACACCACTTCTACAACCTTATTGTGTTAGCCCAATAGGGTAGCTGGTGTGGTATCAGAGTTTGGTAACCGGCGCCGGCGCCGTCAAAAAAAAAGTCGCGCTCGTGCGCCAATAAGCTGCCATATCCGTATAGAGGATATCGTGTTAGTGTTATTCGCGTTTCCCGTTACCGACGGGCCTATTTTATACGCACGTGTCACGTAAATGGTGTGCTATGAATCATAACATTTCACTGTATAGCAAACTCGGCGTGCTTCGCGCTTAGCCGGTCGGTTGACGAGGGAACCTCGCCTCTTTTTAGGGTCTCGTACGGCTCGAGAATGAAACGGAAAAGTGGAACCCTAACAAAGTGTCTCATATCTGTCGCTTGTGTCGCGGCCGATTTTCCCCAAGTAGTTTTGGACATAATTATAGAAAATCTTGTAAAAATTAATGTATATCAATAACGACAATATGTAGGTGGATTGGAAGCAAATAGTAAATTAATATGTTTTTTCTAGTTTTATTTATTTTATGGATTATTTTAGAATACAAATTATGTCAATTTTCTTTCGGAAATTATGTACTGACTTCAAAATCATACTAAAATCTTGTATGCACGTACTTCTACTAGTAAAATCTTGATTTTCATTGAATTTTGAACTTTGTCCTTTTTAATGTATATCCACCTCATTTTACTCGTATCACTCAATCGAATGTAATTGATTTTTCTTGACCGTCCAAGCGAGTTAAATAAACACAGAACGTTTGATGTATGATGGACAAGGTTGTTTTCATATGTCGAAATTTTTACGTGATGTCGTATTAGGGGGGCCCCGCCCGTGCGCACCCGCAGCACCAAGGCCGTCGGTCAATGGAAACTCTTGCGCATCGATGATGTGTCGCAACCCACCGACGCCGGTGAAAAATTGAGGTTATTCGTATACGTTTATACTTATAATTATCACGTTTCAAATCCATTGATTTGTCTATGGTCGAGTACGAAAAAACTTTATGTGAGTTTTTAAGTACAACATTTGGGCGGACATACTTTTCTGTGTCATTATTATAACATTAAGGAATATTGTTCTTCTATCTTTAGACACTGATATCCACATCTTAACTCCGACCACATACAGCCAGACTATTTTTATGTTATGGGAAATAGGTATTTGGTATTTGTATATTAAGATCTAAATCATCATACATCATTGTCTATCACTATTAACATTACCTATTGAATTGTCATCTACAGAAATGAAACCTCATAATTTACACCAATTCATACTAATGTATTTTACAGGGAACATAATATAATAATCGAGTTAATTTTATTTAATATTTTGGCTAGCATCCATAGTTTAAATAAATCTCTCCTACTTCTCAATGTTCGAGGTGAAAAAGTCGGTTCATAGTGAATTATCATTTTATTACATTGTATTTAAAGCGAATAGAGCGTTGCCGTGCTTTTAGGAGGGAATAGGATATTTCCCTCCATTATACATATATGATGATGGGAAATCTGATTGACGGTAGGGATCGAGAGGGGAGTGGACCACCGGAACTCTCACTCATTGGACGAGATATGCAACAGTGAAAGCTGTTACTTTACGCCCATATTCCGTAAGTGTGGTATTTCACCAAAAGAGCCGGCCCATTTTTCGTGCTGCAACCAAGTTGGCCACAGCATGGCCCCACCGTAGTGAAGCTCCACCATTTCGTCCAACTTCGTATTATCTACAATGTATTTAGGTTATTTATCACTATTTAAAAGAGAAAAAATGCTGTCGAACAATTCCGCTAAAGGCACTTCTACACCATCTACCATATTATTTTTTCCATTGCATCGATTTGAGCCAATTTATCGTTTTTAATAGAAACAAACTGTCAATAAATAATCTAACAAATGATGTGCTTTAATATAAAACAATTGTTTTTTATAAATTGATAAAACTATATTTGACATGGCGGTGGCGCCCCCAGCGGGCAGCGTATACCGTTTTAGCATTATCATAACGTAAAATAAAATGTAGTAAGTTATATTAAACTAATCATTTTTAAAATGTAGTAAGTTGTATTAAGCTAATCATATTTTTTTTCCTCATCAATCTGCCCTTGGCTACTTCAACTTAAAGTGAGTCCCTCTCGAGTGACCCTCTTCATCCGACCTTCCGGTTTTCAACGCCCAGTTATCTACGTTCTTATACAGTACGTCACTGGCTTCTTAATCGTACATTTTTTTACTTATCCCATTTTATTTCTTAAATAAAACTCGAAAATGACTGTAACATCGGTGCAGTCAACTTATAAAACGTTTTTACTTCCAACGAGATAGGATCGTTTATTTTGTGATAACGGACAATAATGATTTCTCGGGCTACGCAGCATTGAGTTTATAACTAAATGTTTACTCTTCTCGGAAGTTATCGCAATAAAATAATAAGCTCGCTGTATTTTTTTTTTCCGCGCCTCAAAAACGTTATACGTTTGACACGCTATCGTTTGGTGTGACTATAGCGATTTTTATGAGATCTGGCGACAGCGATTTCCTTTGGTCATTCATAATTTTATTGTATAACATTTTGACAATTTTTTTTTGTGAAATGAAAATTTATATTTCGAATTATAATGCAAAAAGTATGTTTCGTAAGATATTTTAATTAATCAGTTGAAAAAATATCCAAAAATGAAAAGAAAACAATAAAATTACGATACGTACTAAAAAACAAATTAAAATATAACGTAAGACATTACCTATTTTCTGGTACATTAGGCAGTCGAGAACATAATGCAAAAATTGAAGTTTTCGCACTATAAGCACAAGTCTTTTTGCTTTTATAACTTCGTGAAAATAATATTTTAAACATCAATAGTTAGGTGCATACGGATTCCTGCTATGTAGCATAGATCAATAATGTTCATTATGGGTGATTTATTTTCTTTAATACAAGACTAAGATTCTAATTTTTTGATTCTAAAACTCTAATTTTTTAAACAAAAAAATTAGACTTTAAAATCAATAAATAAGAAATTTTATTGGGTAGTTCCAAATATTCGTAAGGAGGTTTTTAATTTTTATTATAACTACCTATTTTCTATAAAAACACAGTCAAAATTTAAATGTGTTTATTATGTTTGGAATTTGTCATGTTTTTGAGCTATTTATGACTAATTAAATAATCTATCGTTTGAATCCGACTAGTTGGTTTTATTGAAGTTACGTACATTCAAAAAAACTAGTTAATTTTAAGACATTTGTAACTTGGCTATCAAACCATAAAAACGTAGTTTTTGTTATTTAAATTGTTTTTCTGCCATAACAAATACGTTTATCAGAAATGTTATACCAAATTACTCTAAAAAAATTCTGCAGTCCAAGGTATTACACACATGTTTGTACGTTATCAACACCGGAATCGAAAATGGTATTTTATTAATGTGTGTTAGTATTATAAAGAAGTCAAATTTATTTTTTTGTATATAAGGGACTATCACTAGAACTATGAATTTATTTTAATTTTTTCGGCCACAGAAAGATACAATCCCTGGTTAATATAAGGTATTTTATATTGTTTCATTTTTTTATGTTTCAAATCAAATCGAAATCCTTCTAATAGTTTCAATGATCAGGATTAATAAATATCTTCGCATTTAAACATTTCTCTTTTATGATGCGATTAGTAAATTTACTTTCCGTACTTACGAGACATGTATACGTTTACACTATAGTAACTAATAATTGCGATTAGAATTGACAATGAAACCGGAATGTAAACACAATGGAATGGGTACTTAAATCGAGAACAAGGTCAGAATCGGTATCACATTTGAAAAACAAGATTCAAACATGTAACTCATTGTGCGTGCACGTGAGCGGTGCAGTCGGGCGAAAGCTAGTTCTATACATTGGCAGGTTTCAACTATACTGCCCTAGGACGAAATCGCTCTGCTTACGGCAGCGAGACCACGCGGTAATTTACAGTTAGGGGCCCTGACCAGTGCGCTGTTACGAGTTAATAGAAACCATCCGGTGTCTACTATTGTAGTATTAGTGCCACCTGTTACGGCTGCGCCACACGATGTCGCTAATATAAGTACGTTCTCCGTTACTCGAATTTCGGTAGGATTTCGGGTTCGTAATTAACAATTATGAGTGATTTTCATTTTTCACTCGTTTAACAGATAAGTCAATATCGAGGATTTTTTAAGAATATCTATATATTAGGGTGATTAATTTTGAGCGATTATTTTGACGTGATAACGTCCTATAAATCGACGAACGCCGGCTGCACGCACGAAAAAGCATGACTCATTGTCGCGTTCCGCCTGCGCCGAGCGTGCGAGCGAGAGCGCAGAGTATTAGAGAGACACGATTGGCCTAAGCGTTCGGCTCGTGACGCATCTATCTCTTTACTGTATAATTTAAGTAAAAAAATATTTAAATTAAAAAGTACAAATAAATGTTAATTTATCGAAATAATTTTCATTTTCAATTAACTCCTTCGTATTATACAAAATAATGATAGTTCAGTGATAATAATTTAATTCAATTCATAAAAGTATGCAATTTTTCATCAATGTTTTCTTATGACGCTATCACGAAAAATTATCGCTCGTAAACTGACTTTACAGACAACCAATTTTTTTTTCGCTTTCGCGATAAATATCATTCTGTATGCTGAAAAAAAAATCCAGTTAAAGGCGAAGCACTTCATTTCAATTCTAAGTACTTTTTTCCAATTTTTTTTATTCAATACGTATACAATTATTCAGTTTTAAATATATGTATCTCATTTAAAATACGCGTAAATGTATATTATTATTTTTTAAATTCATATACCTCAGCCGCGTCTCAGGGTATCATATCACATCGCCCATAGTCGTAATTTTCTCGGAATCGAATGCTCTACAAAAACGCCCATTGCGGCGTAGGCTTGACTCACACTGGCGAGGTAGTACGGGTGAAACTTAATAGAAAATTCAATTTTCTACAAAAATAATAGTCCTCTGCATATTGCTTCGGCGATACAATTGAGAGTTCAAAAGATATTCAGCATTTTAAAAAAACAATTTGTCTAATATTGATAAAATAGTTAGTTCTTTGTCTTGTAAATCAGAGAAAAAGCTATTTAATAGTAAGCAATTAGAATTTTATTTTCAAAAATTATTTATGTATAGTTTGCGTCGTTTGTTATTACAAGTCCCAGGCAGGAATTCGCTTTCTTTGCACCTCATTAAGGCCGCTATTGTTAGGCTGTCACTGAACAAAACATAGATCAGTCAAAACGGCGAGCGAGCTGCGACACCAAACCAGTCTAATCGGGTTTCGAGAAAAAGTCTAAGCAATATCAGCAGCTGCAATAACAATTTTGTGCGAAAAGTTAAGCTCTGAGACACTATAAGGTAGCGGATGAATGTTTTATTTCTTACCGGACCGAGTCTGAAGGATTGTCCAAAAAAAGGGGAAATGCTCTATTTGAAGTTTTTATTAAAAATTTGCTATATCCAACTTGCTTTGCTGTACGGAAATTAAAATTTGCAAACTCGCAGTATCGACCGTCACGTAGACCGATTGCATGGGAAGATTTTTGAAAATTTTTGATAGTTTTTTTTTTGGAAAATTAAAAAAAAAACGACCCAATATTAAGGAATTGTCGGGACCGATATCTCGTCAGTGTTGATATCGAACGCGGGCAAAAATCATCGAGAGTCGATGATGGATGTAACATCTGCATTAATATGTAACCGAGTGTTAAGCTTTTAAAGTGCGAGCCCTACTCACTCTTATCCTTTTTTTTTTTTTTTTTATTCAATAAAAAGCACTTTGTATTCCAGAAGATAATCCAGCTCTGTACAAGATTTGATTGTGATCCTTTTAGCGGTTTGTTAGATCAGCCAGGACAAACAAACAGACACGCATTCAGATTTATTTATACGTGTTATTAAAGTTGATTGGATCTAATTGGTGATGAAACTGAGAGTATATAACAGTAGTGATCGTTATCATGAATTTATCATTACTTTGGTAACATATTTTCAAGGAAAACTGCGAGACCCTATAGCAACTATTCTACATTCGAAAAATATAGGGATAAAGTTGTGTACTATCCCTATTTTTCAGGTTATAAGAGTGCAGGTGTTGATCAGCGTATCAAAAAGAAAAAAAGAGAATCTGGCCTGAAAAAGCTGCGGAACCGCTAAAGGAACCGGTCTGAAAAATCGTAATACTACGTTGAGAATCTAAAAATAAGAAATCCCTTTTCTCGGTGCATCTATTTAACGGTAAATGGGTCAGATGCAGTAGCGGGCGGGCCGCGGGCGCACGACGCCCCGTATGAAATATTCACCCCGGTGGCCTCGCTGTCTCAGATCTAGGTTAAAATCTAGAGTAGACTGCACGGAGCGTTGAACCTAGCGTATAAACGTGCACCGGGAAGGGTTGAATAGGACGGTTGCTTTAAATAGGCTTTGATTTTTATAAATTTGAAACTTCGCCATAGAACGTGGTGCGATTTGATGATGGCCATCCACAGAGTGTATTTATGACGAAATGCGACATTTAGAACAAACACCGTATTTTCAGCAGATCCGGGGGAGTGGTTATGGGATCATGACCCCCTGGGCTGGGTCCTTGTCTTACTTTGTCTTAATTAGAGCCAGTGCTGACCGAACTTTGTATGTGTGACCGTGATTCGAAGGTAGGTCCCACATTGGTCACCTTGACCGTGTCCCAGTGTTAGCATTCGTTACGAGTGGGATTCCATACATCGTAAGGAACCCTCAGGATCACTTAGTTGTTTGTCTGCTTGTCTGTCTATCGAGTCCCTTTTTTTTTCTAGCAACGCGTGAATGTATTAAGGTGATATTAATATTTAGATCCACAGTCCCTTGAAGCTGTTAAAAATCAAGCTACTAACTCAAAGCAATCGAAATGTACGGCCATTTTTGTCGCATATTTCGACACACGCAAGCGAACGAAAACCAGCTGCAGGTTCCTTTCAAAAAAAAATCTGAAAATCGTTAATTCGTAGTTAGTTGCGTCATACCAAAAAAATTTGCAATTTCATTTTAACATTTGCAGTTGGAATACGAACCTCGATGTGGACCGATGTACGGCAGAACGTTATTATCTTCCCGCTATGTGAATGCAAGATTTTTTTAAATATCCACATCAACTGCCCGATTGGCTCAGTTTGAGTCCCACACATACAAATAATAAATACATAGAAACGCCGAGACTCGAGACAGACATAAATTATTAATTAAATATATGTTTGTCTTGAGTCTGGCTCTTTCTATGTATTTATGATTATATTTACAAATATATATATATATATATATATGTGTGTGTGTGTGTGTGTGTGTGTGTGTGTGTGTGTGTGTGTGTGTGTGTGTGTATGCGCGTGCTTGCGTGTGTGTGTTATACCAATTATCTGATACTCATAATACAAGCCTCGTTGCTTAGTTTGGAACCAGATGGCGCTGTGTATGAGTTGGAAGATATTAATATTATTTAAAAATAAAATAAAAAGGAGGAACAACAAAAGTTTATAAATTCCCGGACTGACATCCCGCCACTGTCGGTATCGAAAAGGGGCAAAAATGGTTGAGACCGTGATGGATGGAATTTAATGCATAAATACGTTCGCACGGGAACCTCTGAGTACGAATCACATTCGCACTTGTCTGATGTCCTTTGTAATGCTCATTCTTGATCTAAACGACTTATTTGGACCGATTCGGTGTCTATATCCGTTTGAATCTCCTCCATTAGCTCCAGGCACAGCCAACAATAAAAGGCAATAATAGAATGAATAGAAAAAATCAATAAGAAAAAAACATATATAGATAATTCAAGTTACAAATAGTACTTGTAGTTGGCTATGCCATGAAAATGTAAAATCGGATGGATTTAATATCTATTCAAAGGATGGATAATTCAGGCTTAAACATCTACCTGCAGGATTCTGTATTTTATTTTCTATGTACAGTTAACAACGCCATCTCGTGTTCTGTGTGAGGCGGCGATAGTAGGCCACGCCTTCCATTGTTTGATCAATTTTCGGCGTATCCCCTTACCGAATTCAACTTTCTACTCGCAGCTTACGCCGTGCGCTAACGCATCATCATCGTTCGGTCGACTACGACACCACACGCGTGCTGCGGGTCAATTATGTTTCTTATCAAGCGATATCGATATGGACGTGAGTCGGTTCAAACGTCTGTCAAACGCACTTTTCGCATTATGGACACGGAAAACACGATGTCAAAGTGATATCGGATCTGTATCGCGCGAAGCAGCATTTGTCGTATTATGGATACCATTTTGACATTTGAACGATTAAGCGATACACGAAGTCGACTCGATTTTGACGCGTGATCAAAATACGTGCTTTTGCTACTTCGTTTTGTGTGTCCTGAGTGTTTTGTTTTTTATTTTTGCCTAATATTGAAGTCAGTATGGCTCGCTATGGTCTCTATATGATTCTTGGTCAACAAATTCATTCGGAAGAAATGAAAGAATTGCGAAGAAAGCGCAAAATACAGCGAGAGCTATGTAACCCTTTTGAACAACCTGATATGGCATTTCAAGACAGATATCGATTGACAAAAGGTCTTGCGCACTCATTAATCGAAGAATTAAAACCATATTTGCCTAGGTCTAAAAGAAGTCATGGTATTTCTACAGAAGTTAAGGTATACAACTATTTTAACCTAAATAATACTGTGTGTACATTTTGTTTTTTATTAACATAGATTCTGTTATTTTATTACAGGTACTTACTGCTTTTTCCTTTTATGCAACAGGATCATATCAAAGATCTGTAGGAGATAGTACATACCTGTCAATGGCTCAATGTACAGTATCTAATTGCATTCGTGAAGTAACAGATGCCCTCAATCATCCTGCCATTGTTCAGAAATATATAAAATTTCCTCTTAACCCAGAAGAAAGAAACAAAATTAAGAAAGAGTAAGTAAAGATCAGTTAAATTAATTCCAGGTTCAAGAAATAATATTGACTTGCAACATTTAAATTATTTTTTATCTATACTTACATTAAAAAGAGGAACAGTGTGACAAATAAAAGCACTGCTGACATAGTTGAGTCTAAAAATTTTACCTGAGGGATGAACATTTGTAAAGGGTTTTTTTTTTAAAGCCTGTAGATATAGTCGAATGATATACTTGACAACGAATCAAGAATGAGACCAAGATGAGCATCGAAATCGAGAATAGGACTGAGATTGGAATTTATAATGAAGATAGAACTGTTACTGTCGGTTGAACATGAATTGAGATCAAAAACAGAATTGAGGAATCATGATTGTCAGATCACTCAAAAGATGAAGGATTTATAAAATTTTGTCTTGTCTTTTAGGTTTTATGAAGAATGTGGAATTCCTGGTGTGATTGGCTGCATAGATTGTACGCATGTAGCTATTATAAAACCATCAAACCATGAAGAAAGATTCTTCAACAGAAAACATTATCACTCTTTAAATGTTCAAATTGTAAGTATAAAGTTACCATGATAAAGAAACAATTTCTAATTTATTGCCTGTTTGGCATGGGTATTTTATATCACTTACAAATTAGAAATTGAACATCGAAATTACTACTCCATGTAAATGGAGTAGTGGATTTATACCAATTTATGCAGATGATTATTCTTTTCCTCTAGTTACTGTCTAGTTATAAGTGCATCCCTCAAAGCTTGTTTTATTGAGTTTACAATAAAGTTTTCTCGAACAAGTGACTGTTTATTTGAGTACAAATTAATGTATGATTTATTAAAATTTATTTTTTAGATATGTGACTCTGATTTGCAAATATTAAGTGTAGATGCAAGTCACCCAGGTGCAACAAATGA
This sequence comes from Eumeta japonica, assembly GCA_005406025.1. NCBI lineage: Eukaryota > Metazoa > Arthropoda > Insecta > Lepidoptera > Psychidae > Eumeta > Eumeta japonica. Next base: position 45,649 of record BGZK01000022.1, read on the forward strand.
TTGCATTATTTGGCAAATGCATCCACTATATGAATACCTGAGAAATTGTCGTCAAAATGGTGAAACTTTGTGGATGCTAGGTGTGTATCGTCAGTTATGTCCACATCTACATGTTAAGTTTATTTTTCTCATCTAGTAAATTTAAAATATCATTTATGTGTAGGTGATTCTGGCTATCCACAAAGAAATATATTAATGACACCCATACTGAATGCTCTCCCGGGAACAAAGGAAAGAATATACACAGATATGCATATGTCTGCTAGAAATTGTGTAGAACGTTGCATTGGGGTACTGAAAAGTAGATTTCGCTGTCTCTTAGCTGCCCGTGTTCTAAATTATGAACCAGATGTTGCAGCTAAAATAGTTAATGCTTGTTGTGTATTACACAATATAGCGCATGGAGCACGCTTGCAAGTACCAGCGTTAACTGAACAAGAACAGCGAGAAGAGCAACAACGGCAAGTGCAAAGGCAAAATGTTGAAAATGACACAATTCATGCAGGAGAATTAAACTATAGAAGGTTAAACATTTTTGCTGCATTTTATATATTTATTGCATACTTAGATTCAAACATTTGGCATCTTTGCAGAGTTAATATTAAGACACCAAAAGTAATAAGAACATACAATGATGTCAAATATAATGTAGAAACATAACTGAGCATTTAAATTACATATGTATATTCAACTAGTTAAATATAGATGTAACATTTTTCTTTATTAAATATAGAAGGACAAAATAATGTTTTAAATGAAAAATGAAATATATGCTAACTTTTGTTTCTTACTAAAAACACTAACTTGCATAGTTACTTGATTGATTACTTTTCTCTTCTTAGATTTCTAGCAGACCCGTGCAATCGACGTGTAAATCGTGATTTATTAGCTGGGAGAGCGGAACGAAATGCTCTTATAGATCGCATTTGTAAGTATATTTTTTTTTAAATAAAAGTAAAAAAACTTGCTTAGTAAGAAAAAGTTTTTATTAAACAGATTCGAAAGTCTCTTCAGAATATTATGTAGAAATCTTTTTGACTTTTCAAATAATAATTTCAAATAAACACTCTTAATAATACTAATATAAGATCCAAGAATCATATTTATTATAACAATAATAAGAAAACTCACAATTACTTGATAGAACATTTGACAAACAGACAAACAAATTTAGTAAAGTTATATTTTTACAAAGTCAAATAAAAATCTTGAATTTTGAAGGTAAAAAAGACCTTCAAAATTTAAGATTCAACATATTTAGAATTGTATACCACATGAGATGCACTTCTAAATTTAACAGGATCTATGAAAATAATTATAATTGTGATCAAACTATATGTTTTATTATATGATTACAATTTTATTGAATAACTAAGTATAAATAATCATATAAATAATACTTATATCATTTAGAGTATTATTAGTCTTTGAATTAGCTTATTCCTAAATACTAGTATAAAATTTGGATACAAAAATCACAGATAGTTATTTGTTTAAATATTGCTAAGAAATTAAATAAAAAAATCACAGAACAAGTTATTAAAATGGGAGCCCATTATTAACTTTACAATTTTTTGCCTTTCTCTCCTTTTTACACATGATAGGGTAAAAAATATTTATAATAATACATCAGATTCACATCTAAACTTAACAGAACCCATAAAAATAATGATCTATTGTATGATCACAATTTTATTGAATAACTAAGTTTAAATAATGGTATAAAATAATACTTATATCATGTACAGCGGTGTTTCAAACTCTTGTTTACAATAATTAGCTGCTAACTGTTAAAAGTTAAACATGTTGTTTTAACTTAATAAATTAACTCTAATTATTGTTAGGAGATAATCAACTTATTATAACTTGCTCCTAAATAGTGGCATGAACCTAAATCACTCTAAAATCACAGTTTTAATAATTGACTTAAATAATCGTTTTAAATCCACAGCAGATCAGCTTGTGATAATTATTAAATTATAAAATACTTGCTCCCTCTTTTTACTCAGGTGTAGTGCCAGCAGCATTAGCACCACCAGATGGAACATCAAGAGCACCTGAAGTGTTAAATGTAGTATCCACAACATTTAGAACCTGAAATCATAATTATATTGTATATAAAACAGCATTATTGTCTTTTTATTTAACTAGTGACTAGGATTATCTTTACCCAGGTCATTTAGGATAGTATGTTAACAGAAATTCTTATAATTATGTTCTTAGACTTTTATCAACTTAAATGTATGCCCATTTATTGATTTTGTTAGAGTTGGTTCTGATTGTTTTAAAAAGTGGCAAAAAAAGATGAATGTGGCATATGTAGGTATGTAGAAAAAAAATTAATATAGAACATTGAGATATTAACATTGGTACATTTTGTAATTTCTTGTTTTACCTCAAACAAACATATAAAATCCACATAGTTATAAGTAATAAAATATGTTTTACCATTGTCTCATGCTGTGTTCGGATTAAATTAGTAAGCTCAGTCATTGATAAAGCTATACTACTGAGAGCATTAGCCATTGTTGTTAATGCCTCAGCAGTCTTTGTTTCAGCAGCTACTCTTTTTTCCTCTATTCGTAGTAGGTCTGCTTTTAATTCGCTTAGGCTATGTAAGCGAGGACGGACTGCGAATAAAACATCATTGATTTAACTGTTTCATTATTATACAATTAAGAGAATAAGGAATATTTTGCCTGCAGCATAATATCTATCAGACAATATGGGTTTTCATAGTAAAATTTAGTATTATAGAAAAGTACTTTGACTCAAATGTATTTATTAGGTCGGGGAAAAAGTTTCTTAAGTAAAGAGTAGCAGTAAAATCTCTTTGGTTGTGCTGTTTGTAATTAGCTAGTTTTGATACATTAGATACCATTTATCATTCTTACATTTTGAAAAAGGAAAAAGTTAAAATGCTGTCACATTTTTCTATTGTTTTTATGTCCATCTAAATAAGTGAATCATATAGAAATTCGATACTTTTTGAAGTTTTATTACAAAAAAGTGAAGGAAGGATAATCATATTTATGAAAGTAAATAAATACATAGACAAAAAATCATTTAAAAATAAATTATATAAATGAAATTGAAAAGTTTCTCTAATTTTCATTTGGTTAATTCAACATTTAATAAATGAATATTACATTATTTAACACATACTTCTTTCACGCCGAACTCCACGTCTTCTGCTAGATGAAGGAATCGCATTTTCAATGGGCCTTGGACTTGCCTGGGGACAATTCTGTGGTGGAGTCAGTTCAATAGTAGGTATTGCTACCACTACAGGTTCTACTAGAGGTGACATAGGTGCCGCAGTTTCAATTACACCTGATCCACTATTAAAAAAGAAATAAGCCTTTGTCAAAATTTAATTATACTTATTACAATTTCCGATCACTATTTAGAAAATTTATGCACATATGATTCATTTTATATATTTTTGATTAAATTGACAAGACATTTACTAATTTGAAAACAGAATGGTTCAAATTGAAAATAAATAAAATTGTTTAATATATATATCTCTCTTCTTAAATTATTAATAGTGATAAATTTATTACCTTTGTGCAGGTTGTGATATCTGGAATGATGTAATAAATTAGATTAAACAAAAGAGCAAAGTATTATATACAAACTACAAATACTAATAAATGTAGTATTACATACTTGACATTGGAAAGGATTTATTTGGACTCCACTAATTGGACATCCTGCATCCATTCCTAAAATCCTTCTACACCTTTCCTCTAGTGGAGTAAATTTCAATAATAAAGGGGCTCCACCTGTTTTTTGTGCTGCAGCACTTAAGCTTCGAATTTTATTTTTGAGGCGGTTTTTGTAGTCACTCCAATACTATAAGAGAAATAAACACTTGTCTAAACAATTTATGTTCTAGTACAGGCGATTGATTTGGCAGTAATTGTACTTACTTTTGACCACAAAGCACCATCTTTTGTTGCCCCATTCCCCAAACTATTCAATAAAAGGGCGACTTCGTCCCATAACTTTTTATTCCTTTGTCGACCTTCTTTTGTACGACAGTGTCCAAGAGCAAGGTCCTCATTATTTTCCAAAAAATCAATCAGTCGTTCTAATTGTTCTGTAGTTACCCTTTCGTTGTTGAACACTGCCATTATGATTTTCAACAATTGAAATTTAAATAGTTTACCAAAATATTCAGAAAAAGGAAAATGTGTTTTAAAATTTTCGTAATTTCAATGTCAAAGTACAAAGTAGTTTAAAACTTAACGTATTTTTATGACACATGTGTAGCCATGATCCATTGTAATAATTTTGAAATAGTCAACAATTTAGTTTTGACAGATTTTATTTTGTTGTTAAAAACGTAAATTGGTGTACTAAATTAACAAAATACTTATAAGTATGCCAAAAAAAAAATTACAACATTTTCAATGTAATTAAGTGTCAAAACATTGAAATAAAAACTAGGAGGAAGTGAATTTTAAACAGTGGAAAATTTGGTAGCTATATTATGGTAACACTATGGAGAGCGATGTCAATATGAGACAGATGTCGAGTCGATATCGCTTTCTGTGAAACGGTAATGCCAATTAACAACCATATGACTTCTATATCGACTACACATCGATATCGCTAGTTAAGAAACATAATTGACCCGCTGTGAACAATCGCATCGCATTTTATGCATAAACAAAACGAGATTAACCGAACGCTTTCGCGGTTCCCGAGCCCGGCGCGTCCGACGCTATCGGCATCCAGTTCAACGACACGCCGCACCGGGCAGATAGTGCAATGCGCGTGTTCGGTTTGTTGCACTTTTGTGCAGAACAAAGTTGCATTTAAAAGTATTTGAGCGCGGCTGGACGATCACGTATGAATACAAACGTACGCTAACAATTCCCCGGACTCATAATATTGTCAAGGATCGATATTACTCTTTTATAAGACTGTATATATTTTTATAATAAAATTGCTAAGAAATTGATAATTGCCGTTAATTAATAATAATCAGTTTAAATGATTCATTAAAGTCCACTTCATGAAGAATCATCTATATATATTGTTTCCTTAAAGGTGTTTTTTTTTTTGTCGGTATGAAATATTCCTCGATGCATTAATCAAAGTTAATGTTTGATACGCCATTTGTTACATTATTTTTCCCTATAATGACGAAAAATAAGTTCAGATAAGTTTTAGTTTATTTCCGTTAAGTTATTTAAAGGCATCTGTTGACACCTTTTTATTTTATTTTTCGAAGGTGTTTTTTGTCTATATAAAATATAAAATAAATATATAAAAAAGTATGTCTCTAATACTGTGTATAATAGTAATATAAGACTAATTTTGTTACTGTTTTGTCAGAATAAAGTATTTAAAATTAATAAATATTTACATTTACTTATTTCTACTTTATTATTATACTACATAACTGACCCCTATCGATGCGAAATATTTGCACGGGTCACCTAGTTGTCTATTATTAGCAATTTTTAATGATGTTATCGCATTAACAACAAAATAACAGATTTAGGAAACAACTTTCGGAAAAATAAAGTGCGAAATTTTTCGTGCCTGCAGGTACATCCACTTCCTGCATTTCCGAGCGGGCAATAAATTGTTCTTAACTATCGTTTGCAATTCGTACTATCTCATATTGGTTTTCTTTTTTCTTTTCCTTTCTTTTGTTGTCCATCTCACACGAGGGGCACTTCTTCCACCGGGCAGTCTGGGCTCGTGCCAGTGCCCCCGCGGTCTTCGGAAGCCCCCTAGTCCTGCCAGACCAGTCCGTCGACCGAAACAAAAACTCATATTTATAAATACAAATATATTTATTTTAACTTAATCAATAGATCAATGTAGATCATTCTTCAAACATTTACATTAATATACGAATACACCGTTATAAAATGAAACTTTACATTAAAGTTTTCAACAAAAAAAAAATGATACAATATTCTTTTAAAGACGTTTGCTTCGGCCGCGAGAGGTCTCTACAGTACAGCGTACGAAACTGCCGCTCTGAATAGGCTGCGAATGATGTACTGCGCAGGTATTGCGCACCCCGACCATTCCTTTCTCCGCCGCGTTCCTAATTAATGCCGTTGCGACGCTTTCGTGACGAACTTCACAGCGGCAGAGTTTCTTGCGTTGTACTATACTTCGGTTATCGCTGAAAGCCGTCTATTAACTTTTCTAACTCATCATACAACATATTCAATTAATTTGCCAACGCGGCCACATCTATATTTTATCATATGAATAGATTCAGTGGTCAATCAAATGACAGCAACAATCGTAAATCATTACACCCACTAGTAATTATTGAAAATTGTAACTTCAGTAGCCTAAAACAGTGGAATCTCAATAACTCGAATGTCAATGCAAAAAAATTCGAGTTAACGAGTTTTCGACTTGACAAGAACTTCGAGATACATATGACCGTGTCGACAAGGAACAAACGTAACATTCACAGCTGTGTTACTTAGAAAGTTTCGTGAATGTATTCATTCATTGCACATGTACAGACAAAAACAGTAGATTAGAAGCCCCCAACCCGAACATTCATTTTGGAATTCATTACTATTATTTCGGGGAATTCCAAGTAAGACGTCGTTATATTTTACCGACTACGACTTACGGAGTCTTCTTTTTGAAATCCGAGTTATAGAGTATAAATATGTATTATCAATACTTCGTAGGGAAATAACATTTTGTCCGAGTTACAAAGTCCAAATAATTCGAGATACCGCGTATTTTGGGGTTCATCGGAAGGGAATGGCAATTTTTTTCAACTTACTGAGGATTTCGACTTAACGAGGTTCGAGTTATTGAGATTCCATTGTAATAATGTTAAACGGGAAATTTCATTGTCGTTGTTCTCATATTTATCTGGCCTTTATACATTTTTTTTTTTAATTTTCACTATCTGCGATATGGCTCATGGATTCGTGGAATATATTGAACGATTTTTCCGGTATTGTAGCGCCATCTAGTAGTGAGCTTTGGCAACCGTGAACGAACTTTCCTTATACAGTTTCACTTTCATGGCATTTTTTTACTATTGCTGTTATATTCAATAAATTAAATTGATATTTTAAATAATTGAAATATATTTCAATTTATGACTTACACGATCTTTTACAACATTTAAACATATTTTTCCCGACTGCGCGTCACAAAGTAGGGTAATTATTTTTTTGTTGTAAATGTTATTATTTCTTTTTATTTCAGACAAAATATAGATCTTTTGCTCATCCTTTAATTTTAGTTTTAAATAAATTATTACAGCGTATAGAATTTTAATATCCTTTCACAGACGCCGTTTTGTCACGAGCTTTTTACATTGTAATATATATCAGTAGAAACGAAAGAAAGAAATCGTAATAATATATACAATTTTTGGATTTTTTTACGATAAACGATATGGTATCCAACGAGTTTGCTGCATTGTAGCGCCATCTAGTAGCGATATATAAAATCGCTACTAATATTTTAAATGTAAAACCTTATGTATTTGGATGTTTGTTTCTCAATTATGCTTTAAAGGCTAAACAGAATCAGCTGAAACTGCAGTAATATAGCTTTACAGTGATACAGCATTGCGGTAATATATAGAAATACTATCTTTTTCTCGCGGCTTCGCCTGCGTGGTCGTAGAACGAATTGATAACATACGCCGGTTGATTATCGGAAATAACAAAGTCCAAAAGAGATTAAAGTTCAACAATGGATCAGGATCGCAAAGCGTTTTTGGCACTGGGATCAATGTCGAGAGCCTATGTGCGGTCATTGTGTAATAAAAAAAAAATTAGCCGCATCACGTGTGTTTTCACTGTACGCATTAATGGGATTCTCCTGATATTGGATTGAAGCATATAGGCTTTATACTATTTAAATCGGATGTACGGGAAATATATTATCCTCACTTGCGGATGTAGTGCGGCGTGTTACGAAGCGGACAATAATGCATCGAAGGCCTTTGGACGTCACGATACGGACAGGCAGCAAGGTTCGATAGAAAAAACTGAAACCTTCACTCGGACGTCTGATCTATCGGGGCCCGCTCGACTATCGAAAACGCAAAAGACAGAACCGGGATTGTAACCAGGAACGGTAGCGCCGCTAGAATTGAACGAGATTGCGGTCAGCAGCAAAACCGTTCAGTATAAAAGATGAAGGAACGCGTTCTATGTTCACGCGATCGAAGCCGTGAACGGAATGTTAGTGCGTAATAAGCGAACGCTCGATCTTTAATTCGCGTCTTTAATTAATTTTTCCATTTTTTTTTTTGTTCCTTATATGTATTTATTTTTATAATAAATCATACGTTTGCCATTACTCTGAATAGGAATATCAAAATATTTTTAATTTTCAGAGGATAAAGGCTCTCATTAATTTAATGATTAATGTTGGTATTTGTTATTAAAATTAAATATTGTCAATAATATTAAATTGATAAGGTTGATATTGTATCATGACCTATGCTTACACTGGAAATGTGAACGTGTTTCCTTGTGAATATTGATTTGTCGAACTATTCTCGAAATCGACGCTCAATGCTTTGTTTGCGACCAAAGAGGATATATTTGAGCTCTTATCTGCCGTTGTAGATGACATGTTTAAGACCTTGTTTACATTTCAAGATATCTAGAAGCCATCGCTTGCGTGTGCATAAACCATACGGGTGTTTAAACTTTGAAGTCAGTTTTCTCTAAGCGACCGTCCGACTAGCGACGTCACACCAGATGAAGTGCGAATCAGTCAAAAGTGTACCGATGGTTCGGTAGTGAGTTTTCATGCCCCAGCATAAATGAATACACTTTTTTTGACGTGACAACGTCTTAAATTAGGTTGCGGCTGGGAGTCACTTATGAAAAAGTGTAACGCTCGGTAACGTAACGATGAGTCACCGAACGAGAGAGAGGCCCGCCGAATGCCTTGCGTCTCTCTCCCACTCAACTATGATCGGTCTGCCGCGCGCGCAGCACTAGAGAATTAGTGCATAGCTTGCAAATGTATTGCAAGTTATTGTATGTATATTTGTATATAAATACGTATGTATGTGTAAAGGTAAAAATAAAATTTTGTTAATATGAAATTCAGTGCGAGATTCTTTGTATAAATTAATGTTTTAAATATAATTCTTTGTATAAATAAATGTTTTAAATTGTTACTATTATTTCATCCTTCTTCCTACTATACGAATGAATATTCACATTAAAATGATTTTACCATTCAAAGTCGTTGTCACGTAAAACTTTCGCCCGTATACCGACTTTACAGGCAACCAAATTTTTTCTTTAATATTTCTTTTTTTTTCTCAACCCTTGAATTGGGATCGTTGTAAGGGTATATCTGACACCATATACCCAGTCCACAAAAAAAAAATGTCACTCATAGCATTTTTTTTTATCACCGGAACGTTAACTTACCGCAATAGAGAGAGAGAGAGAGACGGGTGTTTTGTTAGTCGCTTGCACGCGACGTGCATTGACATGCTGCATGCTACTGGATGTTGCTGTTGCGTTTGCGTATTATAAATTATTTGCTTCAAACAGCAACGAGCCTGTCTTACTCGTGTGCGAACAAAACTGGCTTTCAAAATTCAAAATGTCTCTATTTCGTATGTTAAAACACTTGAAATACGTCACAACATTTAAACAATTTATAGAATTTTATTATTACCACTTTTTTTTTTAATTCATAAAGCTATTATCCTTTAAGAAGAACGAGCAAGAAACCTGAGGCTATCTCTTTTCAAACCAAATTATATAGAAAAAAAATCCATTGCAAGAAAAGCAAGCAGGAAGGCGAAATCCTTACGTCCATTTATCCTTTAAATATTCACAGATTGCATAATGCCCTTTTGTGCAAAATATTCGCTTAATAAGGACTTCAATTCGGGTGAACTATTCCGTTCGCTCCGTCCGCTACACTGAATGGCGACGCATTCGTGGGGACGTTGAAAATCTAAACTTCTGCAACGTCGTCTAGGTTCGTTCAGGACCTTAGTCGCTTTGTGAACGTATGTAGATATGTTCCCGCGGCGCGTTATTATTAGCGTCGAGTCACCGCTTACATTAATGTCCGCTTTGAATCCCCCGTTGTTCAATAAATATTTCGGTCGGCCATCGAACGCTATGCCTCCCCTCTGCCGGTGCTTAGTCACACTTATTTTCTACTTTGCCCTAAGTATATATACATATAGACCTTCGTGTGTTAAGTCATATGTTTAAAGTGAGTAGTATGAAAAGGGAGAATCACTCTTATATTTTAAGAGATTGTGGGCTATTTTAAGGGCGTGGTTCGTATACTACTGTATTTCGTGTTTCGCTTAGATCGACGTAATCGTTGTCGTCAAGGCCTCGTGATAAAATTATCAATTAATTGCCGATTAAAAAAACGAAAGTTAACGCGGGGAACGCAGTGAATGGGGCCTGGCTTTCTGTTATGAATAGTGCAAGCGTATCGCAGCGCGTCTGACCATTCGTAATGGAGCCTTTGTACCTACACTAATGTATCCAAGTGAAATATTGGTGTGGCAGAAGAAACGTATACGTAGAATCAATGCAGAGGAGATGCTGTCCCTGCGTAGTGTGTGTAGAGCGTCTAGATAAATGTGGGATATATATATATATATATATATATATATGAACCAAAATGGCAAAAGCGGAACCCTTATAGTTTCATCATGTCCGTCCGTCCGTACGTCACAGGCATTTAATTACAAAGATGTATAATATTAATGAAATTTGGATTATAGGTGTCTTGTGTAAGCCACTATTTAGTTTGGTAATTAAATAACAAAATATGTAAATATTTCTAGCGGGAGCACTCCATACACATAACAGAAGCTGAAATTCTTTTTTTTTTCAGCAAACATCAACCTGTATTACATATTTCAACAGTTATTTATAAATACTTTAAGATTTTTTTTGATTAATTAAATATTTTCTGAAATAATAGCGTCGAAAGTAGCAGAAATTGTCGCCGTCCCCTTTATTTTCTAAATCGTTAGTCCAAAAAATATGAAAAATATTATAAAGGTAACGCTTAATTAATAAATACTTTCAACGAAAATTATTTTGAATACGATCAAATTTACCTACCATAAAAGTGCGCTTCTCAACGAAAGGGCTTAAGTGCTATGAACATACGCTCTTTTGCTGGTGCACCTTAATTTATACCAGTTTGACTAATAGTCGACATACCTACTTGTTTCTCTAATTATAAGCGACTAAACTGTTAACACATATTCATACAAATAATAAATGATTCTCGAAAGGACTTTTCGATCAAAGCTGCATATGAAAAGTGAATAATGCACCATCATACAATTATCTCCAAATATGTTAACAATAAAACTGCACGTAATTTCTATCACATAATATTGTAATTTAATAAAAATATTGTAAAGCCATGGGTGTTTATGGAGGCGTAGTAAGGTATGCTGTAAGAATCCCGAAAACGTCAAAATTTTTGACTGGCTTCTATTCACGCCGGAAATGGGTACGTTGCTTTATGCTAAAGCTCTTGGCATCTGGTAAAATTCGTAGAGACTGTTAAACGTTAGAATATGCACATGAAAAAATGTGCGCATGCGCATCTGCCATACAACGTAGTCGCACTTATCCGACGCGACGATCCGTCATTCCAGATGGACTACTCGACTCGTCTTTTTTAACCCTCGACGGTTATCGATGACTCTCTGTGTCCGTAACCAAATTTGGCTACCGGATTATAATTAATTATGTTGCATCATTAATTTAGCTGGATCCGTCGAGGCCATACGAATAAATTCCACGTTCTCATTGTGCATAATTTGCAATTTGTTTATGTGTTTTGCTGTTTTTCCCCTGTGTGAAATGTGTTTTCAACACAAAATATGAGGTAGTGTTGGAATAATTTAGTTTCTTAAACAATACACGTGTAAGTTTATTTATGAAAGACCGACGCACGCTGTCGTCGTTGATTTTGTTCCTATTTTATATGCATTTGCTAGTTCCGTCAGATATTCCACCCCCTACAAAGCTATCGATTATTTATCGTGCAGCCGACAATCGTGTCGATTTTTATCAGCACATCTTCGCTAACTGAAACTGGAGAAAAGCGATAACGTTGAAACGTTTTAAAATAATATTATAGTTATTAAATTCATTATTATTATTAAATTGTAAAAAAAAATATAACAAAATCGGCTAGATCTCGTTTTAACTATATCCCACTGACCTTTGAAAGACCAAGAAGATTCGCTCTATAACTTTTAAAGATCCTTTTAATAATAACAAATATAAATTAATAGCGCTGACGTAACGAAGAGTTTGTAACTTTTCCGATCTTCCAAATATATTAGTGTAAATGTCTTCTGTTTTGCCACATTGAAGTTATCTGTCTTTCAAAAAATACGCAAATCAAAATTATAAGCATTTTGATTTTATTTATTAGGTACTTTTTTTTGTTACGCGACTCCTGCAAAATGCTTTTTGTCTAAAATGTGCTTTCTGATGCGTCGCGAGCTTTTTTAAACAACGCTTCATTATTCTGTTTTTGGTTTAGTTTATTAAATTTTAAATACATCGTTTTATAAGATGGTTAGTGTTACACAAAAGTACCTACGACAATAACCCCTAATAAAATTAGATGTCTACAATGTATCAACGTATTTTTATTTAATTTTTTCCTTCCATGTGAAATATTTTGTTTGAAAATCTACCTTTTTCATGTTCTCCACAACGTTAGCACGTTTCGTGACTCATGACTTAGTATGAATTAGTGAAAAAAATAACCCTGTAAGTTACATTCATCATTCAATTTCAAATTAAATATTTACATTACATTGTATAGAGCCTGTCTATCTACAGCGATGGCTGCATCGCCGACTGATCTTCCTCCACTTTATTTTCCACGTTACAATTACTTCTCAAGTCGCGAGTGTTGCCATACGTCTCGGGAGACGCATGTTCGAGTTCCCTGGCGTGCCGAACCGCTGAGTGTTTTTTTTTTACCCGACAGCGGCGAAATGCAAAAGGAGATTATTCTAAATCGTGTGTACTCGACTTTGTACGTATTGCAACGTAAATAACAACATGGTGAATAAGTGTTACCGAATTGGTTTCCTAAATTGAATTTATGTATAAAGCATAATCTGCCAGTAGAATAATTCTCCTGCTAAGTATATTCTGTGATTAGTAAACGTATACGGTGTTCTTGGATAACGGCAACACTGTTGCGTGCGCGCAGTTGATTTTTAAATACGGCAGAGAAGGAGGTCTTAATTAGTGTTTCTTTACCGCCGTAACAGATCGAAAAACGGCTCTTAGTTTTCATTCGGGTTATTAGTAGGAATTTGTATTCATGTCTGTTATACTTAATTGCCGGAAATTTGTGATAATGTTGCCATGCGAGGTGCTTATTTTGCAGAACATTCAATTTTGAATGGCACAAACCATAGGAAAACAGTATCAGACATAATTATATTAGACAATAGAATCGATACGTCATGGGGATTGACATCGAGACCGGATGGAAAATTTTTTACGCTTATATCGGATTTTGTATTGACTCTTTACGGGCTTTCCATAAATTACTTCACACGAATTTATTGATTTTTAGAATCCTTGTCACTAGCAGTCGCATTTTGTGACCCTCACTTCTGTTGCGACGTCACATATGCGTTTTTAAATTTAGAGATTATTTAATTAATTAAAACGCCAGTTTTAAAATTATGCATATATTTTTAATTATTTTTTCTATTTAAAATTTCATAAAGTCAACAATAAATCAAATGTTTATAAAAAACTTCAGAGCCACGACACCGTAAGTGCGGGGACAAAAATTTGTCGTTATAATTGAAGTTTACAATATTTCAGAATTTTGACTGGAAGAACGTACTTCTTAAATAAGAACTGTGAATTAATTTCGTTTTATTTTTTAATAGGGATCGCTGCTTCTTTTCCCCCTTTTTTTCTTACGACATACGGGTAAGAAAAAAAAGAGAAATATTTGCGTTAATAAAATAAAAAAAAAATGAATAAAAAAGCTTAAGTCGAAAGTCGCACATGAAACCGTCTGACCGCCGGCGCTGTCCGTGAGTTGCAATAAAACGAACCGCGTTTTACGACGTTTGACTCGCGCCCTCTGTTGATTGTTTGTCGCGGCGATAAATAAATCTGTCATACGTTCCCCTGACGGTGAGTCTGTTCGGAAGCGGTGTTCGTTTGGATGTTATTTTATCATATAGATTATGTTGCCTCGCAGAAGCGACACATTTTTGCCTAAAACCTTATATTCATGTATGCGTTATTGATTATGATAAAAAAATTTCGGAGTATTCCGTTTATTAATTTGACGATGCGTAGAGAATATTCCAATATGCTTTTAGTGTCGTTACGAACTGATCTTATCTGGTTTCGAGCATTAAGGAAGATTGAAATAATGTATTAAACAACAACGAGATACAGAAAAACACTACAGAACCTCTTTAACTCTTTTAATTGATCGCACATAACTCTTGAACGCGTTGATCGCCAAAAGAAAACTAAAGTCGTAAGCATTTGAATTCCAATGTATATGTATATACATACCCCTCGGCGAGCGATATCGATTATTCCTCGAATGTGAACAAAACTAAATTATTTATAAAAAGCAAAGATGTAAATATATCACGTGTGACGTGATCACGTAAAAAAAAAACAAGATTTTTGTAATACGGAATATTCTAATCAATCAGAATGCACTAAAAATGTATACAACACCCACGCATTTAATAAAAATATAGGTCTCTAATTTTTTTAGGAAAGTTTTTTTGTAATTTAATTCAACAAAAATCTATCAATGTAAAATATCGATAGTTCTTTTGAGCAAACTCTTGTAGAGTACACCGTCGAATAGGCAATAAACTCTTCCGGTAACCAAACTTATCTTTGCGCTAACTAGAATTAAAACGTATACTTGTCCCGTTCACGCGCGATAGTTTCGTCCTGCTCTACACGATGTTTACAATTTCTAGCGTTCAAACGTTCAAGTGTTTTAACTTGTCGGTCAGTCGAGCGATGTGCGCGCGCGCATCGTGACGCGTGTTTCTTATAAACGATCGATATCGGATCATTTAAAGCAAGAAATCGCGTAATATATATTATTCGAAATGCAATAGTTTAACGAAAGTGCATGCTGTGAATTTAATTATAATACGTGTAACGAGCCCTTTTCGCGTATCGGGACATTGGTAATTTTTCGTAGTCGTGTGTGTGTTGTGTGTCATACCGAACTGGCATTGTGTGATAATAATTGTCATTATGCCCATTTGATAGGAAATACATAATACAATAGGTCATTGTTAAGATTGTTATTGGTGGGCAGTGATGTGTGTAGTATCGTTATTTATTAGGTTATTAAACGACTCACTCGATATTAGCGTTAATATGACTTGTCACGAGAATCGAATCATGAATTCTTAGTAAATTCCGTACTGCGTTGCTTACATATTTACAAACCCTAGGAATGTAAATTAAACTCGTACACTGATCACATATTTTATGGTTATATTGATTTTATAATAATCGAGCCTTAAGGTAGGCTTAATTTCCTATGGAAATCGATACGTATAAAAGTTCACTTTATTTGCCTATACATCGGGTAGTGATATTTTTTACGTACATTTCAGGTCATAAATCAAAAGCGGACGTGAATTCAAATTTCGCATAATAAATATTTTCTTTATTTTATAATCCTTTAGTAGACACATTTCGGCACACCCTAAACGTTTAAAAAAAATGGGAAAAATTTTTCAGTTTTTAATATCCTCGTTATATATATTTTTTTATTTTCTATAGGACAAAATTAATTTGCGCACCAGCGACAGTAGGTGTATGCGGGCGAGCGGTTTGTACAGCGATAAAATGTCAAATCGATAACGACAGTGGTGATTATTTAAAAAGAAATGTATTGCGCGTCTAGTTCCGGCGCATGAGTGAAGTTGACGCTTAATGCCAATTTATCCTTATGAATATCTTACACACACATATATATATATCCTTAAGGATAATAAAATATATGAAAGAATTAAACGCGAATGTAAGGAGTGTCTTGGAATATGTATACAATAGGCGAATGGGGTAAATAAATGCATATCTTTTAATATTCAAAGCGTGTTTATAGTTTTATTCGCATTTATTTATTTTGATTTGATAAAATGTATTACATAAATCATGTTACATCATAAAACTTTGAAACTCCAAACTTCACGTTAAACGATTGTGACATTAGTATTAATTTTTAAACACAATGTCTATCGAATGTTTAATTTGTCTGCGTTATAAATAAATCACCTATAAATAAGCAATGAAAGAAAAATGCACGCGTTCAGTATAAAATGCGCTAATATGTTGCGTGGGGGTGTAACATAACAACTTCGCTTTTTGTTAACACTCGATTTCGCACCCCGTCTATTTGCTTACCGCGGGCCCTACGCGAAAATCGATTCTTAATTTAAAACGAAGATCGTGATGTAGCTACTAATTGAGAGACAAACAGTCGTATTGAATTCATAGATACCTAATTGCGTGTTGGGTTCGTTTGAAAAATAGCCTTATTGGCGACACGATCCCAGTGCTTCAAAGCGTACACATGATTTGACCTCAATTTCCATAGGTCGTGATATTATTCTGTCTCCAGTCAACTGCATTACGATCGCTTCCTTCTGTAAGCGGAGCCTACCTACGTGATGGGACGAAGTCTCATTTTAATCGTGCGCAAGTGTTACAACGTCGGCGAAACAACTAGTAGGCCGTGTCAAATGCGTTAGGTTTGCAATCTGCTGCATGATTACGTCATTGTGTTGCGAATCGAAAATGCATCGGATGCACCTCGCTGCACTTATTTCCAGTCGTATCTTCGCGACCGTATTGATGTCAATGAAACGGTATAATAAAAAATTGCCATGAATTTTTCTCTAAAAACTGTAATTAATGTAACTTCAATAATGCATTTTTTTTATATTCTGTAATGCCAAATGTTGCAATAATTAATATACGTGTTCGTTTATCGGAACAGTGACGTCACAGAGAGGTGTGACATGAAGATAAACGTAGTGTCTAGAGCAGAAAGGTGTGTTGCGGTGGTTTGGCCATCTGGCAAGGATGAATGGTAGTAGACCGACAAAGCAAATCTTTAGGGCGAACGTGTCTGGTGGGGAGATCGACAGGGATCGCCCTAGGAAATCGTATGGCATATTACAAAAATTGGTCAAATTTTAAGCCCACGAAACCGACGAGCTTGCATGATAAGTTTGGTGGTTATTAGCGAAGAAAGGGAGATGTTCAAAGATGGTAACAATGTGGAAATCTTTAGTCTGTAGCCACCCTTCTGGGATATAAGCGTGAGTTTATATTGTCATATTATTGTTCATTCGGTCCCTAAGTGAATACATTAACATTTACCTAAGTAGAATCCATAGGAACTCGTTTTGTTTCTAATATTTTGGTTTCGTCATGCCCTTTGAATTCTTTTTTCATTTATTTATTTCCGATGTCTATAGAAAATAATATCAAAACAAAGGAATATACTAACAACATTAGGATATTATTGAACTATTTAGAAGAGCTGTTAATGAATATTAATAATACAATGGCTGTTGAACATATTATAATTGTTTGAAGACTAATTAATTATATCGTCTTCATGAACGATGTAATAGTCGTTGGTTCTAGCATTGAGTTATAAATAGACCGTAACCGGCGATTCGACGTTATATAGCCTTTCAGAATTTTATCTGAATCGCTCCAATTCTTTCGTATAGCCATCGGAACGGAATCTCGACAAACGCTTCGCGCCAGTTTAGGATAGCGTGAGGATATTACATCTATTTTTATAAAGATGATATACATTCTCCTTTCGTCGTACCATGGTGGTGCAATCATACACCATCGTTATTATCATCGATACAGCCTCATCATCGACCCGTCCGTTTGAATGACCGAACCCGCGAAAAAAATCATTCGAAACCATTCACCGTAAAATATAACAGCACAGTGATCCGGAAAAAGAAAAATGTATTTGCTTATTAACGCGTAAGAAGAATGCCATAAATGCCAGGCTCACTTCTTGTGCACGCGCAAACACACGGGTAAAATCTACTTTGGGAAGACGTCAATAGTCACACAAGTCTCGTCCTCACTAACGACGTCTGCGACGGACGCGTCCAGTCCTCCGCGCACAATACATGATAGATTGCACTGTTCAACACGCATTGCGTCGTTCTTGGAAGCCGACATTCTTCCATTTTAATTCGTTTTCCGTTCTTAGCCACACCGGCACAACGATTTTTATGTATCCATACAAGCTTTTGCCGGCGGCATCGCTCGCGTATAAATAAAACGAATCCCATCATCCTGTATAACGCCTCATCACGAAGTTCGAGATCCCGCTCGCTATCCCGTTCTCGATTTTGGTCACGGTCTCACTTTAAATTTCGGTCTCGGTGCTGCTTCTCGTTTCGGTTCCGTTAGCACTATTGATTCTAATGTTGATTTCACACCCAATTTCGACCTCGGTCTCATTCTCGATTTCGATCCCAATCTCGATTTTCGTTTCTGTTTCAGTTTCCATTCTGCTACTGATCGCAATTCTGATTTGGACGAAGACATAGCAAATGCAAGTAGAATCAACATAGAATTTGAGCTATATTATTTGGGGATAGTCTAGCTTTCTATGAGTGTTTAAATTTCTAGAATCTTTATGGCAAAAATATGAAGATAAAACAAAGTATTTTTTTTTTCTAAATCTCGTTCGCGCGTACCTTATATTTATAGCTAATTTCATAGTATATAATAATAATAATAAGCCTTTTATTCGGACAACAGATATACAATTATGTTTCTTATACTATTACACTGTTATATACTATCTATACAATTATGTTTCTTACATTACTAAACTTATTCGCATATTTGGTGCTTCTTTGCTTTCTGTAGGTCCGTTTGCCAGTTGGCAAAGGCCTCCTCCGACTTTCTCCCATTCGCCTTACTTCACTTATGCCAACAATGTCCCATTTGATCTGTTTTAACGCATATGTTAGTTCTGTAAGGTTTTCTTTTTTCAGTGTGAGTACATTGAGGGCTGCAACATAAATTTTTGATTTTCTTTGAGTGTTTTTGTGATTTTTATCGTGTGTTGTTGGAGGGTTATGGTCTCTGTCCCCCACGAGGACCAGTCGGCTTGGGGGAGATTGTGTTGTTTCTGTTGTTTGGTTTTCGTAAATTGGTTGGATTTTCGGTTTACCGGTTGTTAATTGCTATTGTTTTTTATGAGTGAGGGTGTCATTGAGCGAGTTTGATCGTGTTCTCATCAAATCGAAAGCGTTAGTTCTGTTCGTTTTAATAGAACTGATCGTTTGCTGTTTTTTAGGTTTAGTGGTTGACGTCGATTGTGGTGAAGTAGACAATTCTCTTTTCCTTTTGTCGCAGTTTTTGTCGGGGTTTGGTCCTTTAACTACTAATTTATCATATTTCAGATAAGCGGTATTTCCCTTTTTCTCCTCTAGTAGCTGTGGTAACAAAGCCTTTCTCTTTCCATAACTTCCTTAGAATAGTCTTCCGATATATAAATTTCTTTTAGATTCCTTTTATTCTTCATGATTTGGTCTTTTTCCATCCGTTTGTGAATGAAAATAGCACAGGTCTATGTTTGTTCTCAACTTTATTTTTTCCTAAACGGTATAATCTGTTCATTTCGCTTTCTTCAACACATAAGTTTAAGTCTCTTTTGAAGATCTCTTTAACGGTTTGAAATAGCTCTGATATCGATTTTTCGCTCTCTTCTAATCCATAAATAATTATGTTGTTACTCTTTTTCTCTTTTTTTAAATATTCTATTTCGTTCCCTAGGTCACAAATTTTTGTTTTAATATTTTATTTTCTTCCATCATAGGATTGAGTTTTTCATCTATCCGATCCATTATATTCTTCGTAATCGATTCTTTTAAATCATTGGTCTGTTTCTCCATTTCTAACTTCATTTTATCGAATAATAATTGAAATTGTTCTTCCATGTTGTCGAATGTATTTATGTGAAATGGAACGTAGATGTGAAATGGTAGAAAATATTTATTTGTGATGGCAACACTCAAGTTTGTTGTCTGCGTAGCCGACTGACAGTTCAGGTATTGTTGTTATTTTACCGGCTGTCAAGTTGACAATGACTGTTAAATAATTAGATGATGTTGTATATTCTAACCTTGATTGTGAATGTATGTTTGAACTTCGCTTTTAATGAGTGCAGCTTGACAATATCCAAGGATTATTTCTTCTATGTCTTCCGATGTTGTTTTGTTAATGTTTGTGGCACTACAATTCCCGAATTATAACTTTAACTATTTTTCGTAAGTGATTTATTGTCGACGAACTGCACAGACTTGTTGACACTTCAACGACCAGAAACGGAACCCTAAATTTTGGGTTATTAAGTGTTATTTTTATTCTAAAATTTCACTGAAGTTTGTTCAATAACTTTTATTTTACACCTCTTTATTTATTATTAAGTATGTACTGTTCAGGTTTATTCTAAATTGTCTGTCACAAGCACTAGCAGTTCGCAGAACACTTTGCTGTTGTAATGTTTTTTTCACTATTTTTACAAGTCACTGCACTTGAAGATGTTCGTTTATTGTTTCCACATATTAGTTAACATTTAATTTGTATATATTACGCTTTTCTATGATGAGGTTTCACTTTTAACTATTTTTAAAACGATTTATTTTACGGAGTCGATGTTTAGCCTATCGTATATCTACCCTCCTTTCATAGTAACAGAATAAATTGTTTAAGCACTTAACAAACCGTAAACATAAAACAACCCGTAAACAAACTATAGACAAAAAAATACACGTAGCGGTTTAATTTTTTTGCAATACATTTTCATCTTCCCGTTTTTCCATAAATTATTTCAACCTTTTAGAGCTACTTTTCCAAAAATGCTACACGTCTTTATTTTACGTTTGTAAAAATCATGTTAAAAAAAAAAATTATTAAAATATAAGTTTTGTTGTCAATGGCTTCAGCGGTTTCAGTTTTTTATATAAAAATTTCAAACATTTTACCTCCTCGAAAGTGTTTGTAAGAACGATGCGCGTCATTATTTTTTATTAGTAATGATTAACTAAAATATAAATTTTGACATAAACAGCTTTAAAAGCTTCAATTTTCCATTCAACATTATTTCACGTCACGTAAAAGTACGTTTATTATTGTACACGTCATAATGAAATAATAATGAAGTGCCGATTGATAGTATCATAAATATCGGTGAGACCGAGACCCGATGAAAATGTTTTTTTTTTTTGTCAAAAATTTAGCGTATTCCCTAGAAATTTAACCCATACCCATGAACGTGGACGGACTCGTGACCCTCGCGTCGTGGAGACCCTCCTTGTCACTTTCATTTTAATTCATCGATGAAAGTGGACGACGAAATGAAATGTGCGAAATTGCAAATTACCCGTGCATCGAAATGGCGTTAGGCTATTTGCATATATATAATTATATATAAAGATGTGTGTGTGTGCGTGTGTGATAGATATATATATATATATATATATATATATATATATATATATATATATATATATATATATATATATATATACATATATATACCTATAAAAATAGATGTCTGTACATATAATTGCTGATCTCCAACACCCTTTCGACCGATCGGCGTGAGGTACATCTGAATTGTTTTTTTTTTATTGCAGGTTTTCGTGCAATCTATTTTAGCGTTCGCCCCCGACTTCGCCTGTGCGTATTTGTACCATCGAACCGAACCACTACGCCGATACCATAAATTTGTTTATATCTATACTTGCATTTGCTCCGGCTTCGTACAACTCTGTAACGTGACCGATAAGTGGTATCGTAATTATAAGGAGAACGGGATGCGAGATCGAGAGCTAGGATAGGAATCGAAATCGATGACGAAGTCGGGGTCGAGACTGAGTGTGGGACCGGAATCCGTATGAAGAGAATGATCCCGATTGAAATCAGAAACAGTACCGGGACCAGAATTTAAAGCGGGAACGGTGTTGATCGTGATTGGTAATGTAAAAGATGAAGGAACATATTCTACGATCACGCGAGCGAAGCCGCTGGCGGTAAGCTAGTGTGTTATAACACCGATAAATGGTCTGTGGCAGACTGATTTAAAGTCTTATCGGCGAGTTTAATGAAATTATTTTCTTTTTGTCGTAATAAAGATATTTTCGTAGATTTCTTTGGAAATCTAATTTTTGTATTTGGTCTCATGGCATAACTTTGCAGAAATTTCGTCATATTTTGTTTTCTGTAGTTGAGGAGGTTCAGACAGCATTGGTTCAAAAGTTTTTATAGGTATATACACACATACATACACACACACGTGTGTGTATGTATGTGTGTGTGTGTGTGTGTGTGTGTGTGTGCATAACGCAGCTTGTCATCACGATAGCGCCCGCAATTCTCAAGGGATTATAATGAAAACGTGGTACACTTATTCTATAGAGAATTACCTTGAACAAGTTCGAAGAACAGCCTATTCGGCTAATCGGTTCAGAAACGGCAGCCATTTAAAATTTTGGAAATACTAAAAAACTGTACTTTTATGGCTTATCATTCAATTCTTCAGTGGAATCCTAGATGTCTCACGCTTGACACGCCTTCTCGATCAACGGAGGTGGTGCTCGAGATGTTACATTACTTAGTTAGTACCGGCGTTCACCCGTCCGTCCACCTATCGGCCTTGGCGTGCGTCGCCCGACTAATCGTAACATACTTGACTAGACAATTCATATGAATCGCGTTACAAAGGCGACGTAACTGGTATAAGACAGTAATAGTTCAGTGCCCACTAAGTAAGTACGATCGTTTACGTTGCTGACATAATTTCAGCGTTACATGTACATTTTCTGAAGATTTTGTATCACACGGTTTTCATTACATACATACGGACTTGGTAATTCTTAAACGTAAAATAGAGAACTCAAGGCGAGAGCGGCTGTTATTTATTGCTTTATTCTATGAATATTCTAAACTTGAAAATTGCCTTGTTTGTTCTATGAATAGCCCAAACCTTAAAATTGCCCGAAAACTTCAAAGAACACAGCCAATCACCTATCCACTCCGTTCGTGGTATAAATAACCTTAAAGCGTCCATTCCCGAAGCTGATAAATTTCCATCCATCCACCGCGCTATCGGCCGCCCGCTGATTGACCGTTCCAATTTGATAGGCGGCCTATAGTTTCGCGTCCGCGTTCGACCGACCAAGCGGGTAGGTAGGTAACTGATGAACAGGCGGCTGCCTGCACGCACGCAAGAAGGAGGTCAAAGGTTGGAATGTGTCGTTTGCGTTTTGTCAAAAGTGCGCCCTTTGCGTTTATGTCGTTACGCTTCTGGTATGCCCTGTCTATTAATAAGGGCGTGAGTCTCGTTCTCGTTGTCCTACGTCTTTGTAGGTTTTTTTTTAATGTACTCCCACATTCTTTCCAATTCACACCGATAAGGAAAGAAGGACGAATATGGAAAGCTTCGGACCTTAAATCGTGCACTCCGGCTGAGTAGTATTTGGGAGTGGCGGCGACCGTCGTCACGAGCGAAGAGATGAAAATGTCCGACGCCGACGGCTTAACGTGCTCTCGGAGACACGGAACGATTGGTTTAATCCGTCTTAAGTAAGACACTCATTGGGCCAATTTGCCCGTAGTTAAAAGATTGATCTCGGTAGCGCTTGGTGTAAACGCGACATTCACAATCAATGAACCACGCACGTTACCGTTTTTGGGCTATGTATTGCGCAATGATTGATACATTCGTTTATTACACGGTTTGTCTAATTTTCCAAACGCCCCGTATTCTCATAACATTTTACAATGTCAATGTATAAATGTCAAACTTCTGGACATTTATATGTAAATTATGATATTTAATACAAAAAAAAAGTTTTTCTATTTGTATGTGCTTACCTTACTATTGGCACTGCTACTAAATTATTCTACTACTGATTTGTCACAAATTTAAATACGTATAAGGAAAATCATCACAACTTCGCTTCTATCTTTAGGGCCAACGCCGGCTGTGTATATACTGCTTTGTACTGTTCTCACATTTGGATTAGTGATTTATTTAAGTGTCACTTGTGAAGTTCGACGATACCAGTAATTATTCAATTATCTTAATATGGGCAAATTTTTACGCCTGAAGACAAAAAAGCTTCATTAGCGTCCAATATTTTTGCCACGGGCATACTAGAGCCTAACGCTAAAGCCTAACTTGGCCGGTTATTTAAGACTGAGATAAACGGCGTGATGTTCTTTTCCTTTTATTTATAGTATAGCGGCAAACCAACAGTATGTGGCATGCGAACCGTAAGGACGCGAATGACCACCACTACTATCCCCGAACAGTTACTAGTGCGTCGCCGGCCTTTTAGGATGGAACAGGATATCTGAATGAAGGTGGGAGTCTCCCTCCATCAGATATCCTTCTCCCTTTTTCTGGGTCTCCAAAATCCTCACTTACAGAACGAAGAGTAGAGCGCTGCCGTGGTCGCACTCCGTCGAAATGAGAGACCATTCATGCAACAAAATGTTTTTATAATGCGCCCATTTCTATGAAATATTCATACATGTGACTAAACTATAGAAAGGTTGTGTTGCACTTCTGAAATGTTTGCCGAAAACCGATTGCGAATAATGGGAGCAGTGTAACAGAATACAATTTTTTTTTTTTTGTCTATCTCTAACACGCTTATCTTCAAAACTACCGACGAATCCTCATGGGGTTTTCGCGGGTAACTTGAGAGGAACTTGTGACAACTTATGCAGACTTGTTTCATCTATCGGAATCCCATGGTGAATCGCATGATTTTCTAAAAGTGTATTCCATACGTACGAAAACGCAGGCGCAGCTAGTATTAAATGTGATATGTGTATACATGTAAAAAAAAAACTCGTCTCTGTTTAGCGCGAATGTTTTACGTCTCTTGTCGGCGAACAAGAGGCCTTGTATAAACATCGCTCAAGTGGCGAAAGCGAATAGATGGGACGACGGAAAAGATACAAAACCTCGTAAGTGATTTCAATTAGTCTTACGACACTATTTGACTACACATTTTGGTATAATTTTTTTAAGTGAAATAATAGATTTTGGAATAAACCGTCTCTTAAAGCGACTTTACGCAGCTTATAGAATAATTTTATGTTATATTAGCAGTGTCCCAAATCGTTAAACACTCTGTTATATGCAAAATAAAAATACAAAAATCAATTTCAAAAGGGTAGAGAATTCGTTCTCTTCGCGTCTTTCGATATAATTTCTTTCAAGTTTTGGAGGAAAAAAGGGTTGAAGTGGGTGCATTTACACCCTTCCGTCGCACTTGTAACTGAAGCGTTCTACTACTTCTTCGAAACGTATAGAATCTGAAGTTTCTTTTTCGTGTCGTCCGCGTCGTCGAGGTTCCGGCGCAAGACGAGAGCAGCTTGTATAAAACGATATCGGGTTCCTGACCGTCCGTGAGAACGTTCCGCTAACGGTTTACATCGCTCTCATTGTCTCCTTGTCCGTTTCACCGCCAATCGGCACGACCGTAATGGACTACGGTCTGTGTTTATTCCAAATAGGTTTGTATGTATTTCCGTTAAAAATTTCGTGGCTATAGGCTGATATGGAGTTCTTGAGCGTTGTTTTGTAAATATCTGAAATTAATGTCAGATACGGTATTAATATTGTTTCGGTTTTACGACGTAAAAACTTAATTGATCGATAATAAATGACCTATTAAATAATAGTACATTTTCAAATATTAAAAATGATGTTAGAAAATGCGAAAACGGAATTCCGATTTTTCGGAAGGGACAAAAAACATGCGGATCACCAAATATCAATTGGTCACCGCCGCCCATGAACACATGCTGCCCCTAAGGAGTCACCAGTACGTTGCCGGCCTTTTAGGTATCTAATTATGATTTTCGTAAATTTCTTTTCATGCTAAGTCTGCAGATCTGTACCGTCCAATCATGACCTCGGGATCACCATATCCTCACATCTTGCAGTCTTCGGCTGATCCCATTTCAATTTCTAGTGTCTTTTTCTACATCCCATTCCTTACGACACCTAAATCAAAGTTGCGACGGTGATAAGTTTTGATCAATAGACGCGCCCCGGGTCACTGCGCTGTGCGTAATTAAAATTTAACATTGATCGGTATGCGTTGTCGATCTCGTTTTAATTCGATTCCGGTCGCGAAAATTGCTTCTGTTCCAATGACGGACCTCTTGGACAATGCCGCCATTTTTCTCTTAATCATACATAGGTTTTGCTATAAAAATAATCCTATGTCGTACTTCATGAACTACTCCGACTCTATGCGAAATTTTATTACAATTCGTACAACGGTTTCGGAGCCCGGACAGAACAAACACACACATACATGCGTACAGTCTCATTATATGCATAGGATGTATGTATCGATTTCGGGTCGGGTCGGGCGTCTTCGGGTCCGTTTAGAGCACCTTTCGCGCCGGTCGCGGTTCATTAGAGAGATAGTTCGCGCGACCGTTCAATGTCACGTCACCGCCGTCGGGTGCGCCGGCGTTGAGTTTCGCGGTTTGCGTCTTCGCCGCAGACGGACGGAAATAGGGGCATCGGGAAGTGGGAGTAGAGGCTCTGTGCTACTGGAAGTCACCATGCATATATATATGCGTATATATTTATATATATACGGTTATGACGTAACGGACTCCGTTTCAAACTCAAACTGTTATTAAACGATCCAATTTTAAGCTGTCGGCGCGAGCCTCAATGTTCGGTATATTTTCGAATGTCATGTTCGCCGTGTGGTCGTTCCCCTAGAATTGTTCTTCTGAAATCGACGTAATACATGCGATTATTAAGACACAACTACAATATATCATACCTATAAATGATATATAGTGTCAGCAAACGAGGGCTCCTAGACTGGCTTGGCTTCATTTAACCCGTATCTTCGGCTTTGAGGGCAACGCTTACAACCATGATGTGATGTTGACAACATACCATAACGTAGCAGTTATGCAGAGTTATTTACGCCGGTTCGTGATTTAAATGATCTACTTTGTAGATTATCTTACTCGGCTTAATTTGACTTGCAAAAATTAATGCACGCTCAAAAATATAGTAAGGGAGTGTTTAATGCTTTTCATAAAGCTGTTAACAGTTTCATTTTTTTTTTTGTATAGTGTTTTCGAAAAGCAAACGATTTTGCAAGCCACCAGAGAGTACTTGGTCATCACCGTCCATGAACACCTACAACCCAGAGGAGTCAGTAGTGCGTTGTCGGCGTCTTGTATAGAAATCAGATATCTGATGGAGAATAAAGTGGGGGGTGAAGGGGAAAAGGGTGATGAATGGGATTAAGCCACCGGAACACTCACTCACTGGATGAAGTGCAACAGCGAAAGCTGTTGCTTCACGCCTGTATCCTGTGTGACTGTAGTGACTCACCGGTGGAGCTGGGTCATTTTCGTGCTGCAACCTAATTAGTTGACCACAGCACGATCCTTCCACTTACTACTGGAAATCAGAATTCTCCATTGTAAAATTAGACGCTGGTTTCACACACCACGCCCTGTCTCATCCTTCCGCACAATTAGCTTTTATACGACCATTTTATAACAGGGACTAAACAACGCGCGCTTTCTTATTTAAAAACGGGTCATTACATTACAAAAATCCACTTTTGTTCCTCTCCACCGACCATCAATCCGCGTCCACCCATTGTGTTACCGAACAATTACTGTGGATTATTTAAAAAAAAAAAGTGAAAGGTGTCACGGCGCCGCCGTAAGACAATGTCATAGTAAAAGTAAAAAATTGTTTTTCATTGAGATCGCGCAGTGTTGCCAAATTTCACGCCTACTGCGCTCTGGGCTCAGTAGGCTAAGACGGTCGCGTGTGGGTAGACGGTGATTTCGTCAAAAGTTGTGCATAAGGTCATTTCGGCGTTGGCGGCGGATGTGTACGGTCGTGTGCAATACGCATATGTTTTTTTTTTAATGCGCTCTTTGTTCGTTGCTAGAATCAAATTAAATAAATCTTATTCAACCTTGTTTTTTTTATATTCAGATGCATATCGTTTTGTGATATGTATTTTCAAAATAAAATATTTAAAATTAACTTATCAGTAAAACAAGAACAATACCGGATACTTTGATTTTTTTCTTGCGAATTTATAAAGAAAAAACATCCTTGTTTTTAATTCGTGAGTCATTCGATGTGTAATATTATATTCTTCATTTGCAAATCAACACGCTACAAAAGTCACATCAATAACTGGTTTTTGATGTTCATTGCCAACAATTAAATAAAAAAAAATTTTAAAAAATTGAACAAGCGTCACGTCCTTAACAGCTCGCACAGTATCGTCTAAATTGAAGCGAGCGGCGCCTTAAATCCATGCTAGAGTATACAACGTGAGGGTATTTGACCTTAGACGTGATAATACTCCTTGAGGTTTTTACCTCGATGTCGAAACACGATCAGTCTATCCGAAGCGTGTCCGAGTGGGACGTCGGACGTGCCGGCCGTGCGCCGTGAAACGACGTCACGGTGCCGTTCAATTCAACGTTCAAGCTGGAAGGCGATCACGTACACGACGTCAACGTGGAAACGCTCAATGTTGACGTGTAAACGAAGGTGTGCGTGTTTACATTATATCGTCTGAATGTAAACGCATTAATGATTTTTTTTTTTCAATTGGCTGATGGCTGTCCTTGAACGGGCAGCCGATATCTTTGATATTTTGATGATTCTATTTTGGCCGTCGTTGTACCCCTTTTGATGCTGTTAAATTCACTCACAACATATTCCACAGACAAGTTTATATTATTTCGTAGTATTCAAAATAAGTTGTACGTTGACGCATATTTCCCAAAGGTATACGACGCAGATACCATAGACGTCGATTTTATATCATCATTTGCTAATTCTGTTGCGTACGACTTATTCGCCATAGCGAATTTGAAATTTGTCACATTAATGTCACAAGTTTGGTCTGATTGTGATTTTTAAGATTCTTCTCGCCGGTCAGTCGGACTCTTCCATCTAGGATTGCCTACCTTATTGCTGAAGCATCGCTGAAGAATTGGTGCCTGACATATTATATGTGTGTGTGTGTGGGCGTGTGTGCGTGCGTGCGTGTGCGTGTCTTTATTTCTGAAATATGCAAAAAAACATTTCAATCAGATTTCACACTATAACTTATCATTGTAATGCTATCTGTAGTCGTATCGTAGTTTAGGCTGGAATTGTCAAGTATTTTATTAAATTAACATTGAATATTTTAGTTATATATAGTATAATTGCCGTTAATTATTCCAAAATGAATTTATAGTAGTGAAAAGACATGAATGGACTCACTTTTTGTACGATGGATCACCGTTAATTTTAAGGACATTTAGAAAATTATCATCAACGCCGCCTAATTACAGTACAGCGCACGAAACTGCCGCTCTGAATCGCCTGCGACTGATGCAATGCGCAGGTACAATGCTCCCCGACCAGATTTAATATTATAAAAGGTATAGGCTCAA
Organism: Eumeta japonica; assembly: GCA_005406025.1. Lineage (NCBI taxonomy): Eukaryota > Metazoa > Arthropoda > Insecta > Lepidoptera > Psychidae > Eumeta > Eumeta japonica. The sequence goes on from BGZK01000022.1 coordinate 75,225, forward strand.
TTATAATTATAAACGAGTGATGAATCTCAATGGGCAAGGGCGTCGCCTTGGAAACAGAAGGCCATTCTGTTCATTCATAATAGGACATTATGTTCTGGTAAGAAGCGAATTGACCAATGGGTTTTTAACGCAAACCAAATCAAACTAATCGCTCCTGTGCTTTATCATCACCCTGCTAACGACGGTCGTCGCCAGGCCCAGAATATGCACCGGGCTTTATGCACGTAAGGTCCGGGCCCTTCGATCCTAAAACGTTAGGAAGTTCGGCGGCGGAGCGACTGACACCCGGACATAGATCAAAAAATCGAACGACATAACCTCCGAAGTTAATTTCGTCGTCGGTCGTGACCGTCGAGAATATTCGAGTATATACATACTGGCGTTTATTAATCGACGTTTGCGTATTTGTCGACTTTGAAACGGTTCAACGGTTGAAGAATGTGCGGCGTCAGCTCCGATGGTGGGACGCTGCCCGTTCCGGTCCACCGGCTGCTGCTGGATGTAGCTTTGGACGTGAAAAAAAATTGTTGTCGCCCAGTCCCGTGCTCGGTTTTGATTGCTTTATTTTCCGAGCGCGGTCGTTCTTGGCCTGCCCTCGTTTTCGGCATCCCTGTTTACGTTTTGAATTCTTTCAAGGAAGTACGGTGATGGTGGTGGTGGTGGCGGAATTTTTTCACAGTCGTTATGAAGTGCAGAAATCGAATGATACGAACAACGTACAGTACAAAAAATGGTAATCTATGACAATATTTTTGTATAAATTCAGGCCTATTTCCCGTAAGGATAGGCAGAGACTGTATTTCAGCATGGTACGATCTTCGCATATCTCTCTTGATTCGTTGACATTCGTCAAACTTTTTATGCGAGCTCCTCGATTTCGGGTGCTTGCAATTTGTTTTTTTTTTAATATACCATGAATTTGATCTGCATGCAATAAAGATATAAACTGTAAACTGAAGGTATGTTTGAAAAATAGAGAGGGGACGATAAGAGAAAGGTAATATGAGAGAAAACAACGACTTTTATATATTTTTTTTATCTGTCTATTTGTCTGTTCGCGTACGTCTCCGAAGTTATTGCACGAATTTTAATGCGGTATTCACGAATTATCATATTGCTATCATAGTTGTGTGACGGTCATAGGCTAGATTTTTTTTGGTTTTATAAAACCAGAATGGCGGCCGTGAAATACAAAATGGCGATAAAAAGCAAAAAAAAATTTACGTTACCATATTGAGCGACATATTATTCAATAGTTATCGTTAAAAATAATTGTGACAATCATTATAAGGATACCATCGGATTCATATTTCTTCATTTCTGCAATTATTGCCACAGATATGCCTATATTCTTTTCCTTTTTTCCTTTTTATTCATTTTTGTTTTCCATCAAATACAAAATACGATGTATTCTCATGACCTCAAATAATCTCGCAGCACTTTCTCCTCACGGGTCCACCACCGTCCATTACGTTTCAAATAACATGTTATTAAATTAAATCGTCCAGTAATAGCTATCTGAATGCTCGGGCGCATCGATTTTACGTTTTCAATCGTATCGAGAAAGTATCCATACCACCGGAGATGCGTCCATGTAGTTCTGTTTGCTCTTCTTTTACCTCGATTGCGCAACGAACTTCGATTGTCTTCGGATGAGGTTGTGACGTCACAGTATCGACCGCGAGTGGGAGTGGACTTTTATTACTCGGAAGACAAGTTATGGTGCTTATTTTTTGGTTTTTCGTTTTTTTTTTTGGGGTTCATGACGGAGCGTTTTTATCTCTCGAAATTGTTCGATCTGTTCAAAGGTAGTATTTGAGGTATTTGTAAGAAGCAACGGCTGCCCAAAAACATCTTATATATTTAACACGAATTTGTTAGAGTTCGTCTAGTGTCTATATTGTCTATCACAAGTCTATCAAAATAATTATTTTCGTTCATTATACATATTTCCCAGGGAGGTGGGCAGTGACCACAGCATTTCACTCCGTAATACCGTTATCTTCTCGTGTCTTTCGCCTCACTAAACCTTTAGCAATCTCCTTTCATAAAAGCCGATCTGTTTCGGTTAGTTAAAATCTGGCGGTCGTTGAAAATAATGTTTTATAGATTTAAATTGAAAATATTAATTAAAAAAAAAAACGTACGTCAGAACTGTCATAGTTCACTCAAAATAAACTACAAATTAACAATGATATTGATGCAATGATTGAACTCCCCTTTATCTTATTATCCCCTTTATAATATCAAGTAATATTTTGATATTGTTTAACCAATGCACCAACAATTTATGTATATAAGCTTATACGCAGAAAGGGCATTGTATTTGTTGAACGTTTGGAGTGCTGTCAGAAGACACACAAACGGACGCATCTTTTTTGTTAATGCAGCAGATATAATTTTGTTTTCAATTTATCTATCCTTATAGTACGACTTTTCCTATTTACCTATTATTTTCATGGTAGATTTTTAGAATTCCTACCCGACGGATGCGAAGTGGACCTTATTACTAAGTCTCAGCTGTCCGTCCGTCCGTCTGTCACAGGGCTGTATCTTTTGATCCGTAATAGGTAAATACATGTAATTTCACAGAGTATGTGATTAATAGGGCTTATATAGAAATAAATAATAAAAACAAAATGAATTTAAAAATAAAGGATGAACCCATACAAGAAACGTGTTTTTACTACATTATTTAAAAAAATCGAGTAGTGTAAAATATCGTACGTTAGCACGGAACCCTTCGTATGCGAGTCTGACGAGGTGATTTTTTTTAAATCGTATTTTACTAAATAATTTGTATTGTGAAATATCTCTCGCTCTGATCCTGTGTTAAAATGCAGAGCGTTAATTTATGCGACTTGAGCCATAAAATACCTAAAATGAATGATAAATTTACGGGCGAACACTCTTTCATTTATAAGGATACATTTCGTTATTAAATCGATTTAAGGAAGGGACCAATTTGATTATCGAAAACCGGCGCGCTTGACGTAAAACGATTAATGGATGTGTCGGTAAAGCAAGGGAGACATACAAAAACAATACCATGTGGAGGTTTCTGATCTCTGCCCACCCTTTCGCGAAGTGGGTATGAGTTTATAATAATAGTAACGTTGACGAACTTTCACAAAAAATTCTACCAGTTAGTAATTTAGTTACGTAAGTACGAAACAATATTGTTGTTAAAAAAATTGACATTAAAGCGATATCGTAGCTTCAATTATTCGATTTCATAAATAATAAAAAATGCATAATAAAAATAATGAATATAACAAAATCAACTGAATCATCGTGTTGTAACAAAATAAAATTAGAACGTAAATAAATTTATAAATGATACAGGATGCTGTTGTAGGACGAATTATCTGATTTTCCACTACACACATCCTGTATGTGAATAATGGAAAATTTGTCATGAACATCACCATAATCACTGCTCACCCCTACGGTGACGAGCGGAAGGCGCAGGAACAAGTGACACCAATTAGTTTCCCGTATTGAATAATGCCAATTACGCCGTTTTATTTAGCCGTATCCGCCGAGCGACATCTTACGGCGGCTCCTGGAAGCAATCCGTATTTGCTACACGTGTTGACCTCCTCCCGATTCCATATATATTTCCTGTTGAGTTGTGCAAAAAGTAAGTCTATTTATTTGATGCGAACCTGTTTACCGTAGGCCTGTAGCGAATGAGTGAGCGCTAGGGTGCAACGTCGGCGTTGTCACGCGGCCGCGTCACTTTTATTGCATCATGGCGCTTCGTCACGCCACTGTGTCTCTTTTTAAATAAAAATACCGTTACCACACCACGATATTAAACTATACGCCATCGGTTCCTATCGTATAGGACTTCACGTTCTTGAACATAAAAAAATATGCTATCGATTTCAAACAGTTTAATGAATGAATAGAATGTAAAATCAGGAAGAGCCGAGCCGTCCTCACGCCTTAGTTGTTTGTGTTTAAAAATGTCTGTCTGTGACGTTGTTTGTCATAGGGAAACTGTTTGTTAGCATCAAATTGGATTTGTTCATAGTTGTAACTCCGAAGTAAATTTAAGTAGCCGAATAATTCCATTCATAACTTTGTTTTTTGAAAGATCAATATTACCATTAATTTCCCATTGGCTCCATTATTACTGAAAAATGAGATTATTCATTATTGTACATATGAAAGATTTATATGTGTTTGTTATTTTTTTAATTTATTACGCATAAATTGACACTAGAATAGCAAGCAGATAATTTAATTCTGTCACTGAGGATTTCAGAGCCTTTATCGAAAGAATTTCGTTAGAATAGCAATTGGTAGTCATGAATTTGAATATATATTAAATAAAAATGATAGCCATTGAATACGTAATTTTGTATATTTGGGTATATTTTTTTTTTAATGCAAAAACCGTAATGTTAGGTTTTTATTTTACACCTTTTGTCAGGGTTGCCACGTCAAATGTATATTACAAACCAAAAAATATTTTAAAAAAATACACGCACGTCGTAACTAATATTTTAACATTTAGTTTTTGCGATACGCCCGCAATTACTTGGAGATATTTTTCTTCGATCAATACCTACCTATTAATGGGAGTATAGCAACATTTTTTGTATGTACCTACATTTTTGCATACACGGTCGAATGCAATCATCGTACAAATTTTTCGAAACCCTTATCGCTTCGTAGTAAGACGTCGGCGGCCTACTACCACCGAGGCCCGACTACGTCAAGCGATAAGATTGTATTCGAGCCGTCCAAGAAGCCTATATAACCTACTTATACTGTCGAATAGGTGTTTACGTTCAACATGCTTTCCTCGTCGTAAGCTAGCGACGATAATACGGACCCGAAGGCTTAATTCTGTGATTGACCTTTCTAACGTGTGAAGGTAACCTGCATCTAGACATTGTTATGTCATAAAATGTAATATTCTTGTTCATTGTTCTTTTTTTCTACCGAAAACAAAGACAAAGCTACCGAGTTCTAGCTCTACTCACCTAAACGTGTCACACTCGATTGATTTACGGTCGAACATGGCACGATTTATATGCATATGGTTCCGTAATATGGGGTTTTGAAGAGTGTATATATTTTTCTCACATTTTGTCCTTTCTAACATTTAGATCGATCTCTTCTTTTTACCAACTTAAATTTTCCATCATTGGCGTCAGTTTGTGTTAGTCTAGTTCATTCTGAACTTATTTATGTCTAATAATGCTTACCTAATGCCGAACTACTGAATTTTTACTAGTTGCTCATGTTGACCATCTACGCGTATATTCAAACTATCTTATATAACTTTTTCATGTATCAACATCAGTTTGATAAAATTCAGTGTAATATCAATCACTCGGTACCACGCAGTGACAACATTCGACCCAGGACTACAGGCGGGGAAACAGATTGTTTGTAGGCAAGTGGGGTATAGCAATCGATCTATTGATAGGTAGACCAGTGCTTAGTAGAAAAATGTACCTCTTAGCATATAGCGAAAGCATTATATATTGGCAATTTGAAAGTGGAACGTGACAATAATTCTATTTATATATAGAATTTTAATAGTCCAACGAGCAAGCGGGTAACCCAAAAGTATATATAGTCACCGCCGCCGAAGAACACGCGCAGCCTCAGCGGAGTCATTAGTGCGTTTTCGGGCTTTTAAATTGGACTACGCTCTTTTCTTGGAGACTCTCTTGTCGAAGTTCATTGGAAATACCGACCGAAGGTGGATTATTTAAAAGTTTTACCGTACGTGGAAGAGAATCACGCATGAAGTCTTCGATGATGATAGAACGCCAGCCATCGGGGTGGTTAGTCACGTATACTGTCGAGACATGAGATAACGGCAGTGTACCATATTGGTAGGTAATGATAAGCGGGAAAGGTAAATGAATGATATGTGACGTCATCCTTATTAGGGTTCTGAGCCACAATGGCAAAAACGGAACCCTTACAGTTTCGTCATGTCCGTCCGTCCGTCTGTCCGTCCATATATCACAGGCATTTTATTCAATACTTACAAAATGTATGTGTCTGAAATATATGAAATTTATATCGTAGGTGTCTTGTATGAGCGGTTAAGTATCAAAAATAACCATTTCTCGGGGGGCACTCCATACATGTAACAGAAGCTGAAAATTTTTTTTTTTTGCAATCACCAGCATGTGATACGTCGATAGTTCTTTTAAAAACACTTCGAGGTTTCTAAGCAATTTTTCTGATAACGTGAATAATTTCGGAAATAATCACTCCGTTAGTTGTTGAAATTGTGTCTTCCCCTCTATTTTCTAAAACGTAAGTCCGAAAAATGTGAAAAAAAAATAACGGAGATAAACGCTTAATGAATTCGTTCAAGGAAAACTATTTTAAATATGATCCTATACACTGTTTTCGAGTTAATGTCGAAAAATTGTGTCTCTTAACAAAAGGACGTAAGTGTCATGAAGATACGCTCTTTTGCTGATGCACTTTAATTTGCACTAGTTTAATAGTAATAGTCGACATACCTACTTGTTTTTTTTTTAGTTATAGGCGACTTAAATGCTTACAACTATTCCGTGCGGGAAACATGGAAAAAGTGTAACAACGTGCTTTTTTCATCTGTAGTGCATTTCCTTGTATTACTGCCTTCAGAACCCTATAATAAGCATGGTTTGACATGCTCTTGGCCAGTTTTTTTTTTTTAGATTAAGCATTCCCTATAACGTATGTTAACGCTTTCGTTCAAAACCTAAGCTAAAATCCGCCAAAATCATAGAACAGTTTCGTGTAATAATGACGTTTTCAAATTAGCGACGCTCCATACATTCGTTTTACTATTCCTTTGTCCCTTTAATGCACCACCAATTTGCCCCGCATGAGATTATCTGAAACATCTTCCATCGCACGCGTCAGATCTATGGATTCATTTCGTCAGTGTTCTCTAATTCGATCCTGCAATGAATGAAAGGCGACCGATTTCTTGAAGGAGAATAATTTTCTATGTGAGAAACCGACCGCGTTGTCCATTCATCCGAGAACCGTTGATAAACAGCGGTGTCCACTCTGGAACACGTGTACTTTTTTTCTTTGTAAAATGTCTCTAATATGCACATGGATGCGTAGAACGTGTCTGTAGCTCTTCGGAAGGCAGAGAAAAACGACAGTCCTGCGGGCCCCTCGCCGCGGTCTGTCTTTATACCGGTCGAACACGTTGAAAAGCTTTTCCGGGCCTCGAAGGTCAAGGGTGCTCAAGGCTGTCGCAGGCTCTGTAGATTATCATTTTTTTTTTCGCTCTCGGTGAAATTTGTAATTCGTATGTTTTGCATCCAATCGTAGAGTGACAAAAAAAAAAACGATAGTGAACAAATAGAAGTGTCGTTTAATATTTCCCTTTTCACTATAAATTATCGATAAAGACTTCTGTCTCGTCTGTGAATATTAAAAAAAGTAAATTCAAAATTTTCATCATCGGTCCAGGTTTGCCTGCAAAATTTTTATTTCCTAACTGATCGAGATAAATCATTGTTACTGTTATACTCAATATCCAATATGTAAAATAGATTTTCTGTAGCCGTATAGAAAAATTGGATATGGAAAGTAGAAAACAACACGTCTTCAAACATGGATCTTTGGATCTTGCTCTTCGCGTATACGGATTTTAATGAGCATCGAGAAAGGCAATGCCCGTTTTTGAGATCTAATCTCTATAACATATAAAAACGCATATGGAGGTATAATTGTTATTTTTTAATTCAAAAAAAAAGGCGCACTCCCACCGGTGTAATTAGTGATTCTACACGGTTTGTAGTGGTTAGCACTCTAGCCAGCACGAACCTTACTGTATAGTTAATGTAGGATCTATGCAAATGATGTCGGACTGATATCATCATCAGGATAGGTTTTGATGATACGTTCAAGGGATATTCGGTGCTTATCATCATATCCACGAAGTTGTATGTATTTAGGATTCTAACAGTGACTCGTGTCCGGCCCTTCGCCCAGCTGTGACATGTATGCAGTGCTCAGCGAATCCGTCTTGATCCCTGTTCCGTTATCGATTTTGGTTTCGATTATCGATAGCGTTTTTGATTTGCTTCGATTATCGATAGCGTTTTTGATTTGCTTTGCGAAAAAAAACCCTCTATCTGGATTTTTTGGCTAGTTTAAAAAATAAGCCGATAAGCGAATAAACATTCTCATTTATGATTAGCAAAACGGGTCGGATTTTGATCTCATTTTCGTCTATTTGTCTTTATGGCTCTTAGTAATATTTATAATCGAATTCGGCACGGTAATCAAACTCGAGATACCAGCTTTTCACAGTTAATGTAAAAATACGAAAAATCAACTGAATAAATATTTTATTTCCCATTCAGCCAATACATTAATTTCTGAAATGAGATACATTACGGACAGATATTACAATTATTTCTGTACGTATTCACAAACCGATGTCGTGGGCGGGCGCGACCTCATACAGCGCCGTCGTCGAAGGCGGAAGTGCGCGTACCCCTCCTATCGGTCGTTTTGATAAACGTCCGGCCGTGGGATTACCTACCGCTCCGTTCGGACTGCAACATACCATCACGATATCATTGCATACCAAGATTCGGATCGTCGTCTTCGACGGTCAAATGCAGTGGCAAAACACCGGACGGTGATGTCGACGGATGTGCAAATGGTCGACTTTCCTACGACAGAACCTATCACCGGACAGCCTATACGGCGTAAATGCGTCGGATCTAGGTTCTTGCAGCTCAAAATTGGACTCTAACCGTTTATTGTATAGGTCTTTTTTGCTAGATGGTCGTAGTCCAGATAACCGATTCAACTCACGAGAGATGTGCATCGAATCGAGAAGAAAAACGCGATATCCGTCAATTGTGCGACTGATTTTTGGATTGTGGAAAGCAGCTGTTTTTTGACTACTTTAATTTTGTCGTACTACTTATTTTTATGATGAACTACTAGCTTTAGCCCGCGCAGACATAGTATTAAGAGGTATCTCCGTGTTGTATACCGAGTGATCTATCTTTCAATCATGATCCATATCTTTATTTGTGTGTCTGTATAATTAGTTCTTCTCCTCATGTTCCTGAATCATTGACAAATAATCTTGTTTCGACCGCGAACGATTGTGTGATGCGTTGAATAAAAATGCGATCTGTGTTTCGTCTTTCTTTCGCCGCATGCGCGAGCGCAGAACTCACTGCACTCTTATCGTAATTATAATCGTACGAATAGTATAGGAATGCACAGAAGGCTATTTCTTAATTGCAAATTATAAATAATTCATAATGAATGAATACCATTGTAGACGACTACAAGATATACGTTACTGCATCGCCTGTCTTTAATGGGTCACTAATTAATTAATCACTTTTATAAACTGCTCTACGTCGTTATACGATATAATTATAAATAAATGGATCTTTTTAAATCATAACTCATTGCAATTATTTTATTGCAAATCGTTTAAGTAAATGCAATCGTTTTTCCAATAATTGCAATATTTGACAAAGTCAGTTAATAATTTTCAAAATATAACGTGTCCACCGTATTGTTTATTTGTTTATGTTAAATGTGCAACGGCTACACGTAAGAGAGTATATTAATAAAATTTCAACTTTATCCCTTTTTGTTTATTATTACGCACTATAATCATATATAAATCTATATATATATATTTATAAATAAATAAAAAGTCGTTCCATTAAGCATACATTCTATATGTTTGATTTGAACTAACGTGAAAGGAGGATACTATCTTTTAAAATAAAGAAATCTAACGATTAATTAATACATTGTAAAAAGGAAAAATACCTTTGTCATACCTTTTATTGTTTATTTATATTAACTGCAAAAAAATTTCAAAACTTTCCTTTATTTTTATTTTTGAAAGACCCATATATATATATATGTATACACATATTCAAGCTTTCAAAATGATAAGTAGGTATCATAAATTGTATCATTACGCTTATATACGTACATACACGTATACATATAAGAATATCATTATAAAATAGCCCGGATCTTCAAAACGTCGATATTCGATAAAAACTCGTTTTTTATCGAATATCGAAAAATCCGACTGCGATCAATAAATATCTCGAATATTTTCAATTTTCCTTTCTAGCGGGAAATCGAAAAAACGACAAAAAAAAATGATAGCGAATTATGCTACGCACGAGCTATGATAACAGACCGCGTTCCTTTTCACGTTACAATATTCCGACACACATCGACCGTGGTGACGTCGTGCGGCGTCGCCACGCGCCGCTGCTATCGCCGCGACGAAAACGGATCGCACGATTCGCGTGAGAAAGATTAGCGGACCATAAGTATATGTTACGGGAAACGTGTATGAGTAATCGCTGTCGACACCTTCTTCGTAATCACTCGAAGTGCGGTAGTAGGTGCAAGATTCGATTCTTCGAAAACGTGTAGCTATTTTGTTGTATTGATAATAAAGGCAGAGCCGTGCTAATAACTCGTACAAGTGTCTTATTTTTTTTTTTCGTATCTTGTCTATGGTTATCGCTTTTTTCAGATGGAAAATTTTTGTACGTATAAGCTTTTTCTCATATTGAGCAAACTAAAGCAATAATTAGTTTGTTAATTATTGGCTGATAGCGCATAAGATAATACAAAACTCACATCTAAGAATTGTGTGGTTTCTTTTAAGAAGGAATGTTTGCATCTCGAGTTCATTGTAATTAATATAATATGATATAGACGTAATTCATAAATTTTAATATGAAAAATTGTTGAATATTTGTTTTGCACCTGTCCCCCATTCTCGATTATACGAATATTAAATTTTAATATCCGCGGTAATATTCCCACGATTTCATATCCGATTTCGTATATTAAACAGAACGCGGTTCCGTTAAATGCAGTTGCGATTGATGCAATCGCGTATATATTTTTTATTCGTTCGATACGCGCGGTGCAACGCTTAAGTAACACGAGCGCCCGCCCCGAGGACCGATGCGCTTCGTATTGATCAACTTTTTTCTTTTAAACTATCCGGTTTCGCGCATATCGAACGCATAAGTGGCCGACGCGTGAGAGACGATGACAGCGACCGCCGTCTAAATTATTATAATGATATCGGACCAGTTGTTCAGTACAATGAGAGATTTGTTGCGGGCCAGTCTCGAAGAAGACTCGGAGACTGCCTCCGACAATTCTTCGTAGTTGAATGTAATTCAATAACGGATCCGGGTCGAAGTCGAAACATCCCACGACCGAAACCAACGTCTTACTCCACCGTACGAGCGGAGGTCGGATCGTATAAGAGAGTATAAATCCTTTCGAGGGATAATCTCTCACTATAACCTGACAGCCCGATTGTTTTATCTCAACATTTATCTTCTATATTATCTCGACGAGTCCGCGTAGATAACGAGCCGTGTCGCTCACACCGTGCGGGCACGCCGGCTTGATAATCGTGTCACGAGAGTTTTTTGTCATTAGCGTACCGACCGGCGCGCCGGACGGACGTGCCCCGCGCGTGTCTCTCTCCGTTCGCTGGCGAGAGTCGTTAAATTCGAATTAAGCGAATTGTCGCGATTAGGCGAAAGTGATTCATACGATTTGAAAACTACGTAAATGATCACGACCCACTAATAATATTTTAAAATTTGTTGACGTAGAACCAAGTGTTGTTAAAAATTTTATAAATCGAAAGCGATAAGTGGTGAATCGGTGAAAATGCGCCGCCAGAAGATGAACCTGGATCCGGACCTGGGTGATCTGGAAGAGATGTTGGCCCACGTCCAGAACGAGATACAGAGGGAGATGGAGGACCAGCAAGACAGCAAGTTTGCTTCCTTGACCAACGTGCAAGAGTCTCCGAAGATGGTGAAGAGAGCGTCCTCGTTTAACAGGCACGACGAAAGGCTGGTGAGGGCGGCGCCGAAACCGCCTTTATCCAGGGCGAGCAGCCAGCTCGACTCGGGGAGCAGGTCCTTGAACGGAGACTTCAAGGGCTCGCAGAACAGTCTAAGATCGATGCACGACCTAGGTTCCCATTCTAGCCTGAATAGGAACGGTACCAGTTCTGAAAACGATGCGGGACCCAGATTTCAGTCGTTCAGGTGCGAAAATCAGAGGCACTCCGTGTTGAGCTTGCCCGATAAAGGGTCAGTCAACGCGGTGAACTGCAGAAGCAAGACCGCCACCCTGCCGAGAGGGTATGGTTCTTCCAGAGAGAAAAACTGGGAAGATTACTGGGTTCAGTAAGTTATGTTTTAACGTTTTTATGTCAGAAAGAAATAATGGTTTTTCATCCTCGATTATTACACTGCCCTACAATATAAAATAAATAAAAGTACCATCGCAGTATATAAAAAAATATATTTTTTAGCATAACTTTTCTTCTTTGCTATAATTTCATTTTAAAATCTAAGTTTTTTTACGAAATCATTCTCTCGCCCATTGCAGGAGCATATATCCTTTCAGAATTTTATTTTATAATTCTTTAATCTTAATTCAAATTGTTTTGGAGGTTAATAAATCCATTGCGTTGGTCCAATAAACATCGAGTGTTCTAACGAACGTCGCCGCCGATGCGGTGGCGGTGTCCAGCGCCGGCGGCTTGACTTGTCCGAGACAGGCTTAGATTCGTTTCGAAGGTAAATCCGCTATCGGTCGACCGCACCATAATTTATTATTTTTTTTTTTCCTTTTAAAAAGTTGCCTCGTTATATATTTTTAACGTTAAGTAATGATATTGCGATATGTAATGTATTTATTACATTGTAACAGTCACCACGCAGACGAGTGAATCCTCTTTATAAAGGCTAACTGACTTTCATAGAAAAGATGAAAATATAAAATATGTTCGATAAAGTAACGAATGACACGAAATTTTGCATAGACTTCAGGGGAGTGAATGCGAAAAATATCGATTCGCTTGTTATGTTATTTATGTATTCACCTATGTGTGAATACATAGATAACATAATAAGCTTACTAAGTATGTATTCACCTACCGCACGTGACGCAAGCGATTTGTATGAATAATATTTTGTGTAAGGCATCGATTTCTCGGAAGGCTGCAGTTCAAGTGTTCACCGGTACTTGCATGCGCATCTGAAATTCGAACTCGACAAAACCGCCATCAGTAAAATGTAGTGTAGTGTTGAGTTACCATTTTATTACCATGCCTTTTGTAATTATATTAGTTTCAATGTTTTCAGATATTTAATGCCAAACAAGCAAATGGGTACTTAAAACTTATTATTTAGCACACTTCTATATTTGCATTGTTTGTACCGTCTAATAATGAAATATCATCGTTTTTTTTTTTATACTAGGGTTTATTATATTTAGACGCATGCGAAATAGCATGCCACTATTAGTGAAGTAGGGCTGTAAGATCGTATTTGATTCCCTTAGCTTTTGTACGTCAGACTAACACGGCAGGACGACCACGCATTTAATGGGAAACGAACACGTAGCCTCTTTCGCCCGAAGGGATGTTGCGAGATTGGCGAAAAGGGTTGCGCCAATCACAGACCAGAGCGCCGCGAGATTGGTTCATTGCAGTACCTTCCATAGTCTCGTGACCTATGGTGTTTCATTATCGATCATGCGGCCGATAATAACTTGTACCGCACACACGGGCTATTCGTGCCGTTTGTGATTCGAGATCAAAAGCGGCTTTGAAAGAGAAATTTAAAGAAATCTGTCTTTTAACTCTAACTTCACAATACGTATACGAGAAGTCGGTATACATCAAGAGACGTATGTTCAAAAAAATTAGTGATATCCATGGTAAGACTAGACATACGGATGACCTTGCTGCTCATAAAATTCGACTAGATTATTAAATTTTATCAAATCATTTGATGGGCATTATGTGAGCTTTTATAATAAGGTCTGCGCCGAAATTCAAAATTTGTTATTTCATGAACTTAAAAATTCATTAAAAATAGATAATATTAACATTAGGAAGACCAAAATTTCAAACTATGTACATAGAAAGGCCAAAGCGATCAAATGACGTATTGTTTTTATGGTTTATTTATATGTTGTGTTTTAATGTTTGTGTTTTATTCATTGTTTAATTGAAGAAACAAATCAAGTCACAAATTGATTTATTATTCGGTAAAGAAACATAAAAATATGTTTTTGTCGCTGTAATAACACTGCATAAAGGTTTTCTGCAGGTTTCACAGTGTTTATAGGGGTTATTATACCGTACCAGAATATATTAATGTAAATAAACCCCGGATTTGAACTGCTCGGCTGACAGGTTGTGTCATGTTATTTCTAAGTTTTATACTAGTTTTAAATTCAACATTTTGTAATTTTGAACAAAAACGAGCAATCCTCGAGTTTCTTAACCAGTCTTCTCGGGATGCATGGTAATGCTGATACTGAAAACAATTCAATAATTCCAAGTGTATTTGAATCATTTACGAAATAGAGACGTTTTTGATCCGATTTTTCAAGAAGGACATCTACCGGCGTACATGTAACGTATCGCACACCCTCACACGAAGGGGAAACGGAGCGTAATGCGTTCGATCCGTTTCGATAACAGGAAACATACACGCGCCGGCGCCTGGCCTTGTTCACATCCCGTTCGGTAGCGGCGCGCGCGTAAGTATTGGCGGCATCGGCCTGGAAACATCCCACGAAGAGTCCACGTTTGTGGGAAATACCAATTGGTACGAATCCAGTAATAAAATCATTATTATTAATTTGTCCCGTACGTAAATATTATACTTTGTATATTTTGCCCATTATATGTGTCGTGTGGATTGTCCGATTTTTATAAATTATTTTTTTCGTCTCGCAGTCCTGCGCCGCGACGCGTTCATAATACATCATTATTCCCTTCAGAATAATACCTCTTCTGTCGCAGTGGGAGTACCATCAAAATCGGTTTAGTGGTCTTCATAAGCTGAAGACGACATCTATACATATAGTGGGTAAATTAGCGACGCGAGACAATCGGAATTTAATTCTATTGGTACTCAATGTTCGATGCCAAATCAGGAACATTTTTATGTTTGTGTTGCTACTTCCGAGATCTTGGTACTTAAGGTGCACGACATATTCTGTAGTTGAGGATTGATGTTATAGATAGTCTTTATCTTTAGTTATCGTAATTTGATTTAGTAGACGCTTTATAGATAGACATATTGAAAATCGTTATCTTTAGTTATGGCAATTTCATTTAGTAGACGCTATGAGACAGCGGTGGTGAAAGGTCACGCAGTGATTAATCATCTGTCATCTTTTGTCCGCTTTCGACTATTAATTAAGTCTATATACAAGCTTTCGTCCGCCACTCCGTCCCCGTGGACATGCAATGAATTCTTTTATATATCCGACCGATCGCACTTAACCATGATCCCGATCTCGGTCCCGCTCTCGATTCTGATTCTGGTTCTGGTTCCGCGTTAGGTACGATTCCGATGACATCGTCCCAGATGGACGCATATTAATACAGATGCTCGGCGTGCAACACGCAGCATACAATCCATCACTGGCTCTAGAACCTGCTCTTCTATTGCCAACCCTCGTCCACTATATTGTTTAGAATATTGTCTCACCACGATCGACAGAGCAAGTGGTGAAGGGTCTACTTAAGACCGTTTTGAGGGAACTATCATATAGAAGAGTTTCAAGATATGCGTGTTGATGTTACTATGCAGCAGAGAATGCAGGGGTGCATTTTCTGCTGCAGAATGCAGAAAATGCATTAGGGGTAAGGAATATTGTGACTTCTAACGGATTTTTCTAATGCTGGTTATTTAATGATATTCAAACTCAAAAAAGTAAAAGAACAGAAATTAGTCTTAATTCATAGAAGAATAATGTAAATTGAAATTGTTATTTTGATGCGAACAGTGTTAGCAATGACGGTGGATCAAAGAGCTAGTTTTTCATTTAGGTATAAATATAACTCATGTAGAGCAATAATTGTCTACTAAAACAACAAACTCGATCATCGTTCAGGGTTGAAATGACCGTTAAAACAAAAAAAAAAACCTCTTGATATACATAAACTTTTGGCTGTGACCATTAAGCGTATGCCATCCAAAAAGGTATACGTGCCATATAAAATCGTAAACCCACTCGAGGCAATAAACGAGTCGATTGGTATGTTCTGATGTCACGACGTCTCACTGCGCAGGCGCGGGCGAAAAGCTAACCGTTACGAAAACTATCTTGGCTATCCCGAGCTATGTGCTGTATTAAATATCCTCATGCCATTAGGCAGCTCAAGGTATCAACTAAACGCCTCTCATTACACATTTTACGCAACGCTACAAACCTCGGCGACGGCGCAGTCGCAATAACAATCAGTGCGTGCGCTTCGCTAAAAAAACTTACGGTCAGTTGACTTCGAGGCACCATAACGAGGGTACGCGTCAAACTATTCAAGAAACCCCATTGACATTCTGTTCGAGAAACGCTCTGTCAATTATATGAGAATCGTAGCAGCTTTAAGTTTGTCCCCGGCGTGGACGGACTTTGTCGCACTCCAAACGCGTGCGCCTGCGCAGGTGACACAATCTACCCCGTTTCATTTTTATTTTTATAGTTAAAAAAATATAAAGAAACGTCAAACAATTTGCAGGATATTGCAAATAACGACCATCTATTCCCCATCCTTTCCGCTCGCTCTGTGTTCGCGAGAGAATACGCGCAACCGTTGTTGTCTTTAACCATCTCTGCTGCCTTCCTAATTTTTTTTTCGTTACATTTAAAATTTCCAGTTTCTTAATCAACGAATATTTTTAAATACCTTCGTTTGCCTGTCACATTGTCGCTGGTCTCTGTGTCTGTATGCACAGCGAGTGCGAGTTGCATCGCCGCCTTGCATTCTCTTATTTCTGTGCCTAAAGCGTCAATTTACATCTAGAAGACTGGAATCGTGGAAGAGAAAAGCGAGTGAACGATTTCTAGTTTATGCAAGTCTTATTCATCAGTATAATAATCGGTGGATGATAAACCGTATTATAGAAGTCGATTCGACTGCAATGTCAATCGGTCCTATGGTTCATCAGGATAATAACCGGTGGATCATGAACCCTATTATAGAAGTCGATTCGACTGTAATCGGTTTGAGATTGTGGTCGAGTCGAGATCGTCGTCTAGTCGAAAGTGGTGATGTGGAAACAGATAAAATATTTCTGTATACGACCTGTAGAAATAAATACGGTACAGGATGTGTCAAAAGCTTATTACCGATCGGAACACGGACGCGAGTCGTATCGCAATAGACACAAATGAAAACCGTTCGTAGATATTTTGACCCTGATTCCAGACACGTATCCGACTTGATAAATGTTTTACAGAAACTTCGAGAAAAATTGAAGTTGCTCCCAATGACGTCACTGGCGCGTCGTATTTAATTCTGCGAATGAACGCCCTTGAACGTGCTCTGTGACAGGATCGATGAGTGACATTTCAAATTCATCAATTTCTTTTTTGCATGCTTACATAGATTTTTATGCTAAAATGGCATAAAATGACTTCATTTTTTACTATTTTTGTTACCTCTTAAAGGCTGATACTACCTTGTATAATATGCAGTATCGACCTTTAAATGTTAAATTATATTTTTTTATTGTTAGTTATAAAAACTAAATATTGCTATATCGCATAAAAAAATACGTGTACCTTTATTTTCTTTATGATAAAAAAAATGAAAATATATAAAAACAATTTTTGAACGATTGTGTTTCGAACGAATCATAAAGTTTGGAGCCTCCTGTAAGGAATTATATTATAGTAATCGACACTAGGAAAAAATCTTTAAAATCAAAACCATTACCATTAAATCACTGTTGTAATACTACAGTATTTAAAGTTACAGTTCAAACTAAAGTTACAAGTTTTTGTTACAGCACATTATTACAATTCAACTAATTTAACATACAAATAACACTCCCGTAAACGGCAATTTATTATGCTAATAAATAAAACAAAACTTACTAGACAAAAGGCACACGTTGAAAAAGCACTATAAATCTGTGCCTCTTTAGGCAACCACGCGACCATTTCGAGTGGTCGAGTTCGATATCGGTCGATGCGACCTTGTCAGTCAACCGGCGGCGCGTCGATCCGGCCACCAGGGACGCGGTTGCGCAACCCGTTCGCCCGAAATCCTTTCGGTGGATCGCTTGTATCGGGTGATTTGTTTTCAGCGGTTAAATATCGCTATCATGAAGTTATGGCATTCTGGAATAGGAAAGGCACGATTAAAAAAAATTAAAAGTAAACGAAGGTAAATCTTGAAGTAACATACTATACTATTGAAATGCAATATCAGTAATATACAATTTTGAAAATTTACAAACTTTACTATGAAATTCCACAATGTGATGTTGTTTAAAACTGTACAATACAGAATTTAAGTTCAACATTTTCAACTGTCTAATGTCAATATAGTGGACCAAGGGACCGGCATTCAAAGCTACATTTTGAGAAACGGTTGACCTTGTGGGCTGTCTACAAAACTTCCTCCTATTTTAGAATTGAAGCACTCAATAATATGACATAGGTGCGTTTCGAGACCGAAATTATACCATTTTTTTTTTGTTTCATTTTATATTTTTCGGCAATGAAATAACGTATAATTTGGAAATGTAAGCTGACCGACTAATAGACCGAAAACAGTAACATCCATATTTAAAAAAAAAAACTGTATTAATAGGAAAAAGTTAGAATTGCAGGTGGGTAAATGGATGAAGGAACACTTCCACGCTAATCTACGTCGTAGTGACATTATAAACTGTCAATATATGTCAAAATTGGTGTTTTTGTAAATTGTTAAAAAAATATATGTACAATATAATCATATACAAAACGAACACAACCTTATATTGAAACTATTGCAAGAAAAAAAATTGGTTGCCTGTAAAGTCGGTATACGGGCGAAAGGTTTACGTGACAACGACTTTGAGTGGTAAAATCATTTTAATGTGAATATTCATTCGTATAGTAGGAAGAAGGATGAAATAATAGTAACAATTTAAAACATTTATTTATACAAAGAATTATATTTAAAACATTAATTTATACAAAGAATCTCGCACTGAATTTCATATTAACAAAATTTTATTTTTACCTTTACACATACATACGTATTTATATACAAATATACATACAATAACTTGCAATACATTTGCGTACAATGAAACAGCGTTTACTACAACTTAACTTGTTCCTATCTGAGTGGAAGGGACGCGTGCCTTTCACTTTTTATGTCTGTCTCTCTCGCTCTTAGGCGGGCTAACCATGCCCGAGTGGAAGGGACGCGTGCCTCTCACTCGCTCTCATTGTGAGCGCATAACGTGAGCGGAGCGTAACGCAGTTTCTTGAAGTGTCACCCGGCAAACCAATTTATAAGACGTTGTCACGTCAACAAACCTATAGGAAGTCGAGCTGGTTACGTCCATTTATCCTCTAAATATTCTTAAATTGTCTTTTTTGCAAAGTGTTTGCTTAATAAAGACTTTAAATTTCTATAAGAATAAATTTATTCATTCTGAAATACATGTATTTTTCGCATTATTTTGATAAGATGAATGACCTAGATCTTTCTGGGCTAGGCCCAGAAAGAATAGCAATCCTTTAAATCTCTCTCTACAATGTACAATTTAAACAAGGGTTATTAAACTTTTCATTTTCACAGTGTGCATGTGGATGTAGATTGAGGATTGCTATATCATACTGTTGAATCTGGTATGATATAACAATCATTTCAAGTAGACCAGACTCGACGTCGATGCCGATGCGGTCTCGTCAATCGGCCGCGTCCGGCCACCGCGTGGGTGTGGTTGCGCAACCGACTCCCGAAATCTGGTATCAACGTCGTCGGTATCTGGACAAGACCAGAGCAATATAGACATCATGTTGATTTATACATAATACACGTGTGTACGTGCGTGCTTGCGTGTGTGTGTGTATGGTTTTTGTTCGCATGTGCATAGAATGAATCGGTTTTGATGACAATCTCGGCTTCTTCGCCCGCGAACGACAGCCATAACGTCATAACATAAATAATACAATTTCTATTGGTATTTATGCATTTTCTTAAATAAAAGGTAATCTTGTTATATGCAGTATGATACAATGTCATTATATTAATCTCATATCCTACTTGAGAACGTGATCTACTTACATACATCTACGCAAAATTTTATTACAATTCGTCCAGGCGTCAGCGTATGACAAACGTCAATACACAAACATACTTTCACAATTTATATATATAGGGCCGAGGCGGCGGCCCTCGAGTAATAAGGCAGTATTTCGCGCGTGGGTAGTCGGATATAAAATTGCGAAAGTGCGCGGACGAGGGCCCGCCGCCGCGCGCTCAGGCAAATCGTTTACGTCCCTAACGTAATGGCGTACGGGGGTTTGAGGGACGATCGCCCTGCGCCGCCTTTTCTTTTTACTAACTCGGATATTATATATCGCGTTCGATGAGACCAACAAACGCCCCCCCGGATCCGCCCGTCTATATCATCGCACAGGTCGCGCGAAATTTTCGCGACGGAGTACTCGAAGAATTTCGATGCCACTTCGTTTAATTATATCAAAGAATGTAAGTGTTCATTGTAACTTTTCTTTCGTGACACGTTCGTGTGTTTTTTCTCGCCGATTTGCCCGTGAATGGGGATCGAAACCGGTTACCGTTGGGTTCCGAGGCGCCGCTCTTAACCACTGAGCCGCCAGCACTATTTCAGACATTGTCGATTTCGGTGCAATATACGGAAGCATATGTGATATGAAATAAGTTAAATTTTTTTTTCGAAATTTGGACTGTAAATTCAGAGTTGAAGAGGGTTTCATTTGCGTATGTTTTATTTAATATCTTTCAAACTGTGCTTTTTTTTTTTAAATTGCAAAAAGAACTTATTTCTATTTCTCACGACGAGCCCTATTATAATAATTTGATAGTCACGTGTTGTACTAGAAGATAATTATCTAATCTACCCCCAAAATTGATTTTCAAAGTGAGAATGCTTTTATTTGTAGAATGAGTTCATGAACCAAATCAAAACCTCTCATACCTTTCAATTATGTTTGATTGTATTTCCTAGTAAATTCCACTAAGTCAATGATTTCTACCATCTAACTAAACTATAAGAAATAATATATATGGGATAGTCTCATAAATAATTGATCATAAATATTAATTCAATTTTTGCTGTTGTGTTCTTTGATCTTCTGAAAAGCTATGTATATCGTTACGCTAACCGTCTAGGGGCAATACAGGTAACGTTTTCTGCGAAAGGTAAGACCGAGTAGGTAAAATGATCACCGCGCGCATCCTGTCTTTATCTCACTGTTATTTGAAATGGTCAATCATTAATTTGACATTATAATGACAACCTCACATAGCCGGGCACAAACAGCTATACTCACAACGCGTACAAGTACCTCTAGGAATGTCATTGGGAAGATAGGAAGAATTCGTCATCTAAATCAACCACCGATTCCGTCCTAGTTCTTAATAAAGTTCCGATTGACCCAGTCCTCTTTAGATAAAGTCGTGTCCGCTATCGCGTCCGTGGGCGGATGTTGCAGGACGGCTCCTTTAATTTATATTATAAGTCACTTCCGGTGCCGCCGGCGCATTGTATTTTTATGCTAATTCGTTTATAAGGCATAGACATTTTCTATAGTTTTGTAAATTAATACAAAGTCGGCGTAATATTTGTTGTTGTAAGTTCTAACTTTCATACTGAATCATCAACCAGACAATCGCACAAGTGAAATGGCGCATATTTAAAATTTAACTTTAACTGTTATGTAATGGAACGCTAGATATATATATACTACCTGTCCCGGTAGACGTCGTCCTGCCCGGAAAAGCTTTAAGCTATATGCCGACAGCAGCGCCACCTATCGGGTCCAATTGTGTTTTGAAATCATCCAGGGACCCATTGGAATATACATAGAAAATTTCATCCCAATCGGTCCAGCCGTTTGACATACCGACAACGGCGCCATCTATCAGGTCCATTTGTGAATCTAAACCATCCCCGAATCCACTTGAACACACACAAAAAAAATCATTCAAATCGGTTCAGCCGTTCAGGAGGAGTTCACTGTCAACACACGTACAGAAGAATTGTATATATAAAGATATATATACATATATAAATGGAAAATGTTGACCGCTTGGTTTACAGACAAATGTCTATTAATATTGTTTTTGAGACAGTCGAAAATGTTAATTACATCGAAGCTTCGAAATTAAAATTTCCCAAGTTACCGTTAAAAGTTATAATTTATATCTGTACTTCGCACAATTAATAACAGGTCGAGTGAATTGAATTGTATGAACGCTAGTTTTATTTATTTGATAATGATACGTCAAAGTGCTTTTCATATTTTTTAGATAAAAATTTTACATTATCCAGACGAATTATACGAAACCAAATCTACTTTACGAATTGTAATCGACGAAACGGTGAAAGGACAGTCTTTCTAAACCAATTTCTTAGCCAATGCGACCTTTCCAATGTTCACGCTACGGTAAAAAAAATTTTTGGTTGTAACCTGTTTTCGATGTCACATTTTCAACGAATATGTATATTTTACAATGTAAATATTTGTGTGTCGTTTTGATTTTAGAGGAGCGTTACTAATTTGACGTTATGTTTGACGGCTTTTTCCCGTTTTGTTCCTTCAAATTTGATAACACTCGTATTGATCGAACAAGATCTTCGGGAGGCCCACGTCACCGGCTATACGTCACTACCGCGTCGTAGTGCGTCAGCGGCTGGCTAGTTTGGACTTAATTTAATTTTTTTTTTCTAGAATTTCACAGGTTATACATAACACATAATAATAATACGTCACAATATTATAAGAATTTACATTTTGCCGCTTTATCACTCGCTCGGAAGGCAGTTTTCTTTAAAGAAGAACAAGCAAGAGAAACTTGACCATATAGGCCTTTTCAAATCGTCCTCTAATTATTCATCAATTGTTTAATACCCATTTTTACTAACGACTTCGCTAGACCGAAGACTAGCTTATAGCTCTCTAAATTTTTAATTTATATTTATAATAAGTATTAAATATATTTATAAAATCTATAAATTTTAAGCCTACGTCCGAGCTTGAGGAATGCATTTTACGACGGTAAAGTGCATATTACGCGATGCGTCGAGCAATGGGATCATAAAAAAAAATCCGAGGTGCGTTGCGCGAAAGCTGACTGGACAAATAATGATACCGCTGCAATGTTATTATGAAATTTGCAATTGTGAAATAATATACAGTTTTATACGCCTTTGTGTGTTTGAAGCAATCTAGCAAAATGCAATAGAGTATTTTTGGCTTGCAGTGCATCTAAGTTGACCTATTAATGAAATGTGACTATGAAATTCTGCCTTCATATCTTTTATATTTTAATTCCTTAAATAATAATTAATTCATACCTCGCATTGCCACCGCCCCAAATTTCTCTTGAGAATTTCCCCACAACCGGTTCATTTCATTTTTGTAATTAACTTCTATTGTAAGATGTATCGAACGGTATAGTTATTATGTTCGTTACTTGAAAAGTGAAGAATGTTATATTTAAGTTGCAGCTGACAGAATGACGTACCGACACTGTAATATTTTATTATTAAACGCGAAACTAGTAACACGTTCCGCAATATAAGTGATATATTGCTATGCATATTACTGGATCGGTTATATCTCGTCGCTTGGATCGTCATCCTAGACAATATTAACACCCTTCTATTGTTTGCTGACCTGTTTGATTTATAGAGAGCCGAGCGTGTTTTAGATCTATTCTCTTTGTTGACAGCGAGCAATCGATAAGCAGCGCCCGCGCATCCGTCATGCTGTACGACGACTCCCTCAAGCGGTGGGTGCCCTCCGGCTCCAGTTCGGGTCTGTCCAAAGTGCACATTTACCATCACACGCAGCACAACACCTTCAGGGTCGTAGGCAGAAAGCTCAACGACCATGAGGTGAGAATTTACAAACACCGCTATCCTGATTTAGATACGTCAGAGATCATAGATTCCGTCACATAGAATAGTCAATACACAACTATTGTTATATATTAAAAAAATTAAAACGATATAAATTAGTAAGAAAAACCAAAAAGGTCACCAGTTTATGATTTTTAATGAGTTCTTTTCCAATATAAACTATAGAAAACGATTTAGGCGACACCTGAACCAAGGTGATCATCTGATAAAGGTGGGCATACGAAGTACGCAACCGGCGCGTTTGTCGTTCCAGGTGGTGATCAACTGCGGGATAGTCCGCGGGCTGAAGTACAACCAGGCCACGGCCACGTTCCACCAGTGGCGGGACGCGCGGCACGTCTACGGCCTGAACTTCTCGTGTCGCGAGGACGCCGACTGCTTCGCGAGGGCTATGATGCACACCTTGGAGGTGAGTGGGTGACCGGCGACTGCATTAGCTCCCAGGTTCGATTCCTAGCTGGCGAGTAGTCGAAGAGGTTACATATCGTCGTATCATAGAAACGGTGATCGCAATCGTCTGTCTGTGCCTTATCGCAATACCTAATCGGCGTTTCATATGACTATTTAGGAGGTAAAAGGAATGTGAGACGCTATTGAGGCGAGTACCCACGTCTTATGAAACTGTTTTTTAAAATAATATAAGTTAACTTAAGTTATATAATTTTTCTTGCTTCTTTCATTTTATCGAGTCATTAGTGAAGCAACAATGGTTCTTGATTATACCTCACAATATTTATATAATAGTAAAAATTAGTATTAGAATATATCAAATGAAAAATTTGGTAAAACCAAATGTGCATGCCTTAAGGGCTCGTGCCATAGGTATGTTATTTAAATTAGAAATTTATGATAACATATGAGCTTTTCACCATAAATCCTCTTTTTTATTTTTGATATTCAAATAGTTTTATAGTAAACTTGAATCGAAAAAAGGATAGACAATTTTTTCATATTTATTAGACATCATAATGCAAAATTATATGTGTAGTTTAATGCATGATTTTTTTTCACTTTTGACGAGAATATTTTATATTACTATCGCCATCTGTTGGCAATTGCAAAAATAACTTCACGCTCAATCTCAACCTCCATTTTAGATATTTAAACAGAATGGCGGATCAAAACATGACTAACTGCCAGTTAAAAAATTACAGTTAATCGGTACTATATCGAGCTGTGATTTTGAATATAGTTATTCCCAATCGATTAGTGATGAGATTAAAAAGGAAATTAAGTTTAAAAGTTAATAGTTTTTAAGTAATCGTGGTCACAACCAGTGTAGGCGAGATTTTCAGGCGACAGTAGAAGCATACCTACGCTCGCGCTTAAGGCATGTAATATCTCAACCTTGTCACTTGATAATTAAGGACATTTAGGTTGGTCGATACCAATAATAGTAATAGATGCCGACATAGCACCTAGAGGCAATCAATTTAGGATTTTTGGAAAGAAAAATATTTTTTTGTTTTTACATGTTTGTGGATGTGTTTCGAATTCGCTGGCACACTGTGTGCAAAAGTAATAACTGTTTGGCACAGTTCGCTGTATTATATAGAGACGGGACAGCGTGGCATAGCGGCGTGTCGCTCGTTTTTCCCGGTTCACTTACCATCCCGAGACTTCTATTAAGAAGTTCCATTTCACGCAATCCCGTCTCATCCAATCTGTATCGCCTAACAACACAGGTCCGGCGAACAAGCCCAACGCGACGCGACGGCGCGCGCCTGCCAACCCGCCCGCCGCAACGGCACGCCGCTACGACGAGGACATGGGCTACCGGTACGTTTCATCTTTCGGATATTTCCATAGGTAACGGTATGGATATTTCCATATGTGACGTCATGGATATTGGGTATGGGTAACATTATGGATATTTTCATGGGTAACATTATGGATATTTCAATGTGTAACAGTATGGATGTTTCCATGGGTAACGTTATGGATAGTTCAATGTGTAACAGTATGGATGTTTCCATGGGTAACGTTATGGATATTTCAATGTGTAACAGTATGGATGTTTCCATGGGTAACGTTATGGATAGTTCAATGTGTAACAGTATGGATGTTTCCATGGGTAACGTTATGGATATTACAATGTGTAACAGTATGGATGTTTCCATGGGTAACGTTATGGATATTTCCATGGTCAACGTCCATAATTAACACAATGTTGCATAGTTAATACGTTTTGTATTTTATTCACTTAAAAATATTTCGATTTACTACTAAAGTTGGTAGAACTAGATTTACATATCATGCTCTTACATCTCTTCAAATGACCCTCCATTCAATAATTTGAAATCACCTTTTTTGGCTGTATTGTTCTTTGCTGTTATTGGAATAGACATTACAATATTCTAGTTTATAAAACGATAAAATGACTTATCTTCATATCCATCTTATATAGGACGCACTGAAAATTTCTGGAATGAATGAGGAAAAAATACTATGAATGGTCAAAAATGAATTTATTATTTCTGAAAATATTATCTTTTAGCGTAAATGCATTTTTTCATATATGTAAATCAATTTTGAAAACATTTATGCCACTTCTCCCTAGTGACCTCAAAAATGTATATGTAACGAGGAGTATGTTTTTCACACTCCTCGACAGCCTCTTTTGGTGATGAAAATCGTTGGCCGCCTAATTGGTTCTTAATTTTTGAGAACAAAAAAAGTCACAAGTTCAGGTCGGCACTGTATGCAGCATTGTTCATAAGGTCTATGGTTTTCTCTTTCCAAAATGTATGTGTCTGTTTGGCCGTGTGAGAACTGGCATTGTCGCGGTGCAAGATGATACCAAGGTTTAAGGTTATTTTTACCAAGTTCTTCAATAACTTCTAGCACACAAATGGTCGTGTACCAATCACTGTTCTAGATACGACAATTCTCCCAAGCAACACCGGCCACGTGTCCAATTTTATTAAAAAAAAAACAATCATTCGCTTAGAGACACTCCGCTTGCGCGCCACTTTCGTTGGTTTCGGCTTATCTCGATAGACCCATACGGTCGATGCTGTATTGTTTGGGGTCGTAGCAATAAATCCATGTTTCTTCATTTTTTATTATGTCCCACTCCAAATTTGACGCCCCTTCCTTCGCATCAAATTTGAGATTTGGTGGCATCTGGTAAGTATGGTATTGCAACAAGTAACACGGTTCGTTTTTTTAGCCTCAGTCAAATTGTGTGGGATTCACCGCGAGCGCGGCTTTTTTATACCCAAACGTTTGTGTAGAATTGATTGTATTTGACTCATGCCTGTGTCTAAGGATGTCTGAATCTCATGATAGGTCAACATGCGTGTCTGTTTCGATTATACGGCGCACAGCATCGACGTTTTTGTTGTTCACAGCGGTGGACGGGCGACCATCACGAAATTCGTCACTGAGATTGACATGACCGCGCTTGAATTCTGCCAACCAGTTATAAATAGTCGTCTTGCATGGTGCTTCATCGCCAAAAACAGTTCGAGGCCGAGGAGGCTCTGATGAGCTGTCAAATTACACTTAAAATCGTAGAAAATCATACCACGAAAATATTGACAACGTAAATCCGGTGATGTAGACACGCCATTTTTGAAATGACACCACAATGTAAAAACAATTGACAATTACATGAAACAAACTGTATTCTACAGACAAAGAGTTCAATTCTCAAATGTAATTATTACTTTATAGATATTGTTTTTGTAAGTGGCCAGTTACAGAAACTTACAGTGCGCTCCACGTACATGATTTTATTTTGACAATATTCATTATTTGAAAGAAAATTATTTTTTTATCGCATCGATTTACTCGCGTATGAACAGAGTTTCATTACCGGTGAAACTCATTTATGTCGCTTGAAAAATTACAACCCTACGAACATTTAAGTGTATAAGCGAATAATTATTTTTCAATGCTCTATCCACGTATACTTACTCAGATTTCGTTCGGTTGTTTTTGGCGTAAACCAGGACCATGACGCGCGAGGATGCGGCCCTGCTGCAGCAGCCGCAGTACCACGCCCCCATGCACCAGCCGCCCCAGCAATATCACGCGCCCCACCAGCACCCACCTCACCAGGTGTGTTCACACGCGCACACGCTCATTCGATACCTTTACCTATAATGTTATCAATCTATTTATAAAGTTGGACTAATTAGAATGTCTAACTATGTATGTATAAGTTTACGACACTGTCCTTAATATGGGGTGACCAAAAATTACACATTCGGTTAGTATCCATGTTATACAATTAACTGATTCCATAATGAAGGGCTACATGCCCATCACTGTTTACAAAGTTAGTAATCACTCCGGAAATATTGTCTTTTTTGACTATACAGTGCAATCTCAATAATTCGAACCTCGTTAAGTCGAAATCCTCCGTAAGTCGAAAAAAATTGCCATTCCCTTCCGATGAACCCCAAAATACGCGGTATCTCGACTTATTTCGACTTTGTAACTCGGACAAAATGTTATTTCCCTACGAAGTATTGATAATACATATTTATACTCTATAACTCGAATTTCAAAATGGAAACTCCGTAAATCGTAGTTGGTAAAATATAATGACGTCTTACTTGGAATTCCCCGAAATAATAGCAATAAATCTAAAATGAATGTTCGGGTTCGGGGGCTTCTAATCTATACATGCAATGAATGAATACGTTCATTAAACTTTATAAGTATCACAGCTGTGTACGTTATGTTTGTTCCTTGTCGACACGGTCATATGTATCTGGAAGTTCTTGTAAGTCGAAAACTCGTTAACTCGAATTTTTTTGCATTTCCCTTGACATTCGAGTTATTGAGATTCCACTGTATTATTCTTCATTTTAGCAGGTCATATTGCTTAATAAAAAAACATATATAACAGTGATGTAGATCGTGATAAATAAGTGGTCCAGGGCTTTAATAATGTCGATACAAATGCCAGACAATTGTCTTGAGTTCTTGTCAGGCGATCGCAAGTGCGATATCATCGGTCGCGTAACTTACAAAAGTATGTGTATCTCTTTCTAACTAGGACTTTTGACGATTGTACTCTTCCAAAAATCTATCATTCGAATCTGACGTCGTGTCTCTGTTATTAAATAGCATAAAATTAGAAAGACTCATTGGTACTTGCTCGGCATCGAACGCTGGACTTTTCGATTGAAAATCAAATATGCTAGTAGATTACTGTCGCTTTTCCAAAAGTAAAACTTTTAACTTAGAAAAGATTTAACTGATCATAAACGAAGTAAGATTGTGTTTATTTATTACGTGTCGTAGAAAAATAAATTATTTTCATGAAATATCAATATAAACGAAGCAGCGATTTTTAATTTAATCGTATTTCCGAAGGACAATATAAATTTTAATATTTAGCAAAACATATAGCTTCCGAGATGAAATCCGGGATGGATTTACATATGACACTATTACATTGTAGTAACTGCTGTTCATATTGTCGCCCATATGCCTTTATATTCGTGTAATATATTGTTTAATGTAAGGATAAAAAAGGACATAGTAACTAATATTATATTGGGAATTTATAACTTATCTTCTTTCGAATCGTATTTAAAATTGTTGAAATCTTACGCATTAAAATTTGTTCTCTGCCTCATGTTTCTCATAGTACCTATACGAATTTCTTCTTTGGTAGGAGCAGCCAATTTGGTATTTTTTTTTTGTTAATGAATATCATTAGATTAATTTCTTTTAAAAAATTCGGTACCAGGGCCCACCAGCGCCGCCGCCGCACGGCGTCCTCCAGCCCAGTCAAACCACACCTGGACACCATCGTACATCTAGGTAAACGTTACATCTGTTCACAGCAACACAAAGGTTCGATACGAGACGTAATGAGTGCTGATCTCGAAAAAAAAATTACAATTTTATTCTCAAATAGCCAGTTATGTGTGTTTTCAGCACACAGTCTACATATGATTAATGGAATCTGAAATATTGAAAGTAGTAGCAAATATTAAATTAATAAGATTTGGTATCAGTTACTGCGGAATGTGTTTGGATTTGTATTAGTACAGTTAGTGTATCGTATTCGGTTAGTAATTATCATTATTAGTAAGTGAATTTAATCTTTATTAAACAATAATTAGGGGTATGTATGCTGATTTTTACATTTTATTTTGTTTACCATCTAATAATGTTTTCGACGATTTGCAAGTTATGTATAATAAAAAGTATTATTGAATTATATTTCAATTGACATCTTGAATAGGTTGTTATTTCTAACACACCAATCAAGAGAAAAATTTTTATCTCTGGTTGCTCGAGATTAGTATTATTTTCTAAACTGTGCAATATTGGGTTATATGTGTATTTTGCGAAATATTAAGTCGATTGATGTAAGCAAGATTGAGTGTTTGAAAGGTGCAAAAGCATGATTGAATAGAACATGTCGATAGGTGGTTAGTGTGTTGAACAAACAAAAAAGTCTGTTTGTTTGGAATCTTGTATTCCAAATAAACTAAACGGTGTTATGGGAATAGTGAAAAGAGAATATTTAGGAATATTCATTGACTCTGCCTTGAAGGTAGATAGAAGATAGATAATTTTTTGAGTTTTTTATGGATATGCAGAGAGGTGCATGCCGAGCCCAATCAAATTAACGGGTTTAGACCATGCCTTTGATAACTCATTAAATGTAGTTTGAATCTATGATATGCTCAAGTCGTGGACGTCCACAGCAATGTCACATCCTACAGTGTCTATTATATCATTCTTTACACGATAGATGTGGTCTTGTACGACACTCAATTATGCCCTTCATACACTCAGTTTCTTCACATTCGTGTTCCACGACCCGCAAACGCATGCGTCATACAAACTAATTGAATACGTCCCAATGAACTAAAAACGTTTAATTAATGAAATATCGTGAGCTGTTGTTCAACCATGATTTTGAACGTCATTGTTGATATTTAAAGCGCCCCGATGTCTGGCAACATATCGGTGCCGCCTGCGCCCGCGCCGCCTCCCGTGCCGCCACACCAGAACCTCAACCTCGGGCACGCCAACGTGAGTAACGCTTCGATCTACCCTTGCATTGCTCATTTGTCCTGTGTGAATTCCATTTAAATAAATTAAAAAAAAAATCTAATTAAATATGAAACAACAATAATTGCAAATGTTACAGTTCTCGCCAAATTTTTTGCCGGTGTGAAATTTTAGTGCCATAGTATTGCATTGAAAAAAATATAGGTTCTTTTGGAACCTTGTTCTACTGTACATTACAATATTTGCAGAGTATTGGAATTTGTTTAATTTTCCACATTGATAAACTTATTTGGCACCTATTACTTATATGTATAACATTATATATTTAAAATTATTGCAAGGGTCAACTTACAAGAAATAATTAAGAGCGATATTATTCTGTTATGATTTTCTAAGTTATTTTTATTGCATTATGTAGATAATTAATACAACAAAACAGAAATCAATAGTTATAAAAATAAACACTATTTTAATTATATCATTTAAAATTCTTAGCTTTTTCTTATCAAACAAACAGTTAACTGCCAGTAACAGCGATTTTGGTGTATTCACAGTATATACAAATATAATGTATTTGTATATACCGCAAATATACCAAAATTCATTGATATTCTTTATGAAAAATTTCAAAGTGTAATTCTGTGATTTACGAAATAAAGCCATTTTTTATTTTCATTTCGTTTTTTGACCAAACAATGCATCCATCCAAAATTTACAATTGTTGTGCGTATACATACACATTATTTAAACTTGTTGAACAAACATCACATTGTTCTTTATTATAACAATGGATTGCTTTATATCTGTACAGCATATTTCGAACAATTGTTGTATTTATTTTAGGGTCCCGTAGCGCCGGCAACTCCGCCATCAGTCCCGCAACCTCCGCCTATGGTGAGTTTCATGTATATTAATATTACATTGCCGCTTTACTTTTTTTAATACGTTGCGATAATACTTTAATTTTGCTAACACTTAACCTTGAGGTTTGTTTGGAAACAGAGTATCACTAAATTTTGCCATATTAATAGTTGCACTAATGTTATCACACTATGGCTAGTTCTTAAACTAATGTATGACTAACTATCAACACCTAATCAGTATTTTGAAAGGAATAAAATAATAATGTAAATAAAGTAAGGTTTCGTATTGTAATTTCCTCGCGGAAAAATATACCGCAAAAGATATCACAATTCACTCTTAATTTTTTTTTTAATTTTCGTTTTTTGTTTTTCAAATGTCTTATCAAGTATATTTCACTCCCACCAAAAATATAAATGTAGAAAAGCAGACCAAATTTTCTATAATTTGCCCTTACAAATTTTCAAATGTCAAAAGCTCTAGTTCGACTAGGAACACCCTAGATTTATTAGGGCTTATCAGTTAGTGTGTGCTCAAAATTGTGTATTTTTTTCCGCATTTAATCATATGTATTATACTATCTAAATACGTATACGGAGTTTGAAAAGGGCATCGAAATGGACTCGAATTGTTTCATTTGAATATTGTAATGTGCACTGCCAGTTGTTCGAGAACTTTGCCCGACACATTCGGTACGCTTGCGCATATATTTTTCTATTAAAAAGTATTTTCAGCTCCTTTAATATTTTGACAGCAGCAGCAGCAGCAACAGCCCGTACAAAGCACGGGACCCCCGCCACCGCCGCCGCCTCCTGCCGCGGCGACGCCGAACGCAGGGTCGGCTTCGGTCGCGACTACGGTGGCGTCCCCGCCGCCGCCGCCGCCGCCGCCCGCGCCCCCGGCGCCCGACCCCACGGGCCTGGCGGCGCAGCTGCAGCAGGCGAGACTCAAACGGCAGGCTAAGGTGACTTTTCATCTTCTTTTTTTATAATGCCTATCATGCTTTTCAAAATTTTCGTTCACAATTATCAAAAATAGTATCATGTACTAGATTAATTAAATAATTATGCAACTGAAGACTAAGAAATTACTATTAATTTTAAAAACGAATTTTAACTGAATAATAATATTTACTTTTTTACACAATGTAACTTAAATCGCATGTTTTTCCGTCTGTTAATATCAAATATATATTGTTATATTGCATAAGACATATCAATATATGCTTTTAATGTATTCACAGTACACTAACATCTACTGCAAAACTTGAGTTACTTTTACAAATGTAGTTAATTATGTATATTTTAGCAGAATATCTGAATTTCTAAATTATATAATAGATTTTTATAAATAAGAAATGCTTGGTCATACCATAGAAGGGTGTTATAATTACATTATTGATGTATAATTTTTGTACAATAGTTTAATTTTTTTAACCCTATACTAGAGTGAGCAGTCTTCGCGGTTATATGCTATTTTAGTCACTGGACATAGATATTTATTTATCCAAAATAAATTATGTATATACCAGAAAATAATAGTAATGTCCAAAGGGGGTCCTCCATTTATATTATTAATGTAGTGTGTAATAATCTACATATATAATAAAATTGAGTGTTGCCAGTCTATTTGTTAGGGCCAATTTTCGAAACGGATTGTGGTCAAACTTTCAATAGAGATAGATTAGCTCCTGGATGCCTTTTGATCCAAAACGTAATCGTATGAATATCAGAGAAATAACAGGAATGACCAAGGGAAGATTAAATTCAGCAACGTCACAGGCATAGAAATAGACAACAGTACCAAGATCGGTATCGAGAGCGGGATCATGATTGCTAACAATCAATGGTAAATGTCAATTTACCCACAGCGAAGCGTGCAGGAGACGGTTAGCGAATGATAAATCTGTTCGACACTATCCAACTCACTGATTTGATATTGGAGATGAACGGCGGCATTGAGCGCATTGTTGAAGGAGACCGATTCGTCACGTCAACTTGACTAGAAACAGATGATACCTTGACAGCTTTCAAAGGTTCCGCCACATCTGGTACGAGAAAAAGGAGTATGGTCAGTGGTTGCGTGGGGACAGGAAAAGAACGAGCGGGGTGCAAGCAAGTTGTATGTATTGTGGTGTGTGTAGTTTGGATGGCGCGCTCGCCGGATGTTAGATATGGACACTGTTATGGCTATATCCCTATCGCTGGTAGGCCCGCATCTCCTATCGGTTTCTTCGTACAGTTCGATGTGCGTCCCTTCGCGATGCGAGTACAAATGATGGACGGGGCAGATATTTCAATTGTTTATTCAGCTGTTAACGGCACGAGTTTCCAACTTAGACTGCAGCGGATGCACAAATATGATTGCATTTTACAGCGAGTGCATCCGTCTGCACGTAAATGCATACATCAAATATGAGGAGGCGTGGCCGTACATTTCACAAGAATTATACTTTCGTGCATACAAAATTCCTTAACACGCAAGACGCACTTTAACATTTAATAATCCCTACTAATAATTCTTATCCAGGTAATAAAAACACAAAAAAATATAAATTTTTAATATACATAAATACACCAATAAACATAAATAAAACAAAATAAATCTTAAATTATGTCCCTCTATGGGAATTAAATACACACACAAAAAAATATTATTTATTATCGTACAAGGTCTTACAATCCCTTATCAATTAAGAGCGCGGCAGTCCATTACAGGAACAAAAAAAAGAAACCGGCTGTGGAACTCCTTCTGATCCCGCACTTAATTTTTTATCACCTTCGGTCGGGTACGGCCATAGATGGTGACAGGATAACTCGATTATTAACTGCACATATATTTCGTCTATTGGCGTTAAGATATATCCTTTCCCATTTACAGCAACAGCAACAGCAGCAGCAGCAGCAATCGAACAACGGCGGCGGCACGACAACGGGCACCGGCCAGACATCGCCCCCGTTCGCTCAAGAGCACTCCGGCTCGTCGACGTCGAGCGGCGGCAGCGCGGGCGGCGGACGCGCCGCCGGCAGCGCCACCCCCATGCACAGCATGATGAACGAGATGGCGCGCACGCTGGCGAGGCGGCGAGCTCATATAGACCGCACCGAGGTGAGCGCCTCCCCCCATGAAAACGTTCGTATTGTTTAGTGAGAACTCTAGCCCTAATCGTAAACATACCACGAGTGGCACGTTATTGTAATTTATTATTTAATAACTAGAGCTGGCACTCAATTGTCTGTTACTAAGGGTCGTATTAGTAAACGTCACTCAAATAATGCGCCATCTTAAGAAGTAACGTACGAGTGAGACATATTATTTTCTATAGCAAAGCACTATAACTGTCTTGCTCTTCCCACTCTCGAGATGGAACGTCGCACTTAGGTATGCTTTATTAGTACTACCCTAGGACGCAGGGACTATCGTCACGTCATACGATGTGGATGGCACGAAATGCCATCGTTTTCGCGCCATTACTGCTATGGCGCGAAAAGCAAATATATTTCGGATTAACGAGCGCCCTTTAGTGACCGCACTAGAAACTTGCGAGCCCCAAGTGGCAGATAATTATCGGTAGCCGATCGCATGATGTTAATATTTTGCTATAATACTACACTAGGATTGTAGCTAATATTTTACACAACAAATAAATATCAGTTTCCAAATTTCGTCATAACTGGTTAAGCCAGTGTCGAATTATAAAAAGACGTATTCAGACGGACATGTGGCAGCCTACTTTTTAAACGATAGTTTTTCTGTCAGTGTACCAAATTTTATCGAAAGCTATTCAATTCAGTCGTTACGTTTGATTAATCAGTTTGATGAAAATGAATCTTTTCATTATTATGAAGAAGGACTTTGATTTTCAGGAGTCGTCGGCAGACAATTCGGTGTCGGGCACGCCCATGAAGACGTGGGAGCGCGCCGCGACGTTGCCGCATCGATTGCCTGCCTGCAATGGCAACTCGTGTTAGTTTTTTTTTTCATAAGAAATTCCATGAAACTCAAACTAAGCACATTTTTTCCGCTTATAAGTATCACGTCCATGACACGCCAGCGGGCCGATTTTTAGCGGGCATCTTATAGTAGGGCTAAATTTAACATTTTATCTCAGGCATAAGACTAACCCTTTGACGCTTTATAGTTATTTTGAAATTCTGTATATAATGGTAAAGTGACATTTCTAACCAATTTTGTAAAGACTTAAAATTTTACCTTTCAAAACTACTATAGGATTATATAAAAAAGATTTAGGCTCAAGTATAGGTGTCAAAATAGACTTTTCTACTTTATCTTACGTGATGAATATACTTGAACTTTTTTATAGTCTGGGTTTCTCATCATCTAGAAACAGTAACAACCTGATAAAATTTTATTGTTAACATACTGTATAATAGGCAAAGAACAATGATACGGTTTAAAAATACTTTAATAAAAAAAAACCTTTTAAAAATTTATTCACTTATCTATCACGAAATTATATTAATTCAAATTTCTCGGCAACCCTTGCAGCGTCGACGGAGTCGTGCGGGCAGCAGCAGCCGGCGTCGCCGCGTTCGGTGCGCAAGCGCTTCGGTTCGGCTTCCGAGGAGACCATACTCAAGGTACGCACCGATGCAACAATAGCAAATAAATGAACACTATAAAACATATTATTGTTATGGATTCATGTCATTGAAGTGAATGTATAATTTTCGAGCAGATCTTTTTAAGATTTTGATTGTGGTATAAGATTTCTCTGCTATCCTTAATATACATAGAAAAAAAAAATCGTAGTGTAAGGCTTATTGTGCATTATTAATTAACCATTCAATACTATTTAGCAAAACGTTACTTTGGATTCATCAAAGATATCAACAGAAATCAAAACAATGTTTTTGTTTGTCTGTTTTTCTCTCAAACTTCAGTCTCACGCCATTCACAACACGAGCCACTGTGCTGCTGATCAATGACAATTAGATACTTTTTTTACTTATTTAATATTCAATATAATAATGCGATAGATATTATGTTATATATATATTTTTTTTTACATGCAATTGATAGTTTTTTTTTTTTAATAACAACTGTATTTATCAGTGTATGTCATATCCCCAGCCGCGTTGAGGCCCATTCCTCTGGTCTTCTCTCATTTCCTTAGTAATATAATTTAGATTTTGGCGCATGACATCACAAGACGCGCTTCCCTTCGCTAATAATTCCCCCTATTAAATACACGAGAATAGTATAACCTTGTATGTCTTATTTTTTAAATGTAAACAGCTTCTTCCATCTACATGTTGTTTACATTTTAAAAGCACTTTGATTGATTAAAATGTTCTAGATTGCAATATATCTTGTTTGTTTACGCTGGACATTATATGTTTATGGTTTTTTTTTTCGAAACTACGATTCGAGAGGAGATATACATATATCTGAATTCGAGTGCTGACGAGTCAGTTTTATGTTGGCGATCAGTGCGTTTACAAGTCAAGTGCGATGAACGACAAGTGTGAAAGTGGTTGCCTAGTGAGTTATTATACCTCAGTGTTGCCGATATCATCTCGTAACAGTATACATATTATTGTTACAAAGCAGCTTAGTGTAAACGAGCGCTAATGCAATATCCTATACCTAAATGTCGCTATATGGATTTCTACTTGTACGGCAGCAAGTCAACGGCGGCGTGGGCGTCGGCGCGGGCGGCTCTGACGGTGCTGTGTCCGCCGCCGAGTGGGAGGCGTTCAAGGCGGAACTGTTGCGCGAGGTGCGCGCCCAGTTCGCGCAAATGAAACGCGACATACTTGACGGTACGTGCTTCTTTCTAATAGATATGTTAGGCTGATATGCTCGTAAGGACCAAAACTCCATCAATTTATATATATTGTATCACAAAGTAGTCACAGAACACGTTTTTTTTTTTTGCGGCGGCTATTGCATGTGAACGATCAATACGCTGTGGTATTTCAAACGATATGCCTAAACAGAATCGCGTGCAACGGAAACACTGTTACGTTTGTGAGCTAGGTATTAGAAAAGGAAAGTAATACAAGAAAACGGCATCTTACTGTCGAAAGATATACACGTTCCGATAATTCTGTTTTCGTTTTGTTTGCGCGTAATGTTTTCGCATAAACGTCGATTATCTCCCGGATGACTATAAAAAGAAATCATATAAATATCAGAAAAGTAGTAGCAATGTTCAAGGGAGGAACGAGATTGGCATCGTGCGCATGATTAGAATAGAGCATAAGCAGGGTCGAGTGCGAAATCGAGAGGAGAGCGGGGTCGGGGCCAGAAAGAAGTTTGATTGACGCACAGCGAAGCGGGTGGCAAAACTTTTAAAATTGCAATGACACTATAATATCAAAGTTGAAGATTGAAATGTTCAATGGCTGAAGAGTGTCGTGTTGTCTTGTAATTCTATTCTTCCATTTTGGTAGGAATAATTGTTAAAGGGACTCGTCAATTAATTTACCTTCCATTTTGGTAGGAATAGTTGTTAAGGGGACTCGTCAATTAATTTACCTTCCATTTTCCAGCAATGAAAGCGGAACTGGCGCGCAGATAATTGTCGCGCGCGCAGCTCCCGCCCCATACTCCAGCTAGTCTGCCGCCTACCGCCTCGGATGCGTGAACATATTATAGTATTTGACATTGATATGGTATACTTTGGAAAAGTTAAGCGATTTCCTGTATTAATTTTAGATATTTATTAACAGGACTGACTTAGTTTGTGTAAATTATTAACGTGGAAATTAATCTTTGCGTTATTGTAAGCTTTAGGTATCGTGAATTTGTGCACAAAAAAAAAAACAAATGAAAGGAAACAGAGGCGTAGTTGATTTTTAGGACATAAAAACTGATGTACGCAATAACTTTAGTTAGAATTAAAGATTACAAAACATATATATATATTATGCTGTGAAACCACGCATCTTGGTAGGGAAGCAAAAAATGGAATCGTATTAAATTAGCTCTTTTAGATTTGTCAGATAGTTGGCAAACTTATTAAGAAATACGATCGTACGCATCAACAACGACTACAACGGATCTTCTATTCTAAAAAATGGTATCTCCGAAAGGTGTTGCTTAATTTTAAGATGTAACTTTGCCAGACGGTACAAGAAAAATGGTAGAAAGTCGAAATTTGTAGAAAATATTGATATCTTATATGTTCAATTACTGCCAAACCCCGTTTCATAATATCAATGGTGATGATATCGTGAAATGTTTATTACAGTTTTAACGCAGTCGTATCGTATTCATTTTCACATCTCGGTTTCGATTGTATAGATTTCTGTCATTTCGATAACGTTCGAACTTATGAATATGTGTATCCTTAACAACTTTACGAATTTAACTAGCGTATAACATTTCATTGATAATCTATGAAACGTATTTCACAGTTCCTTTGATGTTACTCCCTTTCCATACGAACGGAAGAAAAAAAAAACATGTCACCCGTTTAAATGTGAAGTGAACACTGGACACCCCCGACTTTTTTAGAAAATAAAATGATGTAACATTGATGATGTAAGAGTTGACAAGTCTATATATCGGCCGGAATGTAACATCATGTATGCACACACACATACAAAAAAAAAATTATATATTATATGTATGAAATAATAATGACAAGTTGTGTTTTTTTTTTAATTTTATACTTATAAATGTATATTTATTGGATACGTATTAATGTATGTACGTAGCTTGTGAATGTTCATACATTTCGATGTATCGATAATTGATTTCGTGTTTCATGTGACCAACGGGGATTTCTATTGAATGATAGCAAAGTTCGAAGGAAAATAAAACCAGTAATGCTATTTCAAATGTGTCAGATTTCGGTATAACATTTGTTATTTAGGCTTTGTGCGTCATAAACTGTATAGATCGCCTTAGAGAACAACAATCACCGGATTGATCAATGTCTTGTCACATTTTCAATCGTCCCACAATGGGGTTTCATATCGTGTTTGAAAGCTCTCTCAAGTCAACCACCCTTATAGAGGTAACGGCGTAGAATCGTATACGCTACGTGGCTAAGAAATTGTTAGTGCTACCCTCATATTCGCCCGCCATTACGGGCCACCGATCGAACGTCATGTATCCTCAATATGCGTAAAACAAACATGTTTACAAGTACGAATGAAGTATCGTATTCATAGAATGTACTCGTGGCGCATACAAGGTATTTTGTAGGCGCTGGTAAGCTTAGAACGTATTTTCAGTCGACTGGTCTAAAACTTTGTACATTAATGTATGAGACCTTGTTTCATTTTTTTTATATATACAAACTCACGCCTATTTCACAGAGGGATGGGTAGAAACCGCAGATTTCTACACGGC
Source organism: Eumeta japonica (assembly GCA_005406025.1). Classification (NCBI taxonomy): domain Eukaryota; kingdom Metazoa; phylum Arthropoda; class Insecta; order Lepidoptera; family Psychidae; genus Eumeta; species Eumeta japonica. Next base: position 115,388 of record BGZK01000022.1, read on the forward strand.
ACGACCTCTGCATATCTCTCTTGCTTCATTGATATTTGTCGATCATTTCATGGAAGCTCGTCCCTTTCAGATGCTTAATGGTTTTATTGATGTTACACTTTGACAAGTTATACCACAAGTATCTTCTCATTATTGAAGTGCATTGTGTAATGTAAGAATACCTGTGGTACAAGATAACTTTATATACCACCCATAATTTTCTCTATAATTTTCTACAATTTCGTAAGCTTCACCTTCCATATTTGATAGCCGTTGTATTCTTAAACACTACACTCCCATTTTGTGACGTGTATACTTGTACATATATTAGTCGCAGACGATAGTAAAACAAACCATTTTTACCATCGCATTATTCTGGTCACCCCTTACTTTTGTTCTAAATGTCCTAGGGGTGATGTGAAACACCTTTTTTTATGTTTCGACTCTCTCTCTTTTCAGCTTTTCAAACTTTCAAAAATATTTTTAATTTTACTCAAACACAGAATAAGACTGGCCTGTATTATAAATTCTGTTGTTCATATACAGCACTGATAGATTTGTTATCCTGATGCTCTATGCAAATATTTTTTTTCTTCCTCATTACTTCATACAGTTCAGCGCTACTACTCACACTGCATGCGCGGATTTATAGAGTCGCCTGCGTTGTTTTTGATCAGTATTGCTGAATACGGGGTATAGTTGCAGAATAAATGGTTTCGCCCGAGGACGAAACAAAAAAAAACGATTTCGATGATTTACTCCCGAACGCCTCTAATGGCGGCTTTCAATAATATGGCACCTCCGACGTCATATTTGCGAGGCGCGGGTTACGACTTTGGCGATAGTAGCCCTGCCATACTGCAATTCACCTCGCTTCTTAGAGGTAGTTACTAAATTATAAAATGTTCACTCGTTTACTACATCTGTGAATGAAAAAGTTCATAGTACAATATAATTTCACCGGCATTTTTGTTCTATTTAAGAGTGATCTACAGTTTATAAAGTACAACGATCGCACTGAGCTGACACAGGGAACCGGTTCTCAAACTGGCAGTAAATAATTTTCTTTACCAATACTTTCAAGACTAACCCTTCGAACGAGTATGAATTTTCATATGAAGCACCAAACCAATGAGTATAGCGTATGTGAAATGCAAGCTATATATAAATATTTATATTGTGAACTGGCATCGATTCAATATGTATCGAGGTTATGTTCATGTGTCTATGGTGTTCCATGAATTTTATAGTCTTCGAGATTTCATTCGTTGGGTAAATCGATAATCGTATTTTAATCGACCTTCTGTAGGGGATAATCGATTGTTCCTAAAGTTTTCGAATGAAATGTTCATTTTTATAGTTGTTCTTATTTAGAACTTCTGTGATCAAAAATGTTATTAATTATTATTGTACGATTGTATGAAAAAATGTGATGTTAATTTTTAAGATAAGAAACAAATAATCATTGATATTTTAATGGTAAACACTTTTTGAAGCGTAAACTAATCAGGTGACATGTCGCCAACGAGTTGCATACCTATTATGAACTTTCGAAGTATGCATACTATAGAAGTCAACGAGTTATGCACTGTTTTTTTTTTTTAAGTAAGGAACACCATAGACGTCTCGAGTCTAGCATAAGAATGACTCTTAAACTTCTTCAACAGCGAAGACCGGCTTTGTTGGGGAGAATGTCTTCGGATCCCGCATCATAATCTCATTTCAATATATAAATAATGCACTGATGTAGACGTTTTTATTAGATGGAGTTCCATTTTGAATGCCACAAAGTCTTCCATAATGAAAGATGTATTTTTTTTTTCACAATATAAGAAAACGTTTGCAATTTTTGAGCAATAAAAATTTTAAAAGAAGCCAAATTAGGTTTTAAGTGTTAAATATCTTCTCTCTAGATTCTCCCCAGCAAAATACAAAAAGTAAATGCTTATGGATTATATATGTAACAAAAATAAACATTAATGTATTTAGAAAAATATTTAAATTACTTTAATTTTATTTTTTTTTTTTTTCTTACACTTAATTTGTTCCACATACACTAATTTTCTAACTTATCGCACCGCGACTAATTGTAAGGTTGAAGAGATCAAATAATAGACTGAATTTTATCATTCCAACATTTGTGTGCTATGGGCCTACGATTTTATACATTTTTTACAAAACGATTTTTTTTTTTTATGTCAGTCTAAATTCCGCGATTCTTGTAGGCGATTTTGGTATTTTCGGATAGGAAACAACAAAGTAATTTCTGGCGACGGTCCGCGAAATCAGCCCGTGTCACGATGGTGCTCATGTTTACTCTACAATATTTAAAGATATATATTTTTTATTTGTATTTTCTTCATTTTAATTTTTCCTAAAAACGATTCGTACTTATTTATCATCTCTAATGTACGAAATTTTCAATGTAAGCCTGCATTTTGAGTATTTTTACAGTGATTAAACAATTTAGTGATATTATTATTATTATTACAAAAATATTAAATATTATTATTAGTTTAAGTAAGATGTAAGTATTGTAATAAAAAAAAAACATATAATATTAACCAAATTTAGTTGAATTTTAGCGAGCATCGCTTTATTTTTTGTGGATTTTTATTTTATTTTATTGGTCTCAGTTATGTCAAAGATAAATATTTATTATTTACTTGTAGGATTGTTCCATTTTATTTTCTTTTCATATCCACTTAAAGAAATTCAATCATTTCTAACATGACATCTTATTTACAATTTGTTGTTACAAAGAAAATAACATTTTTTTTATAATAAATTCTACTGACCTCATTTGTAATAAAAAATTGTTATTCTGAGCCAAAAATAACAAATTCTCTGTCTAAATTCAACATGGTAGATTCTGTTTATAAATGGTATTTGTAGAATTGAAATTGTGAATTCACAATGTGTGCATCGCCATCTGTGTATATTTTTTATTTAAGCCTTTCTTAGACTATATGAATAACTTATTTGATGCAATTTGAACTCTTTCTGAATATGAAAACTCTAGTTTTTAATCTTATGTATTTTTTTTTGTGATTCGCTTTACGTTATGTGAATGTGTTTTTTTTTGACATAAGTCACACATGTAAATAGACATCCTCGATTATTATATTTTTGTGATCCTATTTTCGTTTTTCATTTTACTCGTTTCTCTCTTGTACATTTTTTTTTTGTTCGTTCAACCCCCTTTTTTTTTCGTTTTATTTTCGAACGACGTCACACCATTTTCATTTCTAAGTGTAAGGATAAGAATATGACGCGTTTGAACGTTGACATTTTATACTATTTGGTAATTAAACATTATTATATATATCTTAACGAGTAAGCGATATCGGATTATAGATAAGATTATTGCAACAAATCGAGGCGCGATCACGAATTGTCGGTCGCATGTCAGTTTTTAAGGTAGCGGCGTTGACTGTACCGTGATGTTTTACAACGTAGGCCAATCTGCAGCGAACTCATTGCAGCCGGCTGCTGCAATTAACATTTTTTTTTTTACAATTAAATTGTAATGGTGTGCACTTGTGTATTACGCACGGAAATTATTCTGATATGCTTATTGTACACATCTGGAAGGTTATTTATAATATTAAAACATAATTTTCTCTACTGATAGACTCGGTTCTTTGTTATTTTTGTTGATTTTTACCTAAGGTATACAGTGCGTTTAATGTACAAATACGATAGATGAGCATGTATGTGATTTTCTACCTCCGCCTGACCTCGTCGTTCGCACTTAAATTACCCGGTATACTTTGTTTCGCACATATGTGCATTTTTATGATGCAAATGAAGTGCGCTCGTTCTAAAAATATTTTTCTTTCATAATAAGTGAGCTTATACGGCTAAACGAACGTATGGCGTTTTGATTTTTTTTTTTAATATTTCTGTGTTCACTGTGTTTCTTTTCATAGAGATACCCCCCATAGCCGATCTATACCGATCAGCTATGACGCGTAACAAAGGCGAGACCATAAAGTCTGGCCTAGCATTTCGTAGGGTTTCTTCTGTATTATTTTTATATTATTTATAAGCATATTTTCAATTATATTTTTTTGTTATAGTACAACGCACGAAATTGTATCGCTGTGACGTTCGTCACTAAGCATCGCAAGGGTGTAAAATAGAAATGCGGCGAAGAATGAAGGATCGGGAAGCGCAATATATCATTCGCAGCCAATTCAGAGCGGCAAAGTTTCGTGCGTTGTACTGTACTTTGGCAAAGTTGTTCTAAAAAAGGAGGAGATTATGAATATTTGCGGAAAAACGCATGATCGATTCCATACGTTATACTTGGGCAAGGCAAATGGTATAAAATCACTAACTATAAAATGAGATTATTAAATAGCAGAAATTCATGTATATTTTATCCTTTCAAATTGAATACACATTATGTACTTAATACTGAAACATATACTAAAGTTTTAGTGGTACTTACACGTAACTATAATCACTTAGACTTACTAATCATTTAATATTACACTAGCTATAATTAAGTACACTTTTAAGTCCAATATTTTGAATAAATACTCGTGATTCGATCCTTTCACGACTGACGCAGATTCCATAAAGGATCATACTCAAACAAAATACGTACTCTAAATATAGGCGAAAACAAATACATAAAAAAATATTCTCTATAATTTAATTTAAATTATTGTGAAATATTAACGCCTGATGTGTATACTGTTTAACACATATATGTATTTTGTTTTATAGTTCCTTTGTATCTCACACATTTATGGTGCAATTTTGTATTTTTATACTTTTGAATAAGTAACCTTTTATTTGCGCACTAAATTGAAAACCAGAAAAACGTGTTAAGGTGTTAATTGCAGCGGTCGCTTCGAACACGAGACGACGCTTCGTGTTGTAAATACGCCGGTGTCAATAAAAATATAAGGTGGAAAAATAAGATTTTTATTTATCTATCGCCCCACGTGAATCATTTTTCAAATCAAATTCATTTCCTTCAACGAAAGCAATTCGCAGCTTCGCTAATACATGTATATATAAGCGGCACTAAACGCGTCGCGAAAGCGTCTAAAAGTGACGCTCTCCGTGTATACAAAATATGATCATCATATATATTATTAATACGCTAAGATCAAAATGTTTGCCTCCCTTTTTAGAAAAAACCTCACAATTACTCCACATACATTTTATATCATTTCATAGATAATTGCTTGTTCTACTGGCATCGATAACTAAAGAAATTATTATTGCATTTGTTTTTGTAAACCAATTAATTATTAAAATTATATATATGCTGACTTTCATTTTGAAACAATGTCAACATGGATTGACAGTCGGTAATTTTTTTGTTCAAATATTTCTTCGATCTGTCATCTGAGCTTCAAAATGTAATACAACAAAAAGAATAAACAGTGTGCAAAATTAGGAACGATTGAATACCTGCAATAAATTTTGATTCATGACATTGAATTGAATGATTAATTTACATAATTATCACAAAAACGATAAAATGCCTACGCAACGAACACTGGAAAATTAAGCAGAAAGACGTCGAAGCAGGTCAAATTGTATCAGATGACTATATGTATATTTAAAATATTGTTTACGAAGAAGTTTTATTATAAAAAGGAAATAAAATTAAAATTTACAGAAATTTTGAAAACTGATAATTATTATACATAAAATGTGCGAATTCTTCGCGCAGGGTACGTCTAGTTGAATTATGTAGTGCAGTGGAATCGCAATAACTCGAACCTCGTTAAGTCGAAATCCTCAGTAAGTCGAAAAAAATTGCCATTCCCTTCCGATGAACCCCAAAATACGCGGTACCTCGAATTATTTAAACTTTGTAACTCGGACAAAATGTTATTTCCCTATGAAGTATTGATAATACATATTTATACTCTATTACTCGAATTTCAAAAAGGAGACTCCGTAAGTCGTAGTCGGTAAAATATAATGACGTCTTACTTGGAATTCCCCGAAATAATAGTAATGAATTCCAAAATGAATGTTCGGGTTGGGGGTTCTTTAAGTCGAAAACTCGTTAACTCGAATTTTTTTTGCATTTCCCTTGACATTCGAGTTATTGAGATTCCACTGTACAATGGTAGTTGTACTGCATAATTCAAACTATGAAAGTTTTTGAAGCAATGGAAAACGTCGTTCTTCGATTAACAGTCTAAGCTCCGGGCAGTAGAAAAATGCACCCTCATCTGTTAATTGAATCAAATAATGTTTTACAGGCAGATAAAAATATCATAAGTTTATGAGAACAATGTCTGCCACCGTACTTCTACTGCTACTAACATTAATTACTAATTATTCTTATGTTAATTGCACATCGCAAATACAAAACTTTCGAATGTGATCTTTTATACCTTGTTGTAGCCAGGTATAAGGATGTAGATAAACCGAACTTATTTCCCTCATCTGTTAATTAAAAAATATTAAGACATATGTAAAGTTTACAAAATTCCAAATATATTTATAACTGGCATTTACAGTGAAATTATTTGAAGCTACATACATAAAAAAGTAATTAATGTTAGTTTTTTAAAAGGTTCGACATAACTGATGAAAGGCTTTCATTATTGTGATGTACTATTAAACACGAAAAGTTCTTTTAAGTTTTAAATACGTTAAAGGTGTATTTATATCTGAGCATGTGTGTTTGGCGAGTTCGATGCAGGAAATGAATAGAGCAAGAGACACGAATTATTGAGAGGGTTCATTTTAAATAAAGGACAATAATAATTGATACACGTTTCTGTTAAATAATTTTATGAAATTACATCGAATACAAAGTTTGCGTGAATACGCTCTTAGCATAAAAAAACTTAAACAAGTTCAATCTAACCATTCATGCTCTTCGAACTAAATCTTGGCAAAATATTTTCTTCAATATTCAGGCATGGGGTACACATTAATTTTATAATTTAAACAAAACAAAAATTGTTTATGAACGAATATCATTATAGTCTTAAAATAAATCGATGTTCGTATAATGAGCTGGTAAAATAACATTAACATTTATGCATAACAATAAAAATTTTGAATTCATTAGATTACAGCTAAGCGTTTTCTATTCGAACAAAACAATTTTCATTAATTATATAAATTCATATTACAATTATTTGATCCACTTTAAGTGTATACAAGTTTTTTTAATCTAATTCCGTATGATAAATCACATTGAGATTATTACAAATTATTATGTCAGTTAATCTGAATATATCATTAATCAACTAAATAATATAGATTGATTATGATTTTCATATCATTTATTAATAGGTTTTTTTTAGTTCACCATACGCGCTACATTCAAATTATTTACATATTTTATGTATGGATTGTAAATTATAAAAAATCATCAAACTCAAATATCAGCATAAAGTTTGACATCATTCATATGTACATCAAATTAAAATGTCTAATAATTCAATACAATATTACATGGAAAAATTGAATTTCACAATAAAATAAAAAAAAATTTGAATTCAATGGACGTTTCTGTTATTTTATACGTTTCATAGAATATTATTTCATTTAGAGCAAGCTATCCCGAATACATGTCATTAAATTAAAAACTTAACAGTATCGAAAAATAAATCAATTACACATCCCATTCTCAGATATACAATTTTTTCCGCACAAACACATGACTCGCTATCACAATGACATTTCGTTCGAGATCGCATTTTACGACAACGATTTCTTGACTAATTTGCAGAGCTGCTGTCATTTAGGGTTGTCAATTATGTGACTGGAAAAGTTACTTAAAAAAAAAAAAAGTTTTTTTTTTAATTAATTTTTATCGAACTCTTACAGCAATTTTGTATTTAGCAAAAATGCACTGATGAATTACTATTAAAATATACACAAGTTGAATAAAAAAATGGTGTTCAATAAACATGTTTTCCCAATCTGTTGATCGACAAGACCCTAAATGAAAGCTCTCAAAACCACAGACTACTAGTGAGTAACTCTCACATAATCAAAGAATCAGCTCAGTAAAGTAGACCTTTATTCAGACTACATAGTAGAAAAGATCTACAAGAGGCCATGACTCCTTGACTTTTAACTTTTAAGAATCTAAGAGCAATTCGTGGTTATCTAGGTTAAATATTTAAATGGTTATTCAAAAATTTTAAAATATCCCTCAAAAAAAAAAATAATAATACCCCATTTTTATGTTACACTTTTCTATTTAACGACAGTCATTAAATTCTGGATTAGATATTAAGTTATGGAAATCACAATTACTATGAGATAGTATGCAAAAGGGCCACACTGTGCCTTAGTGTATTTAGAACATTTGATTATTTTAAAAAGCAGTCATGTTCCTCGTTTCTACTCGAGTTGATTTTTTTTTTACAGTTAAGTGACTATTTGAAAAACCGCTTACAATATGTACCGTTTTCATATCGTACATTAATATGAAAAAGGTATCATTTTTATTGCGGTCATGTTATAATAAATACATGGCTGCTCAGTGCAATAACGGCAGTGTTTAATTAGATAGTCGGTTATCCGCTTGATATTTGCTTAATCCATTTTTTTTCTTCCAGATTCAACTTTTACTGTACTGAACAGCGCAAGACTCTTAAAGGATACATCGACGTTTTGAACAGAATCATGAGGGAATTTTTTCAGTCTCGCTGAAAAATCGTCATATACGTCGATGATTTTAGCTCACTGATGAAATAAAAAATTTGAAAATCAAACAGCGGGCAGTTTAATAAAAACAAAACTGCAGGTATTTCCCTGGTTGGGATTGAATAAAGTAAAACATTTTTAACGACCTACCTAATTAATTAATATCGAAATAAAAAAAAATATAGTACTCAAAACAGACGTGTCGACAGGTTTAAAAGGAAATATAATAAATTGTTATTATTGAGAAATAAAAATATCTTTAAAATATCTGCAAAAGTATATCACAATAATCCCGTCGCACCGTGTTTGGCAGCACATACGAGTCGGATGCTTTTACAAAACGTCCATAGACAAATTTCAAATCCGAAAGCAGGCCCAATCTAGCCGACTAGAATAACGATCATCTGCAATTTTGTTTCTACTACCCTATATATATTTTTTTTTTTTCAATCGCTCAATTCTATAGTCTATGTCAGTGCGTCGCTGACGAGCGCATACTCATCGCGTAGCGTGGAGTCTTCAAAAGTCGTTGTCGCTCGACTGGTCGGCCTCGGCGATGTGCGCGCGGCAGGCGGCGGGGGGCGGCGCGGCGCGCGGGGAGCAGCCCGTCAGCACCGGCCCGTGGAAAGACTGCGACCGGAGCACGCTACTGGAATGCGAGCGCTCGTTTAACTTGTGGCATCATAATGAAAATTTGTATGTATGCCACGCGATCGCGCAAAACACCATTGAACGTATCTCGATGAAGTTTCACAGTGATATACCATTATATATATATATATATATATATATATATATATATATATATATATAAGAATAACGTGTGAGCTACAATTTATAAGGATGGTATGCTTTCGCTTGCAAGTTCACTTCGCGTTAATGTAGAAAGAATTCTTCGCTTTTTCCGATTGGTTATCGGCAGCGAGAATGTTCGAGAAAGGATATCAAGTTCAACATTAGATCAAGGGCGTGTACGAGATCGTTACATTATAACAAAAATTAGCAGCAGTACGTATGTTTTAGGTGTTATAGTGTGGATTCCTCTGATGATGGTGATGTCATTAAAATTGCATCAAAGACAAAACCGGGATCTAGAACGAGAGAGGAACCGAAATTGGAATCGTGGTTGATAACGCGAACGATCTCTATAAAAATTGAGAGAATTCGTTCTATATCCACGCGGGCGGAGCTGCGAGCGAAAGCTAGTGTTTTATAGGTCGTTAAATTACTGCACCGATCTCGGCAGGACGAACTTTCCAGAAAGCTGCAGATCTTCTAATCCTCCTAAGGAAAAATCGTAGTTATGCTCTCATCTATGATAGTATCATGTGATTAGATATAACGTGAAATGTCAGTTTGGACGTGTACCCACTAAAGCTAATAGTAGTGGTTCTAGGATTCAGATTGTAATGTGGATATACGGTGTGCAAAGAATAAAACGGAAAGGTTGTATTAGCATAATAATAACGATGTACATATATTTTTAGCGATCAATAAACATATACATTTACGATATTATCGGGAAATTATTCCCGTCGTGATTATCTTTTTTTTTTTTACAATTAAAAGTATAACACAAAGCAATCGAAGTTTTCGAAGCGACAAACCCTTCGACAGCGAAAGCATTGATGTGTGCGATGGCGACACTGGCGAGAGCGACACGGACAATTGCGAAGAAAAAGTTTTTTTTTTTAATATGTCAGACATTTGTGTGACTACATTTTAGGAGTGTCGTACACGTAACAGGATAGCAGAGACAACGATTTGAATCTGTAGGTGCATAGGGAGTGTTTAAAGATATTGAAAAGCATGAGAATATGGTCCCGCCCAAGGCGACAGAGCTGCGAACAAAAAGCCGACAAATCGGTTTTCCTTGATTTTTCATTATGGAAATACTCGAACAGTGCATTACCGATTCGATTTAAATTTTAGGAATCAGACTTTTTTCCCTTGCCAATAAATACATCGACATATCATTCACCTCGAATGTTGGATGAAGGAGCTATTAAAAAAAAAATTAAAAATCAAGCATATGATGCGGTGTGGGGTCGACAGCGATAAAGCACCCGGTGTTTAAAAAAAAATATACACGCGGCCAAGGAGACTGACCTTGGCGTGCAGTTAAAAGGGTCCCGTCTTCCTTCTGTATGCACATAGCTTGTCACGCTCTAAAATTAATTCACAAATAATGTAAATAAAAAATGAAAACCACCTTTTCTGTTTATCTCTCTTAATAAAAAAATACAGTGGTACAAACGACAATATATATTATTGTCGAATGGCAAATATTCGGTTTACACAGCCATATGACGTTTTAAAGATGGTTTTATGATTCTTTTAATTTTTTTTTTTCTTAGACACTGTATTCAATGCTAAAAATTCCTCAACATTCAACAGCTATAAATTACCATACACACAATTAAATATATTGTACGTTCAAGGGATATATATATTGAATTACCACAGATGCAACTGAGCATTGATCGATTAGTTGCCTTCAAATTACAAGTACCGGAATAGAACGTGATATCATGGGCACAATTAACCAACATATTTCTAATTTGATCTTGGACTTTGCTATGTATCAAAGATGACACGTCTAGCACCTATGGCCCCTGATGTTTATAACGCATCGATGAGGACGGTCGAAAGTGTCCAAACCTCACCGGACCAAAGTGAAGAACTTAAGATTCAAGGCTCTCAATCTACAATATAAAGTTCGTGGGAATCCTAAGTGGGGGGATTGATCATACAAGAATCGATAATAATCAAATAAATCAGCTATGGGCACTATATCAAAAATTTTATATGTAAATAACGGAAACTTTTTTTTTCGAATAAAAAAGACTTTAAAAAAGACTCTGTTTCATTCGAATTGTTAAGATTTTCTACTACAAATATTTATTTGTTTATTATTAAAGTGAAACAATATTATAATAAAATTGTAAAAGCGGTTAAAAATTACATTAACTTTAAATTTTATTCTAAACAGATGTATGAATTTCTCAAAATCTAATCTAATTCAGGGTTATGTCATTCCTTAAAATTTACAGAGCAAACAAATAACCAAACAAAAAAAAAGACAAAAATAATGAGGTCAGATTTCATCACAACTATTTTAGGAGCCCAACTTAGCATAATCTTATTTCAGATTGAGGAGATTGAGATCTTAAGTCCTACAGTTAGTCCATTTGAGGAGGTCTAAAAAATGGAATTAAAAATGTTTCGGCCAACATTTCCCTTTTGAACCGCGCTTTGAATGTTGAAACGCGTTAAATATCAACAGTGACAAATTTTAACAAATAAAATTTCACGCAATACCGATACAAAGGATATTCCGTTATACAACAATTATGTGTAAAACTTTATACAAAAAAAATATGTTATGAAAACGATAATTTTATTATTTGCAACTTCATAAGTGTCTAAGATGAGAAAAATAAATATTCATTTAGAGATTGTGGATTATGCATTGAACACTTATTGTCTATGACATTAAAAACGTGAATATTGGAAGAATGTATTCTTGCCCTAATTTATTTTAATATGATGATATTATTTTAGCACAGTCTTTGGTTTGATGAGCCAGCACCTTAAGATGATCAACATTATTTTTAATGTGCGAATTAAAGAAACATAAATTACAATACAAACATATTGTTTTAGATGAAAAGGTATACATAATAGCGTAATAGCTTTAAAGTCTGCGCCTACGCCTACATGGATGGAGTATCTTGATTGAAATTTTGATTTTTATAGGAAAATCCCTCGCCATAATCCTGATTCTGATTCTATTACCAATCTCCAACATATTTCCTATTCAATCTTTCTTTCTCAGTTTCCATCTCGCTTTTTCTCTCGCTCTCCGTCTCACTCTTTCCTTCTTCGCCTTCACTCTCCATATGTCCCTCTCTCTTCCCCTTCCCCCTCACAATCATTGACTCCCGACTCCAATACTTCGGCGTTTTTGAATTGAATTGAACAAATAATCATTGTCTACAGAATAAAATGAAAATTACCACTATGGCTTTTTCTACAACTTGAATTCGATTTGTTGACAATATGTTTTACACCACAACCAGTTCTATCGGCTACCGAATTTCATTATAATCAATTAAGCCATTGTTGAATTATGAAAATATATAGACAAATCAATAAACAAAAAATAGCTTACATTGTTCCCCAGATTTCAAGTGAGATATCCACATATCAAATCTCATTCAAATCAGTACAGTGCTTTAGGTATGAGAACGTAACAGGCAGCTACTTCTGCATTTATATTTACAATAAAGATTGTATCAAAGGGAAGTTTATTATAGAGAGAGAGCTTATGAGAGATGGGCAAACTTAGTTTCGATGTACGTATACTTTTTTAGACACATATCGTAAATGTAGACTTATCGATGTATATTTATGAATATTTTGAATTGGTATCTCGTAAAGTGTAATAGAGTCGTTCTCCGTCTCTTTCTCCCCCCATCTCTATCTCTCTCTCTCTCCTCTCTCTCTCTCTCTCTCTGTCACTCACACACACCCCTTCGCTATATTTCGAGCCATTCGACACTCCCTCGTACTATATCTCTCTTAGTCACACCTTCGTCGCATAATGCGATAACGAGACATAAGACAATCCAAACCCTAATTACTATAGAATTTTTTAAGTAATTCAATTTTCGAAATAAAAGGAAAATAGTACATTTCTCTTTTGAGATATTTTGTGATATTCACGTACAGAAAAACAGTGGGTAGTGATGCATCAAACGTCGGCGTTACCTGGCTGTTTTCGGTGGCGTTTTCGAGGTCTTGCCCTGCGCGGCCGCTTTCCGCGGATCGTATGAAGCTCTTCGTTTCCACTTCTCTAATTCTTGTTTCTTTTGTTCTGAAAAATGATTTAATTAAACTTTTTATTATATATAGCGGTTGGGATGATTTCGATATGTCAGGTAAATAATAGAAAATCGCTGTGAAATTGGTCATGAAAGCGTCGTAATGGCATATTAAACCTGCGCATTACGTCATTCGCAGGCAGTTCATAGCGGCAAAGTTTCGTGCTTTGTACTGTACGTACTACTATAAAGTACTTATATGCGTGTGTTAGAAGTTATTATACCATGTTGAGGCGATCAAACAAACCGGCAAAGTGCGATTCGGACTACGCTGCGAGGGTCCCGTCCTACCGCTTAATATGTTTGTTTTATGTAGATATGAAAAAGTTTTCCTTCGAGATCTTTAACGTGTACCTGTAGTTTTCATGATATTCCATTTAATTTTTTTTATAATCACGTAATGAGTTTAGTTACAATAACCAGCGATCATCGCGCTGAAAATATAATTTTACTTCCTGTCTTGTTATACAGCGGTCGAGATTCCTTATTGCATGAGATTAAAAAGCAAGTCCTCATGGAGGAACACACGAATTCACAAGAAAGACCGAATACCTAATTCGTACTGCTGAGCGCTGCCCTTGCTCACGGAGCGGTCGGCGTGCGCGTGACCGCTCAACACGCTCACATAGGTCTTGCTGGGGTCCCTCCTCAGGAAGTTCTTGGACGTGTTCTCGCTCTTGTACTTCGATATGTCTAGGTATCGCGGCTGCACGTCCTTCTTGCTCTCGCGCGCCCTCTGCTCGCGGCCTATCGACGTCGTGGACGAGGACATGGAGAAGTCGCCGCTGAACCTGCGACCGTAAAGGTTTTACATGGTTTAGTTACCTTGTTTGTTGCGAGGATGTTCGCTATATTTGACGGCTAATGTTTTGTGCAATTTACAATAGTAACAAAAGAAAGCGGAAAAATACTATTTTTGACTAACTTTCCAAAATGAAATCAAATATCGCTAATACATAGTCTGGAATTTTTAATCTCTCCCTCGTTTTGGAATGTTTATTCCACCAGACGGACTGGCATTTCACGACACGCACACCAATAAAAACCAATCATGGATTTTTGATGTACTTTGTGTGAAGTATAACCGGCAAAAAAAATCATTTTATGGTAATCAAGGTACCTTTGAGAAAATAAAAAAAAAACTAAAATCTATTTGTTTCTTCTCATTTAACAAAAAAATTAAGAATCATTCAAGAATCAAAATAAAAACGTTTTTAACTTTATTAAATAAATTAAAACACTCCATATAAGCTAAAGTTTCCTGTTTGTTTCGTAATGATTGATAACTCATATTTATTGTCACGCTAAAGTAAGCCAAGTGGCAATAGCACAGTGCTGACCTCTTGTTGCCATGCGAAGCACCGCCCGCCCTCCTGTTGGGCGGGCGCCTCATCACCGGGGCGCTCTCGGTGCCGGACTCGCCCTCGGTGTCGCTGGTGGCGGTGGTGAGCGACTTCTCCTGGCTGAATATCGACGACGTCCTCGGGCTGCTGCCGTTTGTTGTCGAATTGGTGTCGCTATCTGACGACGCCAAGAATGAGATACATGTAAAATCTCTTCGGTGAACAAGAAATTTACGTGCACGCGTGTATGCGAAGATCGTACTTTTACGATATAATTTTAGGCCCGGATTAATTCCTAGAATTGTTGGTTTTTGAAGTTCATCGATTGTTCATAAAATTACTACTATAGATAAGATAGCAACATTGTTGCCAGGCATGTTTCAAGGAAGTATTTCTACTGTTTTGTCGCATATTAAATTATGAATTATAGCATGACTATTTAAGAAACAGTCCATTTTCAAAAAAAAATGATATAGCATATTGCACTGGGGACATACTGCAGATTTTCGTAGAATTTTCTTGCTGCAGAAGCGGGGCCGTCCGCGCGACTTACAAGCTCGGCTCTCGAAGTTTAAGGAAATTCGTATCTTAAATCTGGCATTCCCATTCATATATGAAAATTTATTGTATGTAATAAAAAAATTTGAATTGTTTGAAGTAGCGATCGGCACAAATACAGTATCAGAAAATTAATTATGTTTAAATGTTAGTCGATTGTGCAAAGTCACAAATTCATTTAGGAGCCTAACTAATTAGTCTAACGGTTAACATTTTCCAATTGCTTTGTAATAATAAATAAAATAATAATTTTTATTACTAAAATTAGAGAAAATGAACATATAAATACTAATGTTTAAATGGTCAAAACTTCAATTTATTGTTACTTGATTGGACACAGATAGAAGAAAATCCAAAATGTACAAGCTACTTAAATTAATATTAGAATTGGTATTCGAGCCAAAATAATTTTAATAAAAAAACATTATTAAAATTATAAAAGGTAGTAAGAATGAGCTAGTTGCTCATTGCTTACATTAAAATATTTAAACAAAAATAATCACATGCTGGAATTCATTATTGTTTAGTTATCGGTTAAGTTAAGCTAATTGATATCCTAATAGGCAGTTAATCAAACATACCTAATATAAAAGTCTTTCTCTTGTCTATAGCCGCGTCGCCATCTCCCTTGTCTCTCAATTTCATCAGGAACTCTATGTTATCTTTGGTGGGTGTGACGTCGTCAACTATGAATGTTTTTCTCTTGTCTATGTCACCACGTTTCTTTGCGGGATGATGGTTTACCTGAAATTGCGTGAAATGTTAAAGTTCTAGTACTAGGTTGCACGTGGATACATGTCATATTTTCAAAATTAACTGGTAAAACTAGAGATTGCCTCGACAAAAAAAAAATCTCTTTGGACGATCATCACCTAAGTTTTGATTATAACTTTTAAATATCTTAGAATTGATATAGGGAAATTTTAAAATTCCCTGACTCTTCATTTTTTGACCACACACTCCTAAACTCCTGTGCAAATCACAAGTCTTCCGGTACCACCTGCGGGTCCAAACAAATGTATTTATTCAGACATGAATGTACACAGGATGGATTCGATCATGTATCTTTTCGCAAATATTCACAATCTCCTCTTTCAGAAAAACTTTGTCAAAATAACTATAACAAAAATATATCATTGAAAATAGACTTATAAATGATATATACACAACCCTAATAAATGCACGGCCAGGCTACAAGCGCGGGCGCAATCGAGTCGCGAAGCGACGCGATGAACTCGAATTCTACCCCACGCTCGGGCTCCGCGACGTATTATTTTAAAAAAATATATATCGTCACTTATGTGCAAATGACAGTTGATGTTGTCAGTGACGTAGAGGTCGTAGATGGTACGTAACATTACTTGCAGATTAGCAGGTCGTTGGCCGTCAGGGTAAATTTCACTATAAAGTCTTAGAACTGCAGGAATGTCACCTCTGCAGACTCTTTAAAAATAAATCAAATTTGCATATTCGATATACATGTAAGAGTGAAAGACATTGTCATTAAACAGTTCAATATTAATCACACACGATCAAAGTTTCAAAAACGTACATCACGTCAATATCGTAAATGTAACACTTATACTACTTAAAAAACAGCAAATAAGCAAAATATCTATAACTTATCAGTGCAAATTCGTGACTGATCGCGGTTGTCCAAAGTGAATCACTAGCCGGCTGCGCGTACACAGTTTACCTAGGCATCAGCTGTCGATAAGGCTGTCAGTAATTCATTTTTAAACGCATATAGTGAGCTATTTTTCTCAAAAACTGCTACTTTGATGACTATGGTTCCTTTGGTAAAATCATTTTACAAGGGGAGGAGATTATCAACATTAGCGGAAAGATACATGATAGAATCCATCATGTATGTATCAGGTTTTGAATCACCCCACTGCTAAGCCACAGCCTCCGACGATCTTTTTATAGGCTTAGACCTAAACCACTAAACTAAACCACCCACGATGGTCTAGTGCGGGTATGATGGGGCTGCTAACGATCATCATAGCCGTTGCCATGGCAACGTCCGCAACCGACGGCTTGGCGTGCTTTCCGAGGCACGGAGCGGGTGGTGTAATTTCACTCGAGTCAAAATTCCATCGGTCAATTCTTCCGGGGCCGAGACCGAACGCACACCTTCCGGTTGAGAATGCATAATACTTAACCAATAAGCCATTACCGTTGACTCAGACGTCAATACTTGCACTTGCTAATATTAAATATATAATTTTAAAAATATTTAAGGTAGAGCGTACAATAGATCCGAATGACGAACGATTCGTGACGTTTGCGTTCAATATGCATAAAGAATTGACCGTTTAATTCCCTGTCTAAAATTACACCGAGTTTGTCACCGCGGCGTGGGTGTCTATTCTCGAATTAGATTCAGCAAAATTAACACGTGACTAACCGACTACGCGAAGGCGGACGCGTAACGTTATTGCCCCAAACGCCGTATAAATTGCGTTACACATTTCTGTCTGTTTCGAGACGACTCGATGTGTAGGGAAAATGATTCACATGATAAAAAGGTCGTATTTTAAGAAATATCGATAAAATCTATATATTGATTGAAATTAGTCAATTTTACATCATATGTTTGGACTTTCATACTGAAGTCATTCCAGAATTGGAACATTATTTTTTTTATAACAAATTCGAGGAGCAAACGAGCAGACGAGCAATTAGAGTAGATAGTCATCACCACCCATGGGTACTCGCAAACCCTAGAGGAGTCACCAATGCGTTGTCAGCCTCTAGGGAGGAATACGATATCTAATGGAGGGTAACCTATCTGATGGAGGACGAGAAGAAGGGTAGTGAGCCACCGGAACTCTTGCTTATTAGACGATATACAACAGCAGAAGCTGTTACTTCACGTCTGTATTCTGTGAGAGTGTGGTATTTCACCGGTCGAACCGGTTCATTTTTGTACTGCGGTCAAGTTGACTGCAGCATGGCTCTACCACAGTCTATAGATTAATTTCCAAAGATAGTTGACACTTGGAACAGTTGTAGTCGATCATGATCAAAAAATTGAATTTAAGATGAAGATACAATTAATAAATGATGAAGATAAAGGAGTGTTGAAAATGTCATCGAATGGAAAATCAAACAAAAGAGGTTGACATGTACATATTGAAAAATGTTTATATTTTTAATCAAACAAAATGTTTGCAATATGATTTTCGTTGACTATCAGCACTGAACTCGAATATAGACAAAATTATTGTAACACATTTACATACATATATTATTATGAGACTTAAATTTAGATAAATTAGAAAAGAGATGGATATTTAAATGAGATATCGTCAAAATTAAATATGCACATTTTCAAGACAATAAAGACTTGACATTGCTCGGTGTCAATCACTTTCAATTCGACTTCAGCATTTTCGTCGAAGAACATAAATACAAAAGCTAATAACTTCTTAATAATGAAATATTGTGGTATCAACATTAAAAAATTGTATAAATGGGTTTCTTGGTGCCAAAGTTTCATGGTACAAGTCGTGTAAGAATTTAATCACCCCAAATACCAAGACTTATCTTCCCACAATTTTTGCACGCCTCATAACTTGAAGGGTTTAAGGCAGTGCATTACTCGCAACCTCTTATATCCACATATCGTATTTATACTTTAATATGAGTATACCGGTATTTGGAAAAATTATGCTTGTAACATAATTATAATAACAAATTAACATTTATTGTGTATTTTATAAAGACAAAACTGATTTTTTTTTTAAATCTTTAGCCATCCATATGTCTGCGCGTATGGATCCTGTGTGCGGGCACAATAATGTCCAAATATTCCACATATCTAGATCATTTTTTTTATTCACTTTGGGCCTGCCTCTCCTGATTCCGTATTGAAAATGGCTGTTTAATTCAATATCGTTTAATTGATATTAATAAAAAAACTCTATATAATGGACTCGTATTCTATATCTATGAATAAATAAAGTTTAGCTTTAGGCCGCAGATGGACGCTATTAGTCAGCTGATTTATAATTACAGCCTACTGCGCACGCGTCGTACTCCTCTCGTTCGAATCGGAAATTCCGCAAATATTTAAACTAAAATTAACGCAAATTTTTTTTTGTTCTTTCAATTTTTCTGTTTTCGAATGAACGTCATAAGGTGTGCAGTTTAGGGTTCTCCATTTTTTTTAGATTGAGTGGTTCGACATTAACTCATCCATTAGTGCGCGTTGGGGTCTACTAATCGACATTCCTCATCAATGGCATAATAACGTCCGGCACCAACGGCGAAGTTCTTTCCAAAATACTTTAATTTGACTCATTACAAAAAACTTACTAGTCAATTCGCCTTTGGTCAAGATAGAATTCGGTACTTTTTGTAACTCGTAACGACGGAGGCATCGCTACTATTACATTATATCGAAAAAACATTTTCACTATAAGCAGCTTTACTGAATATAATCGGAACAGTACAAACCTGAAAATTGGTAACGTAATCCCTACTCAATACCACGTCATTCTTCAACGCCTGCCTTCTCAACGCTTCCCTGTAATCTGAACTTCTAGGCCTGATCTCCAGGGTGTCGGAGTGGGTCGATGTGATCATAGGATGGTCCATGGGTAGAGCTGAAACCATTTTCTCGTCCTCTGTACCTTCGGAGCTGTAGTCGTAGACCTCCAGATCAGCTAGGTTGGTAGAGTGGAAGGATTGCGAACGGTGTACAGGTGAAGAATGACTGGAAAATACAATGCAGTTGGTATTTATACAATATCGATTTATTTTGGAGTACAATAAATCTTCACCTATTAAAGGCACCGATATGAAAAATATTAATTACCATAAAGATCATCATTCGAACATTATTATATGCCATTAATAGTAATTAAAAAGAAATGAACAATCCAAATCAAAAAAGAAAAGCAATTAAAAGCTAACTTGACATAATCTCACATAAAAAGCTTTTCGTTCCAAGAGCTGTCCATTTATTTGATTTTCATGCATAGACAATATTTTTCCATTTGCATCAAAGTCAATTTAAATCTGAAGGAAATTAATGAAAATTATATTTAAAAACTTTCAGTGGAAAAAAAAACTCGTTTATTGTTTTGTTACTTATAAACTGTCTATGATAATCTGAAATCATTTTAGGAAAACAGTTACAAATTAAAATAATTAATAAATTTATGAAAATCAAAAATTCAAATATAAAAACACAGCTGACAGGAATTTTAAATTGAAATAAAATCATATTTCGAATAAATGTAATGTGTATTTTGTAGATTTGTTTCAAATTTATAGTCTTACATTATACTGAAAATTAACTCGCTAATCCATAACTTCTCAAATAAACTTTTGTATTTAAATAAAAAACAACAAGACCATAAACTATATATTTAATAAACATAAATTTAAAAGTCAACAAAAATTTATCGAAAGCCATATCCTCGGCGCTGTCTACCCACTTCTAGAAACTGTTTCTAGAAAATTATTGAATGAGCTTAGTGGCCGAAAGATTGAATTAATTAATTGTACAGAGAATGCATATACAAGTCTATTTTTATCACGGCATTTTATCGACAAAACACGAGTACTTATATGTATTTTCCTTAGAACATTCAACAATATAGGCACTACATTCATCGAAGAGTACAAGAATGTATTTTCCCAGGACACACTTTCCTTACCAGATACAATATTGCAACAAGATTTCTCGAATTTGCCGCTATATTTTAGGATCATGTTTCGCTGGTCAGCTTACGATTATACAATATAATTTTTATAAACGCAATTGTTAGTGTGACATCAGACATACGAAATATTATACCAAATACAACTAACTGAACAGGGCCACTAGTATATAGAAAATAATATTTCAAATTATATGAAGATAGCATATTGCGCTAGAAGGAATTAGTGAATTATGAAAATAAAGATAAGCACACTTAGATAACAGAGCGACATCAACAGCCTGGAAAATGAAAGCCTGTTGATTTAGTTAAAATTGCCTTCGAACATTCAAAACAATAGTGTTCAAGGATTGTGCAGTTTGAACAATAAGTCAATAAAACACATCAAAAATCAGAGATAGTCGCGAGTCAATCAACTGCAGGCCTTATTGTATGCATTATTATTTAATGTAAAAATCTCATATGAATAAAATTGTTAACATTTTAGGCTAGTGTTGCATAAATGGGCCTGGTATTTTAGATCATAATACGGCAGGAGCGAGGGCGTTTTGCATTGAAACAAAACGGCACATAGTGATTTAGATCATCTTTAAAACGGTCGGATGTTGAATTTCAAATCCAGTTACCTGGGCGAGCTAAAGTCGTCCTTGTTGCTTTCAAGCCTTTTGCTGTTGGTCGTCTGCTGCTGTCTCTTCCTACCTTCCTGCGCCGCCTTCATGGGATCGTAGGAAGACCTCTTCTTCCAGTTGGAGAATTCAATCTCCTTTGACGCAAGCGCCGAGGAAGAACGATACTGTGCTGGTTTCTTTGTACCTAGAATTAATTATATATATTCTTATTTTTATACAAAAAATATCTTACATATATTCCATAAAATTTGTGGGGATAAAAATGAAAAAAATGCGTAATGTTATTAACATATAATCTGAAAAAATATATAAATAATACTATATCGTGTGTATCAGGTTGATAATTAAAATATATGTTTATTGTAACATAAAGTACAACTCACGAATCTTTGCCGCTGTGAAATTAGTCATTATAATAACGAATTATCCATCGACAACAGCCGTCTGTATGAAAGTCAAACTCGCATTAAAATAACAGCTTATTAATCCGAATTGTATACACAGCTTGGTGGATTTCAATACATTAATTATAAGGACTTAAACAACAAATCAAACATACTGTCTAAATACGGGTCAAGCCGTACTAATTACTTAATCAGCCGGTTCATTGTCTATTGTCAGACGATACGCTATTCAAATTAACGACGCTAACAGCATTGTCACGACACGACACGTCACGTCAACCTTTCCCAATCGTGTACTGCATAAGTCGTGGCGTGCCAACAACTACCGTGTCCGATTGACAATTGCCACACTCGTGTAGTGCGTTGTCGCTGCAAGGTTGACTTGAAGTTTATATTGTCTTTGAATATGGTGTGCCAAGCAATTGCAGTTTTATATAATAAATACATAATCATTTTTTCCAATAAACTCTAAGCGCGATATTATTGAATACGTGTGTATATTCAACAGGAGACAGGAGAATAAAAAAAAATAAACAAAAAAGAAAAATACTGAAAAGCTGAAATTAAAATGAATGGAAAATAAACTATCCTCGCTCAGTGTAATTTACAATAATTTTGTAAAAAAAGCTATTTAAATACCACTTCAGAATATTTTATTTTTTAATTATTAAATTCAAACTAATCATAACACTTAATAGACGATCACAGCCTGCGTTGCTCAATACAATGATTGATTGAATAAAAAATGGTTAAAGACAAAAAAAATTAAGATTGCTAACAGAATACTTATATTCAGAGACTATTTATCAATTAATTTCTAATTAGGACCGGTTTTCTTTTTTTTTATTTTTATGAACAAAAACCATGATAAAAAATTGCAGCGGCTCAATAGCAAGATGTTCGACATTCTGTCGAAGGATAGTAGAAAAGATATCGAACTATTATAATCTCATATACAGAACAACCGCGAAACAGCCCTGTCAAGTTAGCCTAAAAAATAGGGGTAAGGTTACAACTGTTCGCATAGAACTAGAAATCGGAACGCATTTTGGGTACACCATTATAAATTAAATGTGAAAAATCTCCATCGACCCCACATTTGCAAAAAAAAAATGTGATCAAGGTCAAAGTTAACAAATATATGTTTTATTTAACTTTTATCAGTCAAACGGAAAGTTTTATCACAGAGATACATCAAACAAAAATTATAGATCATGCAATTGTCTACAAAATTTCTCTTCACACTTTTTCTCCTAAAAGTTACCGTTCCAGAGATATAACGATTTAAAAAAATAAAATTATAGATGAATTTAAATAAACTCCATACAACCTAAAACCTATAAATTAACTGCATAAAAACATTTAGTATTCTGGCTGTATCTTTTGAAACGCAATACGTAGCCATAATATTAATAATTTAATAGATAGCCTTTAAATTTTCATAGAATATATGTCACTATGGCAGATAATTTAAAAAAGTTAAAATTTAAAAGGGGTACCCATACAAGAAATGTGTTTTTTAACATTTTCTTTTTCTTGTTTATGCTCTATAGCTAATTACGGTAATACACAAACGTGAAAATTGGTGTGATTACAGTGGGAACTGAAGAAACAATAAACAACAAAAACGACCAAGTACGAAATTAGCTCGCGCTAGAACTGAGTGAAAAGAGATCACATTGTTCTTAGTATAAACATTATAATATACAGTGTGGTGGTAAGGAAAACCCTCGATGAACAAGTTTGGTTCGCACTTGAGCGGTTTTATTTTTTTTCTTTCTTTTTCTTCATTTTCACTGTTATTCATACAGTGTATAACAGAAATTCGTGAAAGTCAAGAGATACCCGCACCTCAGAGATTTGCATATGAATAAATAGAATACATACCTTTTTCCGCATTTTTAGGCTGGAACTCTCTGGTGGAAGACCTGGATTTGGTCAGTCTCGTGAAGATGGCTTGCCTGTTCGGTTCGGCTATCCTCCTGCTCTGATGGGTGGACGGTTTGGGTTGCTCGATTAACCTACTGTTGGGCGCTCTTAGCGCGTTCCTCGTCAGGTTCGGTCCGAATTTTCTTTGCATTTCCGGTGTGTTGGGACACCTCGGCGAGTTAGATGGCGCGATCGATTTCAAATCGGGGGAATCGATTCTGCCTCGATTCGTCGGCCTCTTGTATCTCGTTTCCTGAGACTTATCGTAGGAGCCGTTATCGGACTCGTCCGATAAATAATCTAGATCTTTGTAGGCTATTTCGGAATGATCGCTCGATCTCCGCGAATGGGGTATCCTAGCAGAGTCCAGGTAGTTGTTATTTTTGTTTACGGTGTTAAAGGAGCTAGACCTCTTGATAGAATTTCCGAAGCTTTGGTATAGGTTCTTCTGTTTCGACGTTACGTCGCTTAGGCCCCTTTGATGGTTAGTCCTTTTGGCGTCGCCATGGAATTTCATTTGATCGATATTCCGCGGCGAATGATTCTGCGCGTCAAGGGCGTTATTCTTCAATACAGTCTTGAGGCTCACTGTTTTAGAATTCGGCTCCAGGGCGAAATATTCCTTAGGGCTTTTGCCGTCAAACGACTTGTGCCTCGCATGCGCTTTCCGGTGCGGTGATAGGATCGCGTTCACGTCGTAGACCGGTCTACTGGATAGGGTCTTTTCATCCGAACTGTTCGACAGCAGACCCCTGTCCGACGACGGACTGTTCATGTTGGAGTCGCGCCGCCTTTCCGCTTCTAAAGATCGTGATGCAGTGTTGATCACGAGCCGCGAGCTGGCCGGTAGACCGGTGGAGCCGGTGATGACGTAGTGGCCGGGACTTCTGAGCGGGCTGTTCTCGCCGGAGTGGTCCTTCCGCCTTAGCCGATAGTTCAAGGAGTTGGACCGGCTGAGCTGCGAGACCGGCAGACGGGACACCAGCGTCTTCTCGCTGATGAGGCTGGAGGTGAGTTGTGACGGTATATTTGTGAGATTGTTCGTTCTCGACGATTGCAGTTTGGCTTGTAGGTTCGTGATAGCATTCTGAGTTTTCAATAGATAAGCTTCCGTGTCTTGAGCTGTCGCGGGGATGTCCTGCAACAAAAGTTTTGAATTCTATATTATATTCTTATTTTATACATGTAATTCATTACAATTTCCAGGTTTTAATAATATCAAAATAGACAAGACTTTCATACAACCAGTAATATATATTAACCAATGACATTGAGATTTCATAAGGTGAATATTATAGCAATCCGTTTTATAAATACCCAATACGTCGGCAACACCCAAAAATATAGTGAATAATGCAACATCGACCAAAAACAATAAAAGTGAGTACACGCGGAAGTACAAATTCGCATACATTATAATGCGACTTAATGCTAATGAATTATTATTTTCGCTGTGCGTATTCATTAATACACAAAGCGTGTATAAAAAATGTCCCTTAAGGATGTTTTTACAGCTACGATCATAAATAAACGATACACAATCGATCTGACCGGCGTATTGTACTGTATTTTGAATGAAGATTCGAACCATACATTCCATTATACTCTCGCTATACTAAGCACTGATAATGCACACGCGTACAAATATACTCGATCATTCGAATCGTGTTATAAATTATATGTCGCTGATCGAGTATTTACGTTCTAGTCTAAAATACAGATATATGAATACTTGAACTTCAGGCATATATTCTAAGCAGTGCGTTACAAAGCTACAATACACAATGAGCAAAACGGTCTGTATTCTAATGTAGACTAACTTCCGCCCGCGGCTCCGCCAGCACGAACACGGAACGAATCCCCTTAGTGCTCGAATCCAATCCCGATCCTGCTGTCGACGCCAATTTGCATTCCTCCCGATTTTGAACACGCTTCCGGTCTTGATTTAAGTAGACTCTGAGCCTGATCCCGCTCTCAAATCTGATTCCCGTGTCGCTTCCCATTGCGATTCCGGTCACGATATTAATCGTAATTTTAGTCCCACACTCGATTCGGGCCTTGGTCCCGTTCTCGATTTAGATTCCCCTATCGGTCACGGTTCAAATTAGGACGAAGACAATATAACTACCGGAACTTGTGTGTAGTTTTTTTTATTTATTTTTTTATTGTAGTGATTTAACTTACCAAATAAGCATTTTACAGATATAGGTGCAGAACGGTGTTCATAAATTACTTAATTTAATTTAATCTTTTTAAATCAGACTACTAAATATACTTTAGACAATGCAACAGATTGATGAATAGATATATGCATAAATTGATATAACTTATGTTTGTGAACCGATTGGAATGCATTAAACAATAAATGTTACCGGTAGCTTACCGTAATACATTAACGAATATTGCATTCAAATCGGTTTAGCCATTCCCGAGATTAGCGTGCACAAACACACACACACACAGCACAGACAAACAGACCCCAAAATTATTTTTTTCGTCTCGGTAACAAAATACAACTTGTACCAGTTTTTTTCTTTTTCAATATTTAATGTACAGACACAACTCGTTTACACTTTTATCATATGTATGTATGGATTAACAAAAGAGCAATGCAATGCACACAAACACTCGTCTAGACAATTTCGAAGCATCAAAAAAAGGTTTAAGTTACCTCAGCGTGTTTAAACTGTTTACAGTCTCGCACAAAAATATGCGTGGTTTTGATTTGACTTAAGTTTACTAACTAACTGGGTTAATAAAAAAAAACTCATTGATCGATTGGCCCGTGTTGCATAATATGAACAAATTAATTCGGGTGGCCGCTCCTCGTACTTTTTTTATTTGCTAATTTCGAAAGACTTTGTAATTTTTATGTATGCGGTATAGTTCTAACTATGCGTATACCGAGTGCGTATATTATAAATTATTATTTTATATACGGTTAATGTAAAATTATTACATATGTAAGCGAAAAACAATTATTACAAATGACACTACACGACATAAAGTACAGATACGACTATACGTGATGTATTATATAACTCAATATTTATTGAGCATAAGCGACTTTTCCCTTAGGAAATTATCATCTTCCCACGCCAAGGTCGAAAGTCTCCGAGCGCGGCTCGGTTGCCCAAGTACTGTATGCCCATCCATAACAGTAGCTAGTCTGTATTGGATAGTTTAAAACATTCAGAACTTGATCATTTGAAGCTCTGCACGTTTAAAGATAAAAAAAAAACAATTTCCCTCACCTTTAATTCGAATAAAAAAACAGCTTTAATCAATATAATTGAAAAAAATAAATTTGTGAATAACGCCCATATTGGCGGCCCGATATCCGCCGAATTGGGGTTGTGGGAGGGGGTCACGTAACAACGAAGCCGTTTCTGTGCGTCCGAATTATAATAGGATCGGCGCGCGGAAGGCGCGGGCGGCGACATCGTCGGGGTCGCCGGTTCGGTTCTCGGCTATCGATCGGCAAGGTTCGTCGGCCGGAGCGCCCACACTTTCACCCCGGCAGATAGGTATCCTAGTTATTTCTAGGCATTATCGTGATGCACGGAAACGTTCTTCGGAACGGGACCCGTTCGAAAAAAAAAAACATTTGATTGCGTTCAATTTATTATCTGTCTCTGGCGCTTAATTAAGAAAAAAAAAGGAATTTTTGGTTTTGCTTGAACAAGCCTCGCATACAAGGCGGCGTCCACATACATCCGACAGCTTTGTCGTTGGTATCGCTTTGGAATTTCAAATAATATTTGCACGTAAGTCTGATGTTGCGAAGCCGAGTATCATGATTATGCTGCTGCGGGCAAAGTGATACGCGATATCTTCATTGTTTTAGATTGATATATAAGCCCCCCACGCCGGACCAGCGCTAGGTGAGGGTTTCCAGCGACGTGTTAGCAAACCCGACGACGAAACAATAATCGAGCTGATCTGATGACGACAGCGTAAAATAGCTAATAGCTCCTCCCTATAATTGACTTCTATTACATCTATCATATTTGAGCCAGTTTGAATTGTAGTCTGTCGGCCATACTGACGAGTGTTTGATGTCAAAAGCGGGAGGTAGGTTATGGAGCTTTTGAATCTCTACCAGTGGTAGATCTACCAACAGGCTGAGTAGGTTGAACCCTAGGGCGGCAGATTTAAGGGCGTCAAATTCGGGGCCATATTTTTTTAACGTTTTACAAAAATTGAATAGATTAATATACACCTAAATGGCGTTAGGTCCACA
The DNA here is from genome assembly GCA_005406025.1 of Eumeta japonica. Lineage (NCBI taxonomy): Eukaryota > Metazoa > Arthropoda > Insecta > Lepidoptera > Psychidae > Eumeta > Eumeta japonica. Next base: position 143,686 of record BGZK01000022.1, read on the forward strand.
CAAAAAACTCGACATGTAATATTCTTCACCACTTGGATATTTTTTTCTGTTTTTGCATAGTCCCGTTTGGAACGGGAGAAGAACGCAAAAAGAAATTGTAAATCTTTTACAACTCAATCGAACTTTATCCTCATCATCAGCCGGGTTGTTAGCAGATGATTGCATGTTTTGTGTTTTCAACTGTAGGCAAACTCAACAACATTATTCGATTCCATTTATCGAATGTACATTTTTGTGTAAGTACTGTTAAGGCATACCTCACCCTGCCTTATTTTATTAGTACACGATTAAGCTTTTATCAGTCCAAAAATATAACCACAAACTATTTCTCGTACAATCCTAACTAAATCGTAGGATCGTAAAAACAATCTAGTAACTGACGCATCGACCCCCTAGTTCGCAATTTTACTGATTACGGAAAAAAGTGGGGTAATTAGGACGACAGTGCACAAATCATAAAGTTACAATTTCATCGATAAAAAAAATTATATACATAATTAATATGATTGTGAACTAGGGCATCTCATTGTTGAGATAGGTAGGGCAGCTAAAACTTGAATAGTCTACTAGCGGCAAATGTGCAACTCCGCCGCTGATCCTTATTGACAATTCCATCATATTTGGATTCATTTAATTGCATCAACAACTGATTAAGGGTCACCCCGAGGGTTCGTTATGCTCATGCGAAATCCTCGAGACACCAGCGAAGGTGAGACTCATCAAACCACGAGGGTTGAGTACATTGGAGATATAAAAGCGTACCTCAAGCTGATGATATTGGAACTTGGTTTCGATAATAATAACGCTCACGTTCTAACCAACAACCACTTGGCTGTATTAATGCAGAGAGCTAGAGTCGGTTTTGGATCAGTTAATTGTTGGAAGACAATAGAGCAGAAACAGGGAATTGTCGTGTCATGGACTACTTAAATCAACGACGCCTCGTGGATGCCCTGGCTGCGGCATCAGAGACTCAAACAGCCGGTCTTTCCACATATAAATGTGTCTAACCACGCGACGATTAGGACCACGGAAGAGGAAAGACGGACAGTTGAACTGTCAACTATTTGAAGTACGAGTAACATGTATGAATACAAAAGTACGTTTGCACAGCGAAAGGGATGAAGCAACGCAAAAAAAAAACATTGCGATATATTAAATTGAACTGAAAAGTAAAAATATTTTAAGATTTTTTGAAAGAAATTAAGAAAAATTTTTACCCCATTATATAGCAAAAAAATGAAGGTAATAAAATTAAAAATATGAGAGAACTTTTCTACTCGCCGAGCAGCAAATATGGTTTCGACACACAACGGCTTTAATAAAAACAATAATTTTATTTATACGCTATAGATAAACAAATGTGTTCAAGATTTACGACACGACCTAATAATATTAACATAACTCTTTATTGTCTATTATTAATAAACTGCTCGATCATAAAACAGTCCATCGTCGCAGCGTGAACACGGGCTCGCGGCGTGCGGCCTTGGGCCGTATCGTGTATGGACATGCGGGCCGCCCACCGCGCCTAGACACACCTGCCACTCGGTAACCGATTGCGGCCAAACGAAAGGAGGGTAGTGTGTTCGTGTGCCGCTCTATACTGTCACCTCGCTATTCGTTTTACATATTAAACGTGCAATGCACAAAATCGTATCCTGACGTCGTACCTCGCAGTCAATGTATGTGATATTAAAATGGTATGCTTTCCTCGTCAGCGTTCCCGCAATGGAATAACTTCCCTTTTGTATACACTAGAAAATTTTCATAATCTGAAAGCATTCATTAAATTTTTTTGTAACGTCATAGGTTTTGAAATAATGCAACTAACGAGGAAATTTGACGGTACACGGTTTTAAATAAACGAATACTATTTCAGGGAAACAAAAAAAAAAAAAACATAATTTATACATCGAAATTTATTATTTACAATATTGCAAATAGATTTTAATATTTCAGTTAAGTTTCAAACAGACATCCAGCACCGTGTAGTACATACCTCGGGTAAATTATATTGGGCAGCGGGTTTGGAGCAGAGTTGCGACATCGACGACGCGCATCACTGGACCAATTAGACAAAGCGAAACCGCATTTTATTATCGGACGCAATATAATATTACAATATATTGTCGTACCTGGACAACTGGGCTTTCCTCGACGTCTTTCGACTTCGTCGTGGGAATATTCGACACCACACGGAGAAAGTTTCACACGTTAATATTCCAACAATACATATATAAATATATAATATAAATAAACATGATGATACACAAAATATACCTACGTATTATATTTACGTAGTGTCGCTCGTTATACAGAAACGATGACACAGCAACAAGTATAATTACCTCGAAATACCACCAGGTAGCGCTTATCTCGTTTTTTCAAGTGAGGCACCTATATAAATAAACTTGAAAAGCAATACTTTATCAAAATGGAAATTTTCATCGAAATCGGTAGGGCCGTTTCCGAGATAGCAATGAATAGATAAATACTAGGTTGAAGAAAAAGGTTTTTTCGCGTTTTATAAGTAAAAAGTTGCAGTAAAATCTGTTTGGTTGTAATAGATGGAATTTTAAAAATAGAAAAAAAAAGCAGAAACGTTGTCCCGCTACTTTTCTATTGTTTTTCGGTCCACGAAAATCAGTGAATGAAACGTAGAAATTTGATACATTTTGAAGTTTTATTACAAATAAGGGAAAAAAGCGACACAAGCCGCAAAAAAAATGTGACGTTTATGGACCTAATTCAATATTGATAAGAGTAGCATAAAACTGGTTCAAGCGTTTTCAGTCCGATAACTTTGATACCAAAGATGAAGGTCGCTCTAGTTGACCTGTTACGAACAAAATCGAAACCATTTTGGAAAAAGTAGAGCAAGACAGGCATATTAGTTCTTACGACGTAGCTGAAGAACTGGAGATTGACCACAAAACAGTTTTAACCCATTTCAAAAAAGCTGGATGTGCAAAAAAACCTTAATACTTGGGTCTTACACAAGCTCGCTGAAAGAAATCTAATGAATTATGTACTCATTTGCGATTTACATTGAAACGTAATAAAACCGAACTGTTTTTGACGAGATTGATCACTGATGATGAAAAACGGATTACCTACGACAAAAACGTGCGTAAAAGATCATGGTGAAAAGGCAAGCACAGACTATAACGAAACTCGGATTAACTCGCAATAAGTTGATGCTATATGTATGGTGTGATTGGAAGAGCATTATCCATTATGAGCTTTTACCGCCGGGCAAAACCATCAATTCGGGTCTCTACTATCAACAGCTGATGAGACTCAGGCGAGAAGTAGAGAAAAAACGGCCAGAACTGATCAACAGAAAGGGTGTGGACTTTCACCATGATAAAGCCAGACCAGACACATCTTTAGCCACTTAATGCATCCACCACATAGCCCTGCCCTCGCACCCTCAGATTTTCACCTGTTTCGGTCTCTTCAGAATTCTTTAGATAGTGTTAGATCAAGAGAGGACTGTCAAACCTACTTGTAGCACTTTTCTGATCAGAAGTCCCAAAATTTCTACAGCAATGGGATTATATCAATAGCTACAAAATGACAACAAGTTGTGGAACAAAATGCCATATATATATATATATATATATATATATATATATATATATATATATATATATATATATATATATATATATATATATATATATATATATATATTATAATTAAATGTAAATAAAATATAACGAAAAATTATCTTAAGATTGTACCTAAAATACGAAAAAACTTTTCCCCAACCTTACATATTCAAGAATTTCCAACTTATTGAAATAAGACAAAGTTTTATGATGCGTAATTTCTCGATTGGTTTGCCGTTCCGGACAATATACTTATTTGAAGAATTTTCGAATGTGATTCCTTTAAGAAATTATTGTATCCAATTACGTTTAATATATACAACATCGTTTAGCACCCACCAACCGAACGGCAAGAATTGTCGCGCATGCAACACGACGAATGTGCGTTTCTATAAAGCGGAACAAAATGCTTTTAAAAAAGATTATTTTCTTCGCACATTATGTTAGCTTGAATCGCATAAAAGCGTACTTTGCATGTCGTATCACGTCGTGTGGTACACCACTGCACAAGAAAACTTTCTACTTTTAGATTATATAAATTGTAGAAAAAAAATTGAGTCATTCCAACCAAAAGTTTGAATAACGTAACGAATTCGCAACGTCGATTTTAAACAAACTAAAATTTGATTTTCTTAACTAACCTAAACATTTATTGGATTAATCCGATTGGTTAAATTATAGATATTATTTTTTAAACTTCAGCTATCACAACGAAATATAATTAACCAAGCTAAATTCGAATTCGGTTAGAAATTTTTATTTCATCGATAGTTTTGATAAATTGTTATACACGTTTTCTATATGATTATCTTTCGGAATATCCATAAAGCACGTGGTTCCACTTTAGCATCTTAAGCTACTCCTTCTACCCTATGGGTGAATCGTTGTCTTTTTTTTTTTCTCACCATTAAATTTTGAAGTCATTTAGTCCTGTTTTGTATTGCCAAAACTATTTATTTCTATTGTCAAGAACGACAATCATGTCAATACCTTGTAGAGATAGTACAAAATATGAAAAAGGCTTGCCGTCGCTTAGCCCTACCTAGCTTCATCCATGCCACGTGGCTTACGGACGATCACTTCCTCGCGCACGCGCACCAGAACAGATCTGTCAACATCGGCGATACGCATCGTTCTTGACCGACTTCGTCGACAGGCCGTGCCAATCATAGGTGTATATAATTACATACATGTATGGAATGCTATCACGTGGGTGGAAGAACCGGAGTCCTATGCTAAACGAGCTTAGAAAGTGAATTTTATTAGAGCATTCGCTAGCAGCTCGAACTTTACGGTTTCGTAACATGCGGTCTCGTGTCGAGCGAGACGCGTCGCCCGCTAACGAACGTACGTGGCGACTCGCATGTCGCGGGCCGGTCGCTAATCGTCAAAACGATATCCGGAAATTTTAAGAAAACATCTATCGATGATTTGGTAATATCTGTGGGAATGGCGATGGAGACTATACGGTGTCTAGAATCATCTGTGACCTAGGGTAAATAAAAAGTCTAAATCAAACGACATCTCGATTTGAAACAAGATTTTTTTACATCACATAACAACATTGTGCAACGTCGGTTTTGATCGATATTAAGTTTTTATTTGCCGGAATTTGAAAAAATTTCATTAGACAGCGTTAGGCGTGCGTGCTTGTTCTATATTTACTTTTTTTTTAAATATATATTTCTCGAATTCATGACACATCATAATTTCTGAAAATTTTAAACTAGTATGTCACATTGTTGACGATATAATAAAATTATTAAGCTATTAAAAAAAAAAAGTTTTAAGTAAGTATATATTTAATGGCGCAATCACACATGGTCAATGGTGCTACTGTCACCAAAAAAAAAAAATGGTTTTCTTAAATTATTTTTTTGACCGCCGATTTATCAATTAATAACGAAAGTTCGTGGTCGTAAATGTCGATGGCCGTCGAATATTTGTATTTTGTCGGACGATGGATCGCAATGTTTTCGCAACTTAATAAATAGCTAATAACGAATTTTGAAATTTCTGGATTTTACATTACATATTTTATGAACATCCCTGTATGAGTCACTTTTATATGCTTAAGGTTATCATTAATTTAACAATTTAAATTTTTAAAACTTATAATACTGACCTTTAATTACATACAGTATGATAGCTTTTTTTTTATAATACCGTATGGAATTATAAACGTATTATTATAATTTAACTTAAATTTATCTAAATAAAATTTAATTTTACGACCTATTAGAAGCGTGAATTGGTTTCGAAAAATTTCTACAAGATGGCGTTATTAGTAGAATATCGCATTGAACACGGCGATTATTCGGGATCAAAGTGACCACTCCTCAGTGCTAAATACTTAGCGGGGGCGGCTCGGTGGTGGAGTTTTGCCTTTAAGCCGCAGGGTACCGGAATCGAATGTGAATACGGGTGAATGGATTTTTAACGATCAATTTTCAAGTTATTATGCTGACAGCGATCATAAAAGCTTAAGATGCAATTAGCTCAATCCGGAATAAAAAGATTTTCACGTGCCAAGGCGGTGAGATTAAGAACCTGGCAATAAAAAAGACAATATATAGAGTAAGAAATGAGTAAACTTATTGTTTTTTAAAAAAACCTTTCTTCAAAAAAACTCTCCAATACTACCACTTCTTAATAATGGCATTATTATAATGTCACACCTATTTTCCAGAAGGGTAGACAGCAACAGATTTCCATCATCCGATTTTGTCATATCCATTTTGCTTTACTGATATCCGTCGATGGATTCATGGAAGCACTTCGTTTTCAGGGTGCTTAAAATTGGCCCTTCTTTCATTTTCGACCAATCTGATACAATTCGACACTCGAGACAACTACGTAGTGATCATATTTCCTCTGCATTGCTTTAAGTTGTATGTTTCTTCTTCCATAGATAACTTTCATTACCATCCGTAAGCGTAGAGACAAGAACCGCATTATAGATAGCCAAATGCGCTTGTCGTGAGACACTTTCTCTATTCATAATAGCGAGCAAGGCCCCATTCACTTTATTACCCACATTCACTCTCCTTTCAATATCTCTGTCATGTTTACCATCATTTGTAAGCAGGCTATCCAAGTATACAAATCTTTCGCTTGTTCGACTTTCTCACCATCTATAAGTATATCGCATGCAGTCGTGCCTTCGCCCCTTTCAAACACCATCACCTTAGTCTTACCGGCATTTACTTTCACACCCCTTTTCTTAACAGCATCATTCATTTTATTCACCATCTCCTGCAGCCCGCACGCCGACGGTGCAAGGATTACTTAGTCGTCAGTGTACAAGAGGCATTTGGCAGACAGTTCATCCATCCTTAGTCCACACTCACACGCTTTCAAATTATAAACAACTATCCACTAATAGGTAGAACAGCCACGGTGAAGCTCATATATCTTCGTCTGACATCTCAAATTATATCAAACTAGCGAGTGTATACCCTACTTATTCTGAAGAAGGCATTGGAACCTCTGTATTGAGATAGCATTGATCTCATCGATCCGCTAGTCACAAGATACACTTCTCACCACGAATTCCATTACCTATTTTCCAAAATGGTTCTTCGACAACATCATTCGGACATTCCCATAGCTTCTTTGGTTGAAAAACAATTAAATTTACAGTTTCATTATTTTAACATACTATATGTATTTCATCTACAAACCTAGGATTCAAATTCTCCAGACTGATAAATTAGGACACAAACAAAAAGACATTAGCCAGAACCAACGCTCACGGCGTAGGAGTCTATGATTGGATCCCGCAGCGTCTTTTTTGTAACAAATAAGATAAAAAATTACCGCAAAGATTCCCATTTTAGTGCAGAATAATATATAAATAATACGACACAATACAAAAGCATGACTAATCGAGCTTCGTACAGCAAAAACTCATAGAGACGACACTGCCTACCTTAAGCATATATATAGAGGTGACGTACGCCGTTATGTCATAGGTCTTGGTTATCTCGTGAATCACGCCGACTCACGGCGGTTGCGCGTTTAGTAAACACGGCGAATTCGCGATTCCTAATTAGGAAGAGCGGGGTAAATTAAGCGAAACTTGTTTTCTGGATGCGTTAGGAAGTTTCTAATTTGATTCGCGTATACAATACGTACGTATGTCTATATGCAGAATGTGTTATCGATCGGTGAAAATTTAACTTTAACTGTAAACTATAACAGACAGCCTGTTTCAATTCTAGAGGATATTAATGAAAAAAAAAAAATGATTGCGTGTGTGTATATAAAGATTTATTGAATATGTATAGATTTCTATAAACAATATAACATTTTATATGTTGTATATAGAAATCACTGTTTATTGTTATAATGAAGTTTCATCGCAGGAGGAAATATACGATCCGACGCACACAGCGTAGGCCAAAACTAAGCGTCTCCGAAGTTTGACACGCTTGGTATTGCCTCAAGCCAACGCGTTATCCCCTCTACCTGCGCACAGCGCTAGGCGCAAACGACGTAGGCCAAAAAACCAAGCGTCTCTTGAATTTTGAGACGTCTTGATTTTACCCCATTCCAACACGCGTATAGATGTTTCACATCAAAAAAAAAAAATCTTTGACGTTTCTAAATGAAGCATTTTAAAACTTGTCGATAATTTTATTTTGCTGCAATGTGACATTTCCTCACTGAAAGGTTATTACAAATTTCACACTTGTTTGGGAATCAGCGATGCAATTTACTGCTTTAATGCAGTTTTACCGCATCACTACGGCGGCAGAGTGGATAGAAGCGTTGCCCTAGAACGAAAAGGCAACGATTAGATGCTGACCACAGAAGAATTGGCAAATGAGTTTTTAAATATTGTATTGTGTGAGGTGTAAGATATATAAGCGGAATAAGATAATTATAAAAATAAATAACACTTGCTTAGGATATCTGACAATCCTCTGGAATCAATATTCAATCATTTGGATAGAGATTCGTAGTGGAGAGGCAGATTCGAGGGTCAGCGGTGGGTCGCATGCTGCATGTTAATGCATGTTGCAGGCAAGCGTCTAAATGAGTTTTTAACTTAAGCCCAATCGGACAATTCGCTTCGTGCCTTGGAGCACGTTAAACCGTTGCTCGCGGATGTTGGTGCCCACATCGGTGACAACATATCGTCGGCGACAACGGCACTCGGCAGGTCCTCAGCCTGCACTGCGTCGGCGTGGACAAATATAATTCAAACCCTTCAGTGCGAATCGTGAAGATCTCAGCAGTGAGATGAAGAAAACCCCTATTCACCTATTAGAACAGGGTTTTTCTATATTGTTCAGCGGCAGAGATGCAAGGGAGGAAAAGCCAACAACCCTTTCATTCGTCTTAACTTCCAGAGTGTCATCGATCGTGGTCCACGCCGGGCGATGAAGCAGTTGAACGAAACTGTTAGTGAAGTTGCTGTGTAATTAGACGAATGAGGGGTAATTGGCTTTTTCTCCCTTGTACCTGATGATGAACGATGTACCACACGGATGCGACCCCCTGATGGAACATTTAGTCAGCTGTGAATGCGGCACCATGAGATTGGTTGTGCCGCTTAGTAATGTTCTTCGATTTTACGACATGGTAATTTTTACATGAAAAACCATTGAAATGAGATATTACAAATAATATTAAAATTTACGTAAATATATAATGTCAACGGGATTAGCCTTTTTTCATTTGGTTTAATAGAATAAAGAATATTTAGCTATATGTGTTATCGCCTCTGTGTCAGCGGAATGTGAAAATTGGTGCCCAAACTCAAAATAAGATAGTCTGTTCGAATTGGTGTTGTTATTTTTAAAGATATATAATAAGTAAATCTTTTGATTCTCACTTCGTCACTTTCTTTTCAAGTAAACAATGATAATCATTTAAAATGCACCAAATCAGTTATCAACCTACTATTCTAGATAACCACAGACAACAATAGTAATTAATCGGTCTTGTAACGATTCACTGTCACTGGCACACTACGCCCTGTGCCCGGTTTCACCTGCGCTTCCTGGGCTACGTGATGCATAATAAACAATGGACGGACGTGACGTCACTGCCCGCCACCGACAGGTGTCGGCCCAGGTATTAGTTTTCGGAATGAGCTATACTCGACTATTGAACTGAAAATGTTATATAAAACCATAAAAATAGTTTGCGACTCACCTTTAAGAATTTTTATTAATTTATAAATAGGATAATATGATTATTAATTTTTTATATAAATATATATAGAAAAAGAGACAAATTTATATAAAATTATTTCTTTTAATCCGGGCATCAGTTAAAAACTACTGAACATGTCTGTATGAGACTTATCAATCGTCGCGGAATCATTTGTAGATGGTCTTAGGCTATCTATTTTTAGAATTTCATGTACATTCTTTTAGATAATTTCATAAGCCATAAGGCCTAGCGAAACGGGCCGACGACGGCTAGTAAAAATACAAATATATACCATTCAGGACCAGTGATAAGAGGGGATAAGCAGAATATAACTCGAATGCCAAACCAGTCCGTTCAGACGATGCGGGACTGCGTCCGCACGACAAGCTGAAATCAATTGACAATACAGCATCAATTAGATTGATCTGGGTATCAACATAACACTTTGTAATATTGATCTGCTCTAGGGGCACAAACTTCCACTAAACGCTCTCGTGACCTTATTTCAGACCGATCATTATGGATCTTAACGCCTCTAACGTGTTTCCGCCGGGAAACCGAAATAGTAGTTTAGCTTTCTTTTCAAGACATCACAACTTCTACATCATGTGCGGTCACGATGCGTAAGCGCTGTAAATATCGTTAACTGTTCTCAGAATGTCAATCTTTCACACTAGCAACGTCGGAAGAAAACACTTGTACAGTATAGCTCTTAGTAAAAAAATTGAGAATTATGAATGCATTCATGTAATCCTAAATATTATTATATTGAAATTAAATCACCGAAAAAGTTATTAAGTTAAAATAAGAGTTACTAAAAAAAACTGACGTTGAAGATGGTATCTTTTTCTTAGTAACTCCGGCTATGCCAGCCATTTTTATTAACTTTTAATCAAAAATCGAATCAAATCAAAAATATCTTTATTTCGTAAGTAATAGAAATTACATTTGAAAACGGGTCATAAACAACTGTTTTCAACATTAACATTACCACCCATTCCCAATGCTGATTCACCATAAGAAAAAGGAAAGCAAGAAACTCAAGGTTTGCTCTTTTTTACTCATCGATATAAAAATATTGAATAATTAATAATCAAGTACAACATCTAGTATTAAATATTCTAATAATTATTCTAATCAAAAAGACTCATCAAATAGACAAATTAAGTAATTAATTTAACTTAAAATTAATTAAATAATTTTTTGGTAAGATTTCGTTAATTTTTTTTTTTTCGGTCACGGTCGTGTACATTTTGAGTTTCGCGTCTCAAATGTCCTGCAATTTCGACAGAACTGCAAAATGATAGTGCAGATGCGAACAGGGTTCCTCTCGCTACTCGTACAGCCGGTACAGAAAGCGAGAGAGAGTTAAGCAAAATCTCAGATGCAAGTATGCAACAGTTGGCCGTTCTTTCGCTACTTAACCGCCGAGTCGAAAATTCACCGCGAATTAAAAGTTGCGGAGTCGTATAGAATGTGAAGTCCATGAAGTTGGTTAAGTACAGACTGGGACCAGTTAACTATCGCTATCGGCCATGCCGCAATGAGGTCTGCAAGCGACTGACTGTTCTGCTTTTCGAAGTGCGGCGAGATCGGCTTTAAGTTTGATTTAGGCGCTTGTGCAGTCAAAAAAATAGGAAATTTATCAAACGTCTATACTGCTAGGCTTTTATTTTGGCCGTTTCCATAGCCTGATGTCGGACGGCATCTCGCTATGAAGACACACCGCGGATATTCTTAGAATTTTCGTGCTGCAGAAGCGGGCCGTTCGCGCGATTTACAAGCTCGGATTTGTGTAACTCTCTAAAGTAAGTTTAAGGAAATTGGAAACTTAACTTTAGCATCCCAGTACATATTATGTGTAAATTTAATAAGCGTAAAAAAAATTGATGTGTTTAAAGGAGGTAGTGATCCTATAGTGCTATAAATTCCATAGCAGAAATAAAAATAAACTGTGTTTACCATGTTAGTCGACTGTGAAAAGCGCATTTAGGGTGCTGTGTCCGCGTGTTCAATAGAGCCCTTGTAGACATACAAAATTTATCCTTATATGAAATTTAAAAGAATTATTAAACGATCACGCAAGAAAAAGGGTATAATACAATTTCCGAATATTTACAAGACAAATATACATGGGCATTAGCGGCTCTACTTCCTACCTGGCTGTTTCGTTCTTAATGGTTTTGTGTTTGTTTTGTCTATGCATGGCCGAACTAGAAAAGAGCTAACCCTTAAGTTTCTTGCTCGTATTCCTTGAGGGAAAGCTGCCTTCCGAACGTGAGACAAAGTGTAAATACTCAAAAAATGATAACGTATTTCAAGTGTTATTTTGTGAATCTATGAAGTAAAGATATTTCTAATTTGAACAGTTCATTATCTGTGAGCAGGGACGTAAACCGTCGCTTTCCCATCTGAAATCAGAGCTCTGACCACTCATCTGTCATAATAATAAATATAATGCTATCATTTTATTACATATTGACAAATCAAGTACACATAAAATACCTACTCGTAAGTTATACGTCATAATTTTTATAGACTTTTATAGTCGAATTTTGTAGCGTTAATTTATATAGAGGATTATATATATTTATGTTTCCGAGTGTTTCATGTATTTCAGGCGAATTTGCATAAATTCAAATTGAAACAAAAATCTAGCACAAATAATATAGGGTATAGGCCACTCGCTTTAAGAGAGCGCACCTTGTGCGTGGCCGGTCATCCATAGCACCCTCGACTTATCGTTACAGATCACATGTTATTCACTTGTACTTCCTATTGTTATTGTTTAAAATTTACTAGCGCGATAGCCCGGTTTCACTCGGACTCCCCCAATAGAAAATGGTTAAGAGGTTTCTTAAAATGTTTTGCTAGGTTATAGCTAATACATCTTGCAGTGTGGTTACACTGCAAGATGTATTTGTTATAACGAACTCTTAGATATTTTTTATCAAAGAACCATTCATAAAAATTTTGCTTTTTTTTCGGTAGTCCATAAATTAAATTAAAAATTAATCATCCCGATGCACATCCCGGTGAATCAATTCTATAAATGCATTATTAAAGTTTTTAAATTCAATGCCAGAGTGATGAATATTATTACATGCCTTACCGGAATTACATCGGCCTCGTCAACGAAGACTTAAAATTAAGTTAAAGGGACTCCCCTATCTCTTAAACGGAAGTTAGGGAAATAGAATCACTAGCGGTTTGGGAAACATCATAGCGATTGAGAAATGCCAATAAATGACACACCACTAATCGATTTTGAGGTTTTTGAATTAGATACTACTTTTAAATATCTAACCCACAACACTGTTTATAAAAATGATTGATGCCATCTCATAATTATTTGAAAATTTCAATCAAATGACTCGACTACACCCCGTTCAATTTTTTTTAGTATGGTAACATAGAACACAGATACCCTTTAGCTTGCCACATGGTCGGTGATGGTTAGTCTGTGACAACTGACAAGCATGTCTGTGACTGCTGGTGGAAGGGCTTTTGTCACCCTTTGACGTATTGACAATGCATGACCCCGCATGTCACATGAGGGGATTGGGAGCGTATCCGGTTGGTTGTTTTTAACACTCCTTACGTTCGGGGGGATGTGACTGGATGAATGGCTTCATGCTAACTAGGCACATCCTATCCATAGGATGTGCCTAGTTGGCATGGAACGTACATAGAAATAACAATAGAACTATTAGCGAACTAAGATAAATAAACAATTAACACTTGCAAAGGTGTTCGATATCTGTCAATTCCCTCATTGGATAGGGATTCTTAGTGGAAAAACAGATTCGAGGGTCAGCGGTGGGTAGCGTGCTGCATGTTGCAGGCAGGTGTCTAATTATGGATTTCCGCGAATTAACACCTCGCACAATAAAATACTTGCCACTATAGTTCAAAAGGATACTTTTCAAAATAATGTAACTATGCAGTGGCGAATCCAAGAGCGAGAGAAGTTCTTTGGGGTCGCGACTTCGTATGTAGCAATCACCGATATTGAATTGAAGCCCGTTTCGACTGGCCCTCGACTATGCCGTAATCCACCCCGACTTGTAAGCTGGTTCCTCTCTGGCAATTAGGTACCTACATAATATTTATATTAAAACTATTTTATATAATACTATGTCAGCACTTATATTTACACAAACATATGTAATTCACACTCGAATTTGATGTCTAAAGTGAGGGGGTACGTGAATTATTTTTTTAGTGGTAAGTATGTAAAATGTATCAAAGAAGCCACATTAGATTCAAAAGTCACCATATAACAATGCTGTTCATGACATGAGACCTATCGCGACTATGTTGAAATTGATAAGTGGCGTAGCAAGTTAAAGCAGCATCCATTACGCATCGGTCCAGCGCGGGGGGCTTAAAGGCAACCGAGTGATTGGAACTCAAATAGAAAAATTGTGTGAAGATATGCTTCAAACACTGATCAGAACCTGGCATAGCGACAAGTAATGTGTTTACGCTCTGTGAGGATACATCCCGACTGCGTGTACGCTGCTGCTGCTCCTAAAGTCATAACCCTCCAATAGCTTCGCCATAGTCAAGTGATTGACAAGATTATCATACTGATAGGATTTTCAAAGACAATTACTAAATTTTCAAAATAATTTTGAGTGTTATTACTTATCGTGATTTTTTGTAAGCTCACGACTGGGCACAATGAAATATATATTGCTTTAAAAAAAATATGGATGAAATAGCCATCAATGATATGTAAGAAGTCGAAGAGCGTATATTTATTTAGTTTGGCTGCACCTCTCTATTCCTATATCTAGAACATTCCAGACGTACTAATTCTATCGCAGCGCAGTAGGAAGTTTTACGTAAACATGTATCATTATGCGCTTTGAATGCAGAGGATTTTGCAGTCGCTTTCGATAGAAATCGAAAAATTGAACGAAACTTGTAACACTCGTAAACAAATATGGCCGACTACCATTGACAAAGTACAAAATATCCTTATACAATAAACGTCTTCAGCTAGCTAGAGACGAAATTATTGCAAAAATAATGGTAGTTCCGTTGAAATGTTAATACGATCAGGGTTGCTATTTAAAATGTTTACTACCGAATAATCGTGATAAAATGATTTTTAAATTTAAAATTTCATTGTTTAAAATTTTTACGAAATTAACGGAATTTATCGAAAGATAGTATAAGTGACTTTTGATTATTTTAGTGCCACATTTGAAAAGATCTTTTGATATTAATTTTTAAATTGCAAATACGGGTTGAGCGTTTAGTCAATCGAATTGATATATTTTTATATTATTCATTTATTGTGGTTTT
This sequence comes from Eumeta japonica, assembly GCA_005406025.1. Taxonomy (NCBI): domain Eukaryota; kingdom Metazoa; phylum Arthropoda; class Insecta; order Lepidoptera; family Psychidae; genus Eumeta; species Eumeta japonica. The sequence goes on from BGZK01000022.1 coordinate 158,784, forward strand.
TAATTTTTACAGAGAAGAAATAATGTTTTCAATTTTTAAAACATAATATATATTTACCGTGTCATACTGTTTATAATAAAATACGTAAAAAGAATACCAGATAATAATTACTTTTGAGAGCAGTTAGATAGCGGTTCGTGAAATTTCATTATCCTAACAAGGTGTTTCCAAAGTTTTTGCAATCCGCCCGCAGGCTCTATGGTGGACTGACTTCTATACTTTATGGTATGGTACACGCCACAGACGCTATGGCGTGTTTTTTATAATAAAGAACCGCGCCCATAAAGGTGCGCCCGCAATACTTCTAGTCGCGACCTCAAACATCGAGGTCGTGCGGTGACTTTTTCCATTATTAGTAGCATGTCTTTTTTTTTCAATGACCAGATAAAAAAATAATAAAATGACAGACAGACGATTTGTTAATAAAAATATTTCGATGTATATTAATGATTTTAATTACTATTATATTTTTTTTTCTTGCAAATCAGAAATATTTTTAGTTTCACACTACTACAATAGTTTCTATTGCTACACAAAAATTCCACAAAAAAATTACTTCTTACCGATAGGTAATATTAAAAACTTGAGGTAACAACCGGACCTTTAGTAAGCCACGACCTCATTGCCTTCTAAAGGAAATAAGCGTTGTCAAAACTAAACTATAAATTATATTTTTTAAACTATTGTTTTATACGTTTTTATATAAATTTTACATTTAATGGTTTAAATCTTGTAGTAGAGCCATGCTGTGGTCAATCTAGCTACAGCATAAAATGCGTTGGCGCGGTCAATGAAAAATAGCACACTCGCAAAGAATACGGACGAGAAATAGCAGCTTTCGATGTTGTATTTCATCCGGTGAACGAGAGTTCTCGTGGCCCACTCCCCTGTCCCTATTCCATCAACCCGATCCCCCTCCATTAGGTATTCCCTTCCCTTTCAAGAGGCCGGAAACACACTGGTGACTCCTCTGAAGTTGCGAGTGTCTGTGGGCAACGGTGACCATCTAATACCTGATGGTTCACCTGTTCGTTTGCCGCTCGATTACGCTATAAAAAAAATTAAAATTTTACGATTTGTTACGAACGCACGGATTATTCTCGTCTACTGGGAAAATAAATACATAACTATGAATTTTAAGGCATATTTTGATTAACTAGAAAAAAGAGGCCTTTCCTTTCTGTAAATTTTTCCATTTCTCTATAACAAGAAAAAAGCTTCGATATGAACGAGGAGTACATAGAACCGTATTAGCTCAGTGGTACGATTCTTGACCCTCCATTCTGAAGTCGTAGGTTCGAAGCCGAGTATGTAGTGATGACTTATTCTAAACGTATGTCCGGCATTTGTTTATTTAAACACCGCTTATATTAAGTTAGGGAAACTCGAAAGCGACGGACTCGCAGACCGTAATTCTGGGCTCAAATCACTACGTAACGTGTGTGGAATAGATGTGCACCTGGCTACCCCGTGTGGGAGAAAAAAAGTCACTCGTCGAGAACTACCGAAAGCAATTAACACTTACAGCTACGAGATAACGGTGATATTTTTTGATTTTACAAATTAATTGCAAAATCAAAAATTGTAATATAAAAATTTCATAATTTGTGTATTAGAGTCATTAACATTGGTCTGGTTTGCACATAGATTGGCACTCTGCAACAATTATATACATTTTCATATGGTTCATATACCGATCAAAACACAGGTGGACTGCGCAAGCCCAGTAAATCTGAAATATGAGTCAATGCGCATATTAAGTTTGAAATTGGAAAATGTATTCCTTTGAAACAAAACAAAATAAGAATAATATTGCGACTGAATTAAGTTTACGCGGCATTTCCGATTCAAACGAGAGGAACACGACGCGTGCGCAGTAGGCTGTAATAATAAATCGGCCGACTAATGGCGCCCATCCGCGATCCAAAGCTAAACTTTATTTATTCATAGATATAGAAATGCACCTCCACGAAAACTCGCGTTATGAGGCGTGCAAAATACAAAATACGAAACGATTTATTTATTTTTATTAATATCAATTAAGCGAAATTGAATTAAATAACCATTTTCAAAACAAAATCAGGGGAAGCAAGTCTAAAATGAAAAACAACAAAAAAAAATACCTCGATACGTGCAGTATATCGGATCGTGTCCACACACAGGATCCGTACGTACAGACATCTATTTAATTATTTTTTTCAATTAGTTTTTTCTGTGTATAATACGCAATAAACATTAATTTGTTATTATATTTGTATTAAAAAGATAGTTTTTTTCTAAATACCAGTGTATTCGTATTGAACTATAAGTACGATAGGTAGATACAAGAGGCAATTGGAGTTCAAGACAGCACTTATTTTTGGCGAGTTGAGTGATGCACCACCCTCAAACGTTTCACGTTATGAGGCGTGCAATATAACTGTCACGTAGACAAAACTTTTCCACATATACTGTTAATATTAGGATGTCGGTGACGCGAACTCATAAGATTTTCCCCTATCAAAAATCGATCAACGCGCCTAAAGAAGTTTTAACTTCTAGAAACATGGACGATCCCATTTTCAAAGTAGACTCGAGACAACGCTCATCGTATTCAATTTCGATTCCAATTATACAGGGAATTAATCACATATAAGAAAATTTGTTACAAAACTATATATATTAAATTATATTATATTTAGCTCAGGCGAAATTTCAATTTACAACACTAAATCCGTCACGGCCCGGCCCGATCGTGTCCGATCGTCATCGAAATCGTCTACTTTATGACGGTGAAATAAAATAGAGGAGAAGAACATGAAAATACCAGACAAGTGCGAATACAACTCGCACTTTGAGAGTTCCGTATAAACTAAATTATGTATCTCCATATTTCCTGTATTAAAACTGATACCGATGGTTACGAGATATTAATACGCGGAATTCTACATTTTTGTTTGTTTAATTCAAAAAGGTTTTTGGTTTTTTTTTTTTTATAATATCCGAATCGTTGGAAATCATAGAATTTCATGGTGGAAAATTCAAAAATGGTTTCCCGTACATGGGTCTACATCACGGTACACACTAGCAACTGCAAATATAAATTTGTAATTGCCAAAACATTTTTTTTTGTCATATTTTGTGCTATAGCATCTAGCTTTTAGCTAAATTCAATGATTCGCATAAATGATTGTATTTTATGATTGCGTTTACTTAGAAGCTTTTTTGTCTTTTCGATTTTTTAAGTACAGTGATAGCAGGTCCAACTTTCTTGCGGTACAAAATACCGTCAGATTTCAATCGCTAATTACTACGAGACTAATAATACGATGACAACGGTTGAGGTCACAATAGAGAGCGAGTCTGTGCGTGTTTGTCGTGCAGCGTTTGTTTTGCCCGTTGATATCATCGATTTAGTGTAAGCGCATACGCGTGGTTGTTGTACATTAGCGTTGTGTAAAATTAAAAATTAGCATTCAACAAGGACGTTGATCCAGGTGTCATTGTAAAGAGCTTGAGAAGAACAACTAGTACCCACGTAAAACAATAAAAATATTCGGCGAAATACATGTACAAATCGGTATTGAATGGAAAATTGAAAAAAAAAAAAGATAACTCTTCTCATATGAGTCGTAAATATGTGCGAAATTATAGAAAAAAAAAACAATTTGGAAGAAAGCTCACATCAAAATTAATTTAGAAAACCCAAAAAGAAAATGTCAAAACTATCGTTGTGACTACATCCTGACTTTCTCACTGAAAATCTACCGCGCGAACCTTGAATACTTCTTTGTAAATTATTTACAGCTCCACGGAACCACAGATCTGAGGATATGATATTAAAATCTCAACCTATTATCTTCACACATTTCTGATGAAATGGGTCTCGATAGACAAGACAGACAGGGAGGCAGACGGCCAGGCGGACAACGAAGTGATCCTATCAGCGTTCGTTTTTCTTTTGGAAGTACGGAACCCTGAAATGATAACGACGCTGAAAATCGGACGTGAAACTTAATCTGTCGCTAACACGGCACGGCGCGGCGGTGGCTCTCGCCCCAACAAGAAAAAGGCAACGACTTTTACGAAATATTTACGTCAGCGAAAACACAATGAAAGTTGACGCAGTGCGAGGATTCACTGTTAAAGTTTTATAAACAAAGCGATGGCGTTCGTGCATCTGGGAGTGCATTGTGTGCATTGCCGGTTTACGTGATCATTGTCAATGCGCACAATATACTTCGAGTACTCTAAATAGATCGTGGCCAAGTAACTTGGCATAATTGATTATATTCTAATCTGTTTGCGCTATGATAATAAAACGCATGTTTGATTAGAAATTATCCCCTTTTTTTCGTTCGTTTTAATTTTTGATGAGATTTCTGAATTTTTTTTTTGTATGTAGTACATTATACAAAATCAAATGTCATTACTAAAATGTTATATTCCAAATATTATATGTTTGGAATTCAACAATTTAGTAGAACGTTTTTTATTATAATAATTTAGTATATTTTTTGTATTTTTGGGTGTAAGGCAATAGACAACATACACAAATACATACATAAAGATATAATATATTGCAAATTTATAATGTGTATGTATATGAATGTATGTGCGTATATATATTTATGAGTTTACTACAGAAAATCGGTACATTTTGTGTTTTACGTCACCGTTCAATGCCCGAGCACCAAGAACGAAGGAGAAAAATGGCCGCCGTATTCCTGATCTACGGTAAGTGGCAACACCGGCACGCGCGAGGAAGATCGACGCGTTTTTCCCGCCAATTTACGATCTAGGGAATGGGAGAGCTTTGCATTTGAAAAGACGCTAAAAAATCCAAGTTTTCCAAAATTCGACTGGTATTATTTATTCTTTTTACCCCACTACAGCGGCGGCGGGGGTGGGGGGTTAAAAGTATGACTTCTAAACATCTTAAACGCTCTGCAACTAAAATTGATTCCATTTTCCCGCCAAGATTACTGTCAATTGTCGTTTGTCAGTTGAGGAACTAGCAATGTTGCCATCATAGCGTTTTTGCCATTAAGACTGGTGCTTCGGAAACCCATGTTAGTGAGCAAAATTTGTTTCTGGTGGCTAGTAGATTTTTCAGTGGGCACGGCAAACAGAGAAAAAAATATTATTGCCCAATTAAAATAAAAAATAAGAAATGCCATTCTCAATTTATTGCAATAAATTGTGTTCAGTCTTGTGTGCAACACGACGCCAGAGCGTTCACTCGCATGTTTTGGCACGATCTATATATAAATAGTGTTATGTAAGGGTATATAGAAATAGTATAAAATAAAGTGGATATGGCCTTGGCATTAATTGGCGTAGTTACGTATTACGACATTTTTATTGAAAAAAAAAAACACGTCTCTATAAGCACACTTGTGTGGCGATTTGAAATTCTTGCATCTGTGATCAAGAAAATTAATAGGAATTAAACTGCGAAAGGGGTGTTAGGTACTACAATTTTCAACACGAATTCGATATATTTAATTATTAATGTTTTGTTTACAACTTTAAATATTCGATAATGCGCATACTTATAAAAACTGTCACTATAGAATCCAGGATCTAGAGACAATCTAGACGATAGCATTCTGTAAGGATATGTAGCTGAACAATGATTATTTTCATGTTATACATTTTTTTTTTTTAATATTGTTATTAAAAAGCCATTTTTTTTTTTGTGCAATTTTGATGATTTTACTTTAATCTAAAGCAAATTCCGAATTGAAACAAAATGAAATAATTTCTTGAACTCACCTTATTGTAATCTCAGTGATTGCAAATCTCGCAGAACACGGTACATCCATTTATATCCATACATAAGCCTACATATCACCTACATAAAATTTCACTATGAGGCGAACCCACAACTGTACAAATTTTTGCAATTTCAATAAGCGACATTATATCACAACAAGAAATTGATATTCTATTGTATATTAACTGTCTAAAACGTGAAATTAAATTTCTTAAAACATTTATTTTCCAAATTCCAGTTTCATTGAAGTATCAAACACGCAGCGAAGACGAAAAAAAAAAACTTGTGAATTTTTTTATTTTTATCTTTCAATACTTATGCAAATTCTAGTAATTTTCAGAATAATTACACACATTTTTTAATGTACCATTAGCATTATAAGTCAAGGAACTCCATGAACAGCTGATTTGTAGAATCTGATTTCTGAAAATACACGTCATTGACAGACCGCGTGAAATACGTTTACCGCTATACAAATTTGATTATATTTTAATCATAAATAAATTATTTTTTGTACAATTGTTTCTAAAATCTTCAGACTACAAATGTCCCAAGCGCCAGTCTATCGCGTAGAGCTCGCGACCTTTCGGAGATAATCGAAACACGTGGAATTGACGAGAACAAGCGACGAGATCTCGCTTTTGAGACGGACGTTCGCTGCAGTGTTTTGGAGACAAAAAAAAAATGCGCCTACCCGACACAACTGGCACATAAAAGGAATAAAAAAAAAGGCCATTTATAACGAAATAACTACAAGATAGGCGGAAAAAGTGGCTTTTTGGACCGTAACTAAAAATGTACCGACGGCGTCTAGACGAGAGCGAAAGCGACCCCAACGCGAGAGACCATACCTCCTAGAATGCAATTTGAGTCTTATTACGTACGAGACAAGATTCAGTATCGAATGTGATGTTTCGTAAATTATTCCTATAACAAAGGCGCTTTGTATAACTGTACAAAGATTTTGAAAATAAAAAAAAAAAAAACACGAAATAATCGTTTATATACGAGGAATTTTCAAACGTTTAAATCGTAGTTGATATTTTGAAACTTAACCGGAATTCAAATCACGGTACTTTTCATTCAAAGTTATACAGCGGTGTGCTTCAACTTTCATTTGCAATAGTCAACAGCTGACAGTTAAAGTTGAAAACTAAACGTGTCTAAATATCTATAAATATTAGTCAATTGTGACGTTAAAACAACGTATTGTTTAGTGTTTTAACTGTAATAGTTAATGATTTCAAATAAGAGTTTGAAGAACACCGCCGAAAGCGTTTAACTTGCGGGATCTCTGTGAGTTACGACATTAAACGAAAGACACGAACCAACGATGAACTTTGGGGTTCGTTGGGAAACCAGGTTAGGCCGTTGCAAACGCAATGATGACAGCGAACGTCACCGAGTCCCTTAAACCGGATGTGATGTTATGTCGATCAGAAGACCGATTACAAAAAAAAAAAAAAAAGCACATTAATGTCATTCGAGTAATCTACGTATACTGTGGCTATCAAATTATAAAGCCCTTTATAAACGTCCGATGGGTAAGCTATTTGTTAACTGACAAATTATAAAAAAAAATACTTCATTAATTGAATAAATTAATAATAGTCAAAATGCACATATATCGCTTTTACAAGGACTTTGTGGCGAGACCGTGGGAGTGATTTATGTGTTTTTTTTTTTAATGATAATCACATGATCAACTTTAGCATATTTGTATGATCCATAACCCTACCCCTTCCATACTCAAAGCGTTTGTCATTTTTTAATTCTTTGGCAAATGAAATATTTGCACAAACATACACAAGGATATGCTAATGGATTATATCGATATGGTACATGAATAGACTAAACCGTGATTTGTAAACCATCGTTAAAATGCCGCGAATCGTGTGTATGTGACAAGCGAATTTACTAAGTATTCAAAACCACATCGAGAAACATATTCCACTTTAGCCTACGTTAGGTCAAATTTGACAGGTGTCAATTTTTCAGAGAGTCACGAAGATCTTGATATTTATTTACATTTACCTCGGTAATACTAGATTAAAGAATTAAAAAAAAAATGTGGTGACTGCCACATTGCGCTATGGATACGTTTTATTTATTTGATTTCCTTCGTAATTTTCAACATAAATTCAGACCCACAGTTCAGAGGGGTAGTCAGAGATCGTAGATTTCCACTTGGTACGATCTTTACGAATAACTTCGTTGATTATTTCAACAATTTACGTTAAATGATTAGATGAGTTTTCCAACGAGCTCCTAGCTGATACATACATAGTGTACATTCGCTCTATAGACTGTTCGCTCTATAGATTGTCTACTATCATTGTTTATTTTTAAATTTATATCGCAAGGCAATATCGCCGTGAACACAACGTAGTAAGATAACATTTCTATTGTGTATTTCATTGCGTATGCGCATGTCATTTATGTTTTTCTCTAATATCGTACGAATATTTAACAAGTAAATAAGGACTAAATACAGCCCTGGCCTCGCTCACGTGGAGATACGTCCTTTGCTTGTGATTCTGTTAATAACGATTCCATGGCATGTAATAATGAGAAAAAGATAAATTAATAAAAGAATATACAAATACAGAATTTATGACTTATATAATTATTATTTTAAAAATATATCTAATAACTAAAAAAAAATAATAATTTGGTTGTACTTCACTGTAGATTAGTCCTGCTACCTACGGCCGTCTTAGGCTATACAGGGGCCCTCGGACACACAGAGGTTGGGTTCTTGGGCACACAAATCCTTAGACCTTAGGCACAGAGTTGGAGCCCTTAGGCACGTAGAGCCGGGGCCCTCGGATAGAGAGCTTTGGCCTTTGAGTACACGAAATTTGGGACCCTTTTAAAAGACTAAATAGTACTAACCGAATGAATATAAAACGTAATTTTACGCGCGAGTCAAGCGACGATGACGGTCTTCCGGAGGCACCCATCGGACCGGTGCCCCGGGCGCGAGCGCGATCACAGAAGAGACGGTGCTGTTGCTGTTGCCGCATCGATATACCGTCTTTACATATTACGATACATCACTATAGAAGTTTGAGAATTGAGAAACATGCCTTAAATATAAACAAGGTCGTAAATATGTCATGATTATCATATAAAAAAAAAAGGCTTAAACATGTCATATTTAACGTAAACGAATAGTATTTTAGCAAACAAAATTCGCACAAAATGTAAACAACCAAACCTAAACATTTCAAGATAAACGAGCCAAATAGCATTGTGTTATGTTTTTATTCGTCACACTAGCCGTTTTTCGTCAGTTTCGCTTAGCGTAAATTTAATTTAGCGATAATCGTTTTATGTTCATTTAGAATGCTCGCGGTTTCCAATTACCATTTTTATTATTATTGTATTATAATTTTTCTTTTGTATTATTAAAAGCGTCCTACATTCTATTCCAAGGCATCATTTATTTGTATGCGAAATTTTATTACAATCGACAAATACCGTTTTAATAAAAAAAAAAAAATGAAAATGCATAAAAAACGGCAATCGGTTATTATTGAAGGAGCCAAATCGGAATTAAAATTAAGAGCGGGAACGGGATCAGAATCAGGATCGACAGCGAGATCGGCCGATTTAGAAAACGAAGGGATTAATTCAAGTCCGTGCGCACGAATGCGTCGATTAAGCTAGATTTTAACAACATTTCTTTTATTTAAGTCATACAATCACTTAAGTGACGTGAAGCGTAAATATGTTAAGGTACATTACGTAGTAAGTGCACACGTTGTAACTGTAAAGTTAAACTTTTCAAAACGTTTCCAGAGAAGAACAAGGAGTGAGCGAATGCAATGCATTATAGTTTACTGCACGCGATATGCAAGCAAAATGCAGGGGGTGCATTTCTTATTTAAAGGGTCTGGCTGCATCATATGCGTACCCGTCAAATGGATTCGCGGTAAATAATGAATTTACAATAATGACATAACTAGAGACCACGCACATAGTGCTGATAATATGGTTTAAAAATAACGTTCTTATACGATTGGTGACAATTGTAACCAGTGGACGAACCGAAAGTCAAGCTGTATGTTCACACCCAGCTTTACCTCCAACTCGATCAATTTGAGTGGGCAAAGAGCTCGTTCCAGCGACTATTTTTAGAACAAATGGATCTGCGTACCACAATTACAACCGGAGATATAGACGAAGAACATTTGATAAGGGTAAAAAGTTGGTCGAATTCAAATATTTGATGGCAGGTCGGTCCGTCAAATGTTTCATTAAAAACAAAAATAAGCAAATCGGTGGCATAGCAACGGTTCGTAACAGATTTCATATATTTTAATAATTTTATATAAAGATGGACTCCATCCGACATAGAGGGTAGACAAAGAATGGATATAATACCATCAACGAAAAGCGTCAGAACAATAGATCAAATCGAACAGCAATTTCACAAAACATTTCTTTGTACGAAATTTCGTATCTTAACAGACATTTAGGTAGATCTCATGTGGTAAATCGATTTTAAACAAGAATGGATTGGCTAGTCGATCTTTCTCGACATAAATTCCGTTTACAATAATGGTCCCAAAATTTTTTATACAAAGAGAATACCCACAATTTTTTAATTTTAAAAATGATCTCAGGCTCGACCTATTGACAGATGACAAATCAATCTAATGTACGATTGAGCCACATTGAACATTTCAAAACGGATGTTTTTTTTAATTTCATTCTTTTTGAATGAAAAAAAAAAATTAATTTTAATCAAAATGAAATAAGGAATCACTAAAATGATAAGCCGCGATATCTTTCAGAAGCCGTCATCAAATAGCGAATTTAGAAGAAAAATTGAAACTTCTTAGTAAACACCGATATGAACTTTGAGGTTTTACGACATACATCAGCATTCTTCGCATTGCTTCATATATTTTAGAGAGGCAAGTCCGTTCGCATGCTCATTAGGGACACTGCCTGATCAAATTTTCAAATGCTGAATATGTAAAATAAAAAATGAAAAAATGTATAAAAACAGACAGAAGACCGTTGCATATTATTCGTGTAGCTCGAGTGACGGCGGCGGGCGATATAGAATTCGCTATAATAAATTCCGGCTACGCACGGGTGTGGCCAAGCGTTTTTTTAATCAACGTATTATACGTAGAATTTGAGTCACGACTCGCGAATATTACATCGCACCTGTACACACGGCTTTGAATAAGGGTCTGTACACACGGCTTGAAAAAAGGGTTTGTTATTTTTTTTGGTTATATATGAACATCGATACACTGATCATATTGACCGTTTCAATAACAATTGATTAATTAAGTTTATTATCACGTATACTATAATTAAGGGAACAACGAATATTCTGTGTCCAGCATGTCTGTATGAAAATATAGGTTTTTATAGTTAAATTTGGTATCATCGAGGTCTTGACTTGAATTTGTGCCTTTTCATCATTTCGTATGTTTTTCAGTGACAGTTAATTATTATGTTAAATTTTCATTATAGATCCGTTTAGCTCCATTTGATCATTTCTTGTTTTTATTGATTTATATACATGAATACAGTTGAGAGTAAATATAAATTATAATTATTAAATAAAATTTTTAATACCTGCACAAATAAAATCATTAAAAAATGGTAAGGAAAAAATGGTGAATTACACAAATGAAACTAAAGAATATCTTTAATTGTAAATGAATTCTCGACGATCACATAGTGACTGTTTGTTGCTAGTTATTATCAAATACCGTAAAATTTTATTATAACATCAAAAAGCCATAGTAACAGTTATAAAGTAAAGAAATATATTTTTTTTCTTTTTTTTACAATATATTGGGATCACTTTCTGGTCGTCTCTGTAACAATGTCGTGTTTCATTTGTAACAATCGCGATAAATTTATTTTATTATTGTTATTGATTAATTATTAATAAATTATAAATTTAGATGGTGTAATTCTGGTAAAGAGGTTATTGCAGCAAAATATCCGCGAAACTTCGTCTTGATTTTAGTAGACCTGTACAATGTACAAACTCAATATGGTAGACAATTTCGTCTCTACCGCCATTTTGTATTTTATGGCCGCCATTCTGGTCGTATAAAAACAAAAGCTAGCTTACAGCCGTTGCATGGTTTATCCGATCGATAGACATCTCTTTGATCAAAATCTATCTAGCCGTTAGAATATTTCGAGGGTTTAAAATACCCTAAATACATACATACCCAGATATACGGGAAGAACATAACCCCGTTTTTGCTGTCGTGCAGTCGGGCAAAAAGACACTGAGCGATCAAAGCAATACAGATAATTGCCTTGCGTAAGCGATGACCGTTATTTTATACATGACAATTTTGTCAAGGATCAATTTTGTGTTTCTCTCTCGTCAAAATTTTCTTACTCTTCGTTTCTGTTCTCTATTTAGGTCTCTCGTTCAACACTTCCCACCTACACGAGTCGCGAAAGCTTCACCATCCGCCACGTTTTCGCTCGTATCCGCCGTCGCATGCGCAGAAATTTAGGCCAGATCCGGTTATATTTAAGACAAAACGCGTTAACACGCTAAAACCTTGAGAATCGGTCCGTTTACTCTATTTATACCGCCAAAAGGCGTTTCGTGTTTGGATTACATCCAAACAAACTTCAATAAAGTATTGAAGATTTTTGTTTACAGTAATTAAATTTAAGCTTAAACATATTACCGTTCCTCGTGGTAACATCGGGGATGTTGCTGTGTTAACAGAGTTGTTAGATATTGTACGTCACCGACGTACCTTTTAAATAAAACATGGGACGGATTGCGAACGACGAATTGATCATATGAAAAACCATTAGCTCCCTGCCTGCGGGAGGGAGGACGTTAAGCTGCCGGTTGCGGACGTATATCCACGCGTCGGCGACGAGTGTCGTCAGCGGCCCTCGGTGAGCATTGGGCCGGAGTGGGGGACGAAGTACCGAGGCCTCACGGTCCGAAATAAAAAGTGTAGTTGCTGGAGTGTGTACCTGCTCAGTGTAGGTGATTATTTAAGGCAAATCAATCATAAAATATGTGTTTCGATATAATATTTTTAATTTTGCATGTAAAACATTAGGTAAATGGAAAGCCACCCTCTAACAGAATACGGAAGTAAGGTAGCAGCTTGCACTGTTACGTTTCGTATAGCGAGCGAAAGTTCCGGTAAACCATTCCCGCCTGCGCCATCGGCCCGATCCATTAGATATCCTATTCCCTCCCAAGAGGACGGCAACGCATTGGTGACTCCCCTGGTGTTACAAGTGTCCATGGGCGGAAGTGACCATGCTACGGCTCGCCTGCTTGTTTGCCTCTCGAATATACTACAAATAAAACGATCAAAGAACGAAAGCAATTGTCTCGAAATTATATGGAGAAGTTTATTAAACTTGTGAATAAGGCACAATATAAAGGAGGCAAATTTACCAATTTTGGAGAACGATTATGTATTGGAGTAGGGTTGTCAGACGTCTAGATAAAGCCGTATATAGTCTATTAAACGATGTCCAGCCTATATAGTTATTAATAAAATGATGTTAATTCATTAGAATTCAAGACTTTGTGATAAATAATCAAAAAAGCAGAGCTTTTTTTACCTAAATTTTCAGGCTAAACTGGCCGGTTTGTCTGGTTATTCGGTTTTAAGACCAGGCAACCCTAGGCGAAGGCAGTGTGGCGAGCGGAGTCATTGTCCCTCCAATTTCAGTTAGTTTAGTTTCTAGTTTGAAGAGTTGCTGTGCCATATCTCGAAGCCTGGTTTAAGACGAGAACCGCAAAATATTTTATACCAAAGGAAGACGTGACCTACTATAAGCTGTGGTGAGCGTCACAGCTAATAAATAATTCGAGATGTAAAAATGAAGATTTAAAACTCAATAAAATATGGAGAATATTAAGAATTTTCTTTATTTTGTACGAGTGAGAGAAATATAATTTTTAATGGGGTGAAGATTTTACAAAAAAGAAAAAGCTTTGACCTTATTTAATATATTTTGTCGCCCAATGACAAGAACCTGTTTGAAAGTCTTGACTTAATATAATACTACATTAACAATGGGTATGATATTTGTCGAGACGGAAGCGCTCGCCACATTTCGAATTTTTCATTTTGTGGCAACCCTTGACCTACCGTGAGTTAAAGGTCCGAAGAGTTTAACTATTGGTAGGTAGGTAGTAGAAGGTTTCTTGTTTTGCGGAACAGACAGTCAACAAACCGTTTAATTCTTTCCTTTTTAAGACAGACAAAATGAACTGTCGTCATTAAACTGCATGAGCTCGCTGCGCCCGATACGAGTGCGTTTTGCATATAAAGCGACGTCTGCCTGCATTTGAAATGTTACATGACGCATGAAAATAACTTAGTGGGTAGTAAAAATTGTCATCGTGTTGAACACATCATAAAAAGCGATTTTGGTATCTGGTTTATGTACGTTCGAAACGTGGTACTTTTTTTTTTTCATTTATTTTGCCTTAATGCGTTACGTATTCAAGAAAATTATAGAATGAAACGAGATGTCTTCGAAGGTTATGTTTGAATTATTAACAAGTATTCATATCTTTTATTGCGATCATTTTCGATTTTCTTAAAAGCATTCCTGCGTTCAGTTACATTTATAATATAGCTAGCTTTCGCACGTTGCTCCGCCCGCGTGGACGCGGAATGATTGTCCATCATCTCTTGTATCGATCGAACGCGTAGTCAGTTCTGACCCCGGTTTGGCCCTCGATTCCCATTTATTGCTGAATTTCGATGCTAAATCGCTAAATTATCTAATTATGAAACGGAGGAAAACAACAAAACGGACGGACAAAAGCCGCGAGGGGCTTCAATTTATAATATGCAAGGATAAGCACACAATTTTGAGAACCTCGGTTGTGTTTATAAAACAAAACAGCGTTTACATAACAAAACAACTCGGTTAGTTTAAACATTTCAAACGAAGTAAACAATACGACTTTACCACTTCGATATGAAAAAAAAACCATTAGCACTTCCATTATACATACGCGAACGATTTTCACGAGAGTTTTATATTTCCATTATTGAAGTACCATAAGCACCTGATACACTCAACTTTATTCAATACAGTTTTATTTCTAAATGCGAAGCGTAGATATTACAAACATCGATTGTAATAAGCGTGTGCGCATTTCGAAATCGTCCATACAAATGGCGTCCTTATCGGGCAAGAGGATCGAGCGAGTGCGTTACAAAATATGAATCAATAAAATTAAAGTGTCAACAAGCTGTATCAGCGCTACCCGTGGCAGAATTGGTAACTAAATGATATACATTGAACATAAATTTATATATAATACTTACTATATTGGAGATTAATATTAATTATATTATGTTAAGACATTTATTTGTATTACGTTGGATGCCCAATGTATTGCTCGTCCCGTGAAGATTGTTAATTAGACAAATAAAATTTATTGTAGAGTTACAAAGTAGTTTTTTAAAACAAAAATAGACAAGCCGGGTTAAATTGCAAATCTATGAATTCAGATTGTAGGCCATCCCACGCTGGTAAAGTATGACTTGGGGAATACCTTAACTGTCCCTAAATCATCGGCCATTGTGTACAGGAAGACCCATGGATCAGATCCTTTAGTAGAAAAAAACGTGGCGCGCGTGACCTCCAATGCGCGACTGGAGTTTACTCATTAGGAATAGTTTTATTCGTATTTATTGAAATTGATTTGATAAAATGTATCATAAATTATGATAAAATATATCACATATGTTATTATGATACTTACATAGTAAATCTTTGAAAGTCTTAAAACTGAACATCAAACGATCGGTAACAATACCTAACAATAACGTTTGACATCAATATATCAAAAACTGACTTATCTGCGTTAAGAATAATACATCTGTAAATTAGCTATGGAAAAAAAATACAAGCGTTCAGTGCACGAATATGTAGCGCGCAGGCGCAATATAACGACTTCTCTTTCCGTTAACACTCCATTTCGCTCCCCTAATTTGAAGTACCGTGAGTCTCGCATAAAAATCGATTCGTAGGGAGTGAACTTCAATAAACTCCGATATTTAAGGCCATCCACATACATCATACGCAGACGTATCGTCAAAGTACTATGTCGAACAGAAGACCTATTTATTATACTCAACGGGCCGTCCCTTTTCGTCCTAAATCTAAGACTAATCACTATAGTTACGTTTCAATCGTACGAGATTTATGTATCCCTCACGAAACGCATAATTAACATTATCCTGTTGCTAGCGTTTCTCGCAAGGATAATAAATACGGCGTCCTGTATAAGCGTTCCCGGAATTTCGTTCCTTGAATACTTATACCGAGATCCAGTCGCTTCAATTGAAAATCGATCTTAAAACAATGACAATACGAATTATTATACTTCTGTAATATTTTTAAGGGGTACGTCAAAGTGTATTAAAACAGAAGATACCCTAATATATATAGCCGGTAAGTTCAAAATCGTCATTGGTGTTTATTAATAGAGATTTATTTATTCGATTACAGCACAAGTTCCTTTCGAGCGCAGCATAGCGCTGTTTCAATGAATTTTATTATGACGAGCATTAAATCAATTTATCGCGCTTCGACTGTGGAATGTGTGGAAATGGACAAACATACCAGGCGATAGCCCCGGCTCCGTTTATAGATCTGTAGGCTCTGTCTGTATACACAAGGTTTCTAGCGAAATTTGATATAATTATCCGTTTAGTGGTGCACTAGATTTACGTTCACGCCTTTGAAACGTTCGCCTGTCCGTCTGTCGGTCAGACTATATGTGTCCTCCTTGTAACTAAACAACAACTTAACCGATCTCCGTGAAAATAGCGAAGTGGCTAGGTTTCGTGTTATAAAAAAAAAAACCACACATACAAAGACCCACGTCTTAGCTCGCGTGGATTCAGAAGTGGATTCAGACTCGCTGCTAAAATCAATATCGGTGTTGGTGATAAAATCTGGTCTGCATGTCGATCTGACTGCACTTATCGGAAGTAATTAAGAGTTACAACGTTTCCCAAATGGGACCAGACCCTAGCCTCTCTTTGTTTTGCTAATTCTTATTGAATTAAACTTTATTTTTTGATGACAGTGAAAACTTCATCCCAATCCGTCAAATATCTCACTTATATGAAGTAAAAAAAATAAACATATTTTATTTTAATATAAAATTAGTTACATTACTATTTTAAATATTTACAATTCCTGGTGATATTGAAGAAAATAAATTAATTTATTTTGAAAGATTAAAAACCTCATGAAATCCCATCCAAATATTCGTAGTTTTATGGCGACGGACAGACATAAACTTGAATAAGATTTATACAACATTTTAATTGATTCTTCTCATAGAAACATTTCCTTTTGATTTTAAACGTTAAATCTTTACGATCGCATCGTAAAATATGCAGCAATATAATAAAGCAATGAGAGCGGTGGCGAGTATTACTTGTGGTATTGCCACGTTACGAAATTACTGACGGCTCGTGTATTGGAATTTTTTGATTAGGTTCATAGTTTTTTATGGCGCTGTTCTGAATTTTTGACCTCTTAAACCATTTTTGTAAAAGCAATCAACTAACTTTCTAAATATAAATTTTAATACGCTATTAGGGAAATATTTATGAGAAATAATATTTCTAGCAAAAATGAAAAAAATTCGAAAACCTAAAAGTGTACATAAAGAATAGGTGAAGGTGTAGCTTTTTTCGTAAGAAAGAAATTAACAAAATAATGTTTTTTTTTTTTAAAAGAAACTATTAAATACTATGTTTAATTAGATTATTCCTTTTATCATTATATTATTGTATATGTTTAATTGTTTATGTTTGCGATGCCCATTGCAATGAGGATATTTTAATCGATAACTAATTGTTTTTTAGTTTTTTTTTAGAACATGCATTTTTGTCTTGCGATTTATGTTATTTCATTCTGGGGAGATGCCGCGTGGAGCATAGTGTTATCTCTTTCTATAATTCTCTCTCTCTCTTTCTCTCTTTCTCTCTTTCGTTTACGTCAAATTGGAAAACAAACTATCCAGTATTTTGCGTTCATCGAATCCGCATTACAACAAATTCATATTATAACACATTTTCAACAGTTAACTGAAAAGTCTCAATGTGCGACACCAATACAGGTTACATCGACAATATTACATGAAATATTTTTGACCAATTGATCAATTTCAGCTCTGTGGGGCAGCGTTCGGTGCATCATCAAATCCTCAGTGCCTGAAAATATGAAAGTCTTTGAACGGTGTGTGTGTCGCTAGCAATGACGTTCGGATGCCAGATGTGGTCCCTTGCTGTCGAAAGTCAAGATATAGCCGACGCGCGATGGAGCCACGCTCGGCGTTTCCTAGCGGGATGTAATCCGATATGCGGTTATCAGCAGACGAACCGGAGTGACCGACCTAGCTCACGGAACCAGAAGTGGAGTTAGGCAGAACACATCGCTCGCAGAACCGATAACCACTCAGTAAGAAAGACCCGGACGTCGTAGCGTTGGACGCCTTCCCACTGCGTGGATCAACCACCTCGTCCAATTCTCGAGACCAATTGATCCCATATCATAGGGGGCCATCCATATATTACGTCACACATTAGCAACGAAATGAGGCAAAGCGCGACAAGGAGCAGGCCAAAAGCTTTTTTGACGTCCAATACGAAATAAAAAACGAGAAAAGGTTTATGTCTTTTGTTTTGTCAATTATTTTGAATAAAAAAAATTGTAAAAACTGCTGTTTTTATTTACGTGCGACCACCTGCGACAAGAACCGCGGGGGAAGGGGGTGTTTAAAAACCTTATAATTAATGTTACATAATAATTTATGGATGGTCCCTAGTCCCGCAGTCGCACACCTCGTCGTCAAATGTCTGTCATTCGGGTGTACGTAGACTGAAAGGAATACAAAAATGACGTATTGTATAACCTTTTTTTTTTTTTCTTCACTTCGTAACAAGAGCATAGCGTTAACGTTTTAATTTATGGCCGAGCGATGGATACGCTTTCACCGAATGCTCGGTTGTTATGTAAACACACTGCGCACGCTCGCTTTGTATATCCCCTCGTCGGATAAATATATATCTCTGCACTCGGAGATCATTAGTTGGGCGAACTCCGACGAATGAGTCGGCCAATATTTGGACGATCGTAATGTATTGATAGATGGATCGGTGCCGAAGGTCGCGTTTGCACGGGCAAGTATTGACAATACCATAGCTAATGTCATGAATTTAGATATCCCGAACGTCATCGTTTAATTATTAGTTAATGAGAATGTGAGATATAATAATACATGTATGAGGTGTATTGTAATTGAATAGAAAGAAAATTTTGGTGAAGATAATCATGTTAAGACCAAGGTTAGGTTCAGATGGGTGACCGCCCCAAATCTAGTCTGGTGACGTCAGTTTAGAGCATCTGTATGTTCTAGAGTGCATTTTAAACAGTCGGTCCCTGTTGACGCTATGTTAGCCTTTAAACATACTTAAAGGCCTTTGGAAGGGTTGAATATTAAAAAAAAAAAACATTGTGACAGTACAACTACTTCTCCTGCTATCCGCACTGAGCATGCGTTGTAAATCACGAGTCGTAATAACACATGCATTGTATGTCCATATCGGAATAGGTGGCGCGTCATGGCATTGTGCCATTTCGCGCAAATTCGGACGGCTCCATACACGTCCGTTCGATCTCTTCTTTTCGTATGTATTAACAGTTCATCAAGGAATTCATCCATAACACACACTGCCAAACAGACTAATTCGATGAGTCTCGAATGTTCTATGCCTAGACTAGACTAATAGCCGGTATCGGGCAATTAGTCGGTGAGTGGGGTCGTCGATCGCACAAAAGCCGATTTTATCGTTTGGTGTCTGGCCGATGGATCGTCAAAAATGTCTGACCGCACAATATCCGATTTTATTGCTTTAACTGATTAATTCAAAAGAGTTGTTTTTAAATTTAATGTATTTATATATATATCCTTGCAAAGACAAGATGAATAAAATAATTCTAAACATTTTTTTTATTTAGCACAGTTTAGTATAATTATAAAGTAATTACGTTGTTGCTGTACAATTGGTTCTCAACAACAAAATGGCATTAGACGACATAAACTACAGATGTATTTAATTAGCAACTGATCCCGAAAGACGAACAAAGTTCGTTTGCCCGGGTTTGTTAAGTACATAAATTCAAGGAATAGAGAAGCCCAACTGACGGATTGAACGGACATATCTGGATCTAAAACATCCATTTATTTACCTATACAAATTTATCTAGCCCGTAGAAACACCTAGATAGTCCAGTCGCATTGATCTCGAAGAATCTCGAAAAGGATCTCGAAGGTTTAAATAACAACATATGTCCGTTTGTACATATATTCAGAACCTTGGTGGATTCTCGTATAAGTCGTGGGCATGCTTATCGTCGACCTGTGAAAATATGGCAGCGACGGTAAAATGCGTACTTGACCTTATTCTGGATACGTAACGGAGCGATCGTAATGGGGCATTTTTCATTTCGACGATGCGGTAGTTTGATTGATGGTCAAGATGACTTTGTATTTACTAATGAGATATGTAAGCCTGATTGATATTTGTTGACAAATAGTGTAAATTCGAACTCCAATCGGTTAAAAGACACAACGGATTGTTTGACAGACTTTGAAATAATATATTTTATATGACGTTTAGCACGATGACAGTCACGGTTTCCTTCTATTGTCTGTGTCTAAGGGTTGTTAAAAAAAATTGGTTATTTTTTGTAGTTATTTGAAGAAATACGATTTGCACTCTCACTAGCCCAAAGATTTATTTATTTATGTATAATAATGAATCTTGAATTAAATTGGGCATCTAAGAAATTATTTAAACGACACCGGCATTTAAAAGGAAAAACATTCCTTAAATTCATCAAATCAAATTCATCATCATTACTGTCAGTCACGAATTTAGTATGAAATACTAGTGCAAGAATAGAGTCATCGACGCAATGTTTTGTTTATATTATTTATTACAACATACTTATTTGCAAAACGACAGCACGTAATTGAATACAAAAACAATAATAGAACTGAAATGTTTCAAGTAGACAATTACACTAAGTAGGTTATTACGAAATAATGACGTCAAAAATAGTATCTTACGAAATAAAATTTTACGTAAGACTCATTTTGAATATTTTTTACGAGTGAAAATATTTAACAAAACCGCTTCGTTTTGTGACGTAACTGATTATTAGAAAAATTTTTACAATTTCAAGTGCCTATACATTTGAGTAATAAATCTCTATAAGTTTTTCATTGGATATTTTTGCGTTCGCTTAAACGCTTAGCAAAAGTCGAAGGATTAGTGATAATATACATATATGTGTGCGCGCGCGCGCGCGCGCGTGTGTTAATATACGTCCTCAAATGTATAACAAATTGATAGGACCAATAGTTTTGTAAGGAGCACACGTGTCAAGTGGCACAAATGACTTATACGTTTATTATGCAAATAGAGAACTACTATAGTTGAAGAGCACGTCGCACGCCGGCAGAGGCTTGCAAGGCGCGCCACACACCGCACACTTTTTTTTTTTTTTTGTTATTTCATCTCTCCAACCCTATCACGCACACATATTTTAAGTTCATTTTTTTTCCGGCTAATGACTTTGCGAAGCGTCCAATTTTTAATTCAATTCTCACTGAATTATAAAAACCTAAAGGAGAAATTATATATGTACTCAAAACAAAAAAAAAAATGTGTAGAGCATGATATATATATATATATATTTGATGGGCATTTCGCAAGAATTACGTTTTAATTTAATTACAATAACTGTTACGTAGCTTCAACATGATAAACACGGCAATGATTTATAAAATTACACCAAAATCGATTGCTAATAAGGATTATATTCTTCTATACAACAATCCGGAAGAAATACTACATTATGATGACATACTTAAATGTCACATATTAGACGATCTGGACAAAGAATCAATTCGGAATGTCATCGACACAAACGGCGAGTGCGCATGCGCATTTTTTTTTTTTTACATAACACGGAATCGATTCCACACCATCGAGGAAATTACATCACCGATGCTCAGTCGCACCGATTTGCGTTTTAAGTACATGCCGTTTTTTACGCAATCCGCTAACTGACGGCGATAACAAATTTGACACCCGTACATTTTCCGTTCCGATTTTGCATTGCGTAAATTTTTCAATATTAATATTGTCATTAAATACTTCGTGTAATTGTGTAATTACACACATTTAGTTTCTATGGAGCAGTATTCGAAAAATGGCCGGAAGGTGGCGTCGCGATCAAATATAGGTCGCATTGTTGACGACCTTAAATATTATTGTTTACACCTATTTATTTGTTATGTTGTAAAATATTTATTTATCATTTATTAAATGTGTCCACCTATTTATTTATTATGTAATTTATTGAAAGTGAATCGTCCGTTTCGTTTACTCGAGGTGTTTTCAATTTTTCTCTTCACTTACAATAAAAGACATAAATATCTCTGGAACGATCCCCAAAATAAATTTATTTCTTCGTAGCGCGGTGTGCTACCAGCACTACGCTCCGGCGCATATCTTAACATTCTTTTTTTTTCATCTTTTAACGTAAACCAACGGGCACAGCCGACAATGTATTGCGTTGAGTCATAGACAAAGGAGTGCGTTGCCCTCAACTCCCGCGCAAGTTTGAAGCGTGCGAGCCGTCTTCCGCCATCTTGTCTTATTGTTACACTAAACTGTGATAAATTATAATGTTCAGCCGTTATTGAGTTATCGTCGTTTCTAGTTTAAATATCACCTCAGTACAAATAGACAAATTGCAGATGACGTCTGACAAACAGTAGCAGTCGGTATAACCGAAATAGAAATAATAGTAGGTTTTACGTTTAATGAGAACTCACTTGAAAAAGAACTTACATTGTTCAAACTTAAGCCATACTGTATTTTTTGATTTATTAAAAAGATAGCCACTTTTAATCGATTTTCGAAATAATAAATATTTTTTTTTTTTCATCAATAAAATGGCTGCATATATAAAGTCAGCTCGCTATAAACAAATGAGCCGTAAACACACATTCATGCTATCGACCGTCAATACTCCGTCAATTGCGTCAAACTCCACTAGTTGGCGTTGTCAAATCTTCTATTCTTCTCCATGACGGTTTCATTTCTGATGATAGCTGTCGAAAATCTTAATGCAATGACAGAGTTAAATTTTATCAAAAAAAAAAATAACTATAATTGAAAATCGATAGTTTAATTTAACAAGACCTAACGTAACCATTTGAACCGATATAATTAAGTTCTCCGATATGGCAAACTGTTGACTATTGATATAAGCGGTACATAAGTGTCGTTAGTTCAAAAGCTTATTAGATACTATGCTATAACATCGTCCAACACCGACGGCTTAGAGTGCCGCCCGACACACGCGGCGAGTTGTCCGATACGATTAGAGAAGTTCGAAGGTCCCGCTCGAAGCGAACCTAAGACCAGCTCCGAGGTCCAACATCGTTCCAGGTTTTCGCTTACACTCTCAGGAACCCCAAAATACCATACGATAAAAAACTCACGACACTAGACGATTCGTCGAAGAGATGTTGCCTCACGAGACGACCGGCTGAAATAGCGTTTCGTCGTTAACAATTTCTTAAAGGTATGTCACAATCTAGATCAGACGGAAAATCTAGAAAACTGCACGATTCGTGAGGACTGCTTTGGAGTCTTGGCACTTTTTTTTTTGCATAACAGAGATTATCGAGGCCGATTCGGGCCGAGACGGCGGACGCCTCAGCCGCGAAAGTTTGACAGGTGACTCACGCGCATAAAATGCAAGATCGCCGCGGGACGCATGAAAGCCGCTAACGGTCGTATGAATCAGCATACATTTAACCTTGAACGATTTACAAAAAAGGCATTCCGCTCCGGAGCACGGCGTCAAGTCTACCAAATCCGTGCAATCTACGATTCTATTATGTTCAGCATTTAAAAGGCAATGACCTAACCTAGAAACAAGCGACCTCTATTAACATTACAAACAATGAATTTGAGAATTTCGTAAAAGGAAGCTGAAGTTCGTCGAGTAGGTGCTAAATTTAATTCTATAAGAAGCAGTTTTCATGATTATATAAGTAAATAAGTGCAAAAATGTAAAACAGTAAATAAATAATAGTATATTAATACCTATACTGAGAGCCTTTTTCACTATCTCCTTTTAAACTGACATTCAACAAGTCACTTTAAAAAAAAAAATTGTATTTCATGTCTTCCTTTTAAGGAGTTTTAATCCCTAACAACCGTTATAAGGACGACATGGAATGCAAAATTTATTTAAAAAATACTTTTTGTTAAATGTCAGTTCAAAAGAACCTGGTAGAAAAGGCTCTAAGAAGCTCTTCCACCTTCTCCTTTTAAACTGACGTTTAACAAAAGTCACTTCTAAATTAAAATTTGGGTTTCACGTCATCCTTTTAACGGTTGTTCGGGCTAAAATCCCTTAAAAAGAAGACATGAAACACAAATTTTATTTTAAAAGTGACTTTTAATTAAGTTACTGTTTTTAAAAGGAGATGGTGAAACAGACCCTTAATATTGTAAATGCAAGGGTAGTGTTTGTTAGCTAACATAGCGGTTTATGTACGGTAAGCTGCCCTTTAATATTCAAACATTTATTTTATTTATTTACAAAATTATATGGCGGTTTATATGAGACTACTGCATTGGGCTTATAAAAATCTACAATTTCATTAGAATCGATGAAAACATGGAACAGTTATAATACATATTATATGTACGCAACATATGTACGGATGGTCGGATGGACATACGAAACTACAATTGTGTAGATTTTGCCCTCTGCTACTGAACCCTAAAAATCATCTGAAATTTAAAAAAAAAAAGTCCGATACGCGCGCCGCCATTTTTGTACCATAGAGTTAAAGACAAATTTAGGTCCTTTTTTTGGATGTATATAGTAATGAAGTGCACAGCAGTAACAGACTTACGGAATCTTACAAGTAAATGATTTCTTAGCCCGATATAACAATCGTTGCCCAATAAGGAGTCGGCAATAAACAATGTTAATTCCAACAACCGTCACAGCCAGCCGGACACGACGACGCCGGCATCGTTAGCGGCTTTTTGCTTTCTCAACTCATTGTCAGCGTCGAGTGCCCGTTTAACTCCCGTTCAACTGCACCCCCTTTTGTTGATAATAAAGATTTATAATTGATTTCGTTTACTGTTAATTGAATGTATATATTTTTTTTATTATCGACGAAATAAATCTATCTATCCATATAAAAATACATTCATATTTGTACACGGACCATAGAGAAAAGTAACATTTTAAAAGTACAGGTCATTGCAACAACCATGGAACATAGATTTTTGAACTCGTCATCTGAATGCCGCTTTTGACACTAGGTGTCAGCCCTGAGTTTTGCTCGTTACCTCTAGTAGACTCTACAGTCGTCTACTTTTCCATGAATAGTCTTTTTCAACACTATTTTTACTTTTTAACTCCCCGCTAAGAAAATTGAAAATCTTCTGAAGTTATTGGTTTCGCCCTATTTTGCAAAAATCAAGTTCTCATCAGATCTCGACGTTCTGAGGGTCTAGGGAGCTTCCCTGATCACCCCTGAGATGATGTTCGTATGTCTATGAGGATGTGTGTGTGTGTGTATATGTGGATGTATGTAAACCTCTTATAACTTTTAAACGGCTTGACCGAATCGAGCCCACTAAACTGCGTTCCAAAGAGTTTCACCAAACTTAGAATTCCTGAAAGTTTGGGTCGATTTGGATCGGTAGATTTTGAGAAATTTCAAAGTGGTTTTTTCAAAATAACTTTAAAATGGCTTGACCGATCAATTCCAAAATCTAATCAGCTCTTAACCTATTAAAAACACGTCGATTGCCGCAAATCGGGTCAAAATCGGTTGATTCGTTTGCGAGAAATCGTTGTCGAAAGAAATCGAAACAAACCGTTTTTTTTTAAATAACTACGAAACGGATAAAATTAGCGGGAAGTTGCAGAGTTGGCCTTTAGGATTAAATTTTTGTTTGTCGGATTGAACTAATTTTAGAATATATCATGAAATTACGTAATAATACTTCAATGTTTGTTTGTAAGATAAATTTCGAAAAAAAAATTATATTTTACGGTTTTTCTAAATAAAAACCCTACAAGCTCTTAACAAACTATATGGAATAAAGTTTTGTCTGTAAATGTCAGATAAACTATATGACATATTACAGTACCACAAATTTTTATAGTTTATAAAACTTTATTATATTTAAAAAATATTTATTTATTTACAAAAAATATTTATGTAAACGAGTATATATTATAAGGACGTATACGCAAAAAAGAGGAAAAAATTTAGTACACAGGCGCTCGAGTTAAAGCAAATTACATATATGAGCTTAACTTACGGAGTATTATAGAATTGCCAGAGTTAACAGAAAACTACTTGCAGTGTATTCGCTACCTTGAATAAACTATAATACTTAAGTCCAAAATATTTTTTATACCTATCTGCAGCTCGGAAAGATCGCTTTTGCCGCCCGAAGACAGGCACAAAAACTGTTTTTTTTTCCTCTAGAGAGAAAAAGTGAACGCAAAGCGGTCAATTATGCGCACGTTCTGAAACTTATTTCGCGCAGTTTGCGTTCGTTAGATTTTTTTAACAATTTTTTTGTTACCACTGTAAAATAATTATTGATAAAAAAAAGTAAATGTAAGATGCACATACAAATCGTAATCCATAAAGAGTTATAAATAAACCTTGCATCGATATGGATGAAATTTAGTATGGATATAGCTTGAACCCTGGAGAAGGACGTAGAGTACTTTTATATGTCTGTCTGTTCGTATGCCTAATTATAATTCAACAATGTCTCGAGTGATTTCGATAAAAGTTGAGAGATCTAGTTATCACGCAAAATACAATGATATACATTACATATGACAATGAATTATGTACAAGTTGTATAAAAAGATTAATTTAAAAGTTATATTTTCTAATAGCATAATATTTTCAAGGTTTCGAGCTTACGAGCTACCGGAGAATATGTGCCAACCGCTAGCAACACACACTGGTGTGTTAATATATTGCCGGCCTCTTAGAAGGGAATAGGATGTCTAATGGAGGGGAAGAGTGTGATGATGTAGAGGAAAGTGATGTGATAGAGAGAGAGAGAGAGAGAGAGAGAGAGAGAGAGACTGGACCACCGAAACTCTCATTCACTAGACGAAACACTAAAGCGAAAGCTGCTACTTAACGCAGCATTATTTTTATTTCATTGTGCAAGTCATATTTATTAGTCCGATTTGCTCAGAGAGGAGCTTGAGGAGGTAGATGAGGATTGAGGAGGCACGACGTGAGATATTAAAGTGTAAGCAAAAGAGAAAATGAAAAAGCAAAAGAAAGCAAAAGATATAGGATTAAAACCAAATTAAGTATGGGTAACAGGATCAGGGTCAAGTTAAGGATCGACATTTTAATAAAAATATCGAGCAATATTCTTTATACACGCGGGCGGAGTCGCGGAAAAAAGCTGTTTGTTCAAAAGTAAATTACATAACACGTAAATGTTTTCTTACGTTCACATTCTTATTTACATATGCATCGCAATACATATACGAAAAACTGATATATGTCAAGATACATACAGAATCGTTCCAAAAAAAGGAGTAACATCTATAACATTAACACTAGACATAAGAATGATCTTGCTGCTCATGAGACCCGTCTAAGGAAAGTTAATAAATTATTTAAGAGGCATTATGTGCGCTTTTACAATAAGATCCCAGCTGAAATTCAAAATTTGCCATTTGCTAAGTTTAAACGTTTCGTTAAAAGAAAGTTATATGTCAAGGGCTATTATACCGTGTCGGAATATCTGAAGGAAAAAAGCTCCTAGGGTTCAACTGCTCGGCTATCAGGTTACTTCATATTACTTTGAAACGTTGACTAAATTATTAATTACTAAATCTTTTGTATCGATGAGTAAAAAGAGCAAACCTTGAGTTTCTTGCCCATTCTTCTGTCGGTGAATCGGCACTTGGAATGGGCGGTAATGTCGAAATGAATTTATTAACGACGTATTTCAAGTGTGATTTCATTACCGACGAAATAATGATATTTTTGATTTGATTTAAACACAATATACAGATTTTGCTTGCTAGAGAGATGAGAACTTTATATTTCAGTCGAGCGCAAAGACCTCAACATCTGGAATCCTTAAATTCCCCTCTGCGCTCAGGATTCTTGTTTATGGGGTGTTGGATGTGTGTGTGTGTGAACAAAACCCCAGGCATTTTAGATCATAAAAAAAACGATCATTTCTAAGTTTTAAATGAAGCCTGGCGAAAGGGGCGGGTAACTGCTAGTTGAGTAATAAAAATTTTTCGCTTATTCCGGATTCGAAATGAATTTCCGCCGAAAAAAAACGACTTCAGACTCTGTCTGATAACTATTAAATTAAAAGTCAATATAATTCATTTTACTATTGAAATAAAATAAATAAAAAAAAAAAGAAAATTAAATTACCTAATAGAACAAAACGAACTGCGACAAACGCAACTGGATTTTTTAGGCAATCACGTGGATAAAATTGAATACGCCATGCAGAGCTAAATATAACGTATAATCACATTTCTAAAATTGAACCATTTTATATTTGTGCTGGATTTTAATCAGTCCACTGACGAGGCACAACCTCGGAAACACTTATTGTTCCAATGATTCAATTTAACTTTTAATAATTCAATTTGACTAAGTCAAAAACCCATCGTTCAATCCGCCCATGGTCGCAGGATCGAACCCGCAGCAATACATTCTCGTTCTGAGGTGACGCCTTCAGCCACTGCGTCACCGTCCCATTTTATACTCGTCCAGATGTTGCAATAACAACATTATTAATCTTAAACCAGACGCGTCACAAAATAATAAAATATCATTTTAATCTGCGGATTTACAGTGTAATATATGAAAATTAGCTCATTAAATTCTGCATCCAAGTATACAAACGGTTCATCGTCGCCGGCACTTACTTCTCAAATTAGAGTCAGAGGGAAAAATAGAGGGATGATGACTAAGTGCCGACGCGGAAACGGACTAGAGTCGTTACTTCTACACCGAGGATCATAATACGGACAAAATTATGTCTGTCCGTACGGACACGTGGCGTGGCGTGGCATACAAACCGGGATAGGATACGTACAGTCATACAGATGGTTGATTTCTGGTGGTATTCCTTTGCGATTTAGTCGGGAAGATTGTACGTAAAAGTGTAATTAGCCAGTCTGAATGTATGTCCGATTTATTATATAAATGAAGCACATGAGCTTTTCTAAGATGATTTTTTCCGACTTCATAATATTTTAATGATTATTCAGAAAAAAAAATGATCCTAGCACTCAGCACTGCACCTGTATACGTTTAGTACCTATGAATTATTAAATGTTTAAAGTAATTTAAAATCGAGTTTTTCAGTAAAAAATATTTAGAGTACCTGAAAAGTAGTTTTATTATAAGCTAGTTACACGAACGACCGAGCTCTGCATGGCGTCTTTCTATTTTGCCTGTGGGAATACGATAACTTCTTATGGGAAAAGTTATTATGTCCATTTCGTTAATAAATATTTAAAAAACGTAAAATTTGCCCAAGTAATTTATTTAAATAGTGTCATTACGTCTCCGTGGTTTATGTCATATTGTTCTATTTATTTTTGACAATCAATAACAAAGCAACAATGCAATTATCCCAACAATGCAATTATGTACCAACAATGACAGTTACGTCAAATTGCTGCAAAATGGCGCTAAATAATGTTTAGATATTTTTAATTAATTGCCTTCTTCAAGCAAAACACCTCTATAAATGAACTCGAAAAACAATACTTTGACACAATAAAAATTCAAATTGAAATCGTTGGGTTCGTTTTATATAGAAGAATTGCTCACACAAAAGTAATAACATTTTTTTGAAATGTACATTAAATGAACTATACGATATTGTTTTATTTATATTACAATTTTTTCTTTCCCAAATCGTACTTCAGTCTTGAACGCGCATGCGTGCGTGTGAAGAGCCTATTTATCAATATCAATGGATAGACAATTCGAAATCGAAGCAGATCATATCGCTAATTAATGTTAATCTTTTCTACAAAAAAAAAAAACATAAAGGATAATAAAACCGCTTTTACGATAACCTAAAAAAATAAATTTAAATCAATTTCAATAGACAAAAAAAAAATATTACAATCAAAGGCGTACATGATATAAGGCGATGAGTTCAAGGCTCTGCTTTTGTTTCAAATAGCCCATAGATACTTTTGTAGTTAGGCCCATATGGACGATCACTCTAACAAGATTTATTACCGAAGAATGCCTGAGACGAGTTGTTTTCGAAAATTACCTAATACTATATAGATCTGCGCGAAAACTGTGTCCCATAGACAAGACATTTTATCGAAGCGTAACAACGACCTCGTTCCAGCAATCTCGGATGTGATTGTGCCATCTGTTACCCGTTAGTGTATTGGAAGTGGAAGTTGGATAAAAACTTAAACAGTATGGTTGCACGAGACGTAACGCAGAACATCAAACTTATCAAAAATATTGCACCTGATGTTGATGTAGTGGAACAATTGGAGTTTGACCTACATCAAAAGTTGTCAGCTAAACCAAGCAGGTGAAATATTTTATACGTATACTACATCCACAATGATAGAAAAAGGATTTTATATCGACACTAGGAAAGTAGTTAGTACGTAGTGATGTGTGTTTATTTAATTACAAATTCTATATCTCAATATCCAAACAATAAAAAAAAAAAAGCCGTCTAAACCATGGATAATATAAAGGTGCTGTAATCGTTCTTATCGAAAACGAAAGGCATCATAAACACATCTGTCTAATATCCGCAGATTCAAGAAAATTTATTAGGTCGCCAATGTTCCATCTTGAAGACGAAAATGCAATTTGCTCTTATCTCTTATCATAAGCCGACGATCCATATCAAACGACATTGAGCCGACCTTTTCGCCCAGGAAATTCTACCTTGCAATAGCGTCAGAATAACGAATAAGCTGTATAACGAATTACACCCACGTCGATAATATTACGAAAACGGATAAATAAAACTATGGGAAAGTTTATAATTTTATTGAAAACACGTAGGTGCGATTGCTGACGATCTACGCTACCAAAGTAAGTCAGCCGGGTGTAAACGAGCGAGACGCGAATACACATTTACGCCTAAGCAAATCCATCGATTGTCATTACGCCGTCAATGGCCGTCCCCTGCCCACTCGAACGTACGTAACAGCCGTTACTTGACAACTCTTTGCGGTATAGTTTGATAAGTTATACAAGCATGTACTTAAAAGAATATGCTTTTAGGTTCATGCTTATATCACTTTTTATCAGATTACCTAAGTACTTATTGCAATTTATAATAATTAATAATAATAACCAATATACTAATACTCATACGTATTATGTGTGTATAACTTAAAAAAGCATAATAAAGTTAATAACATTGTGATAGCGCATTTAAAAAAAGCGATCTCATATGAAATAACTGAAGAATGTATTCCCACAGTGAGATACAAAAAAAGCGAACCTTCTAACTTCTCCGTTGACTGTACATACGGACGAGGAGCATTGTTCTCGTCGGGCCCGATATTATTTGACTGCTTTTCATGAAAAAAAAATGTGAATTAACAAAAAAAATCGAAAAATATTCCAAAGTATGTCATTATTTGACCATATTGCGATAATTTATTAAAAGTAAAAAAAAAAAATTAGGAATGTTTAAACAAGATGTGATCGACATAAAGTCAGAGACAGAAATAAAAATAAACTGTGTTTACATGTTAGTCGACTGTGCAAAGTCACAAATGCATTTAGAGTGCTCTGTGTGCGCATGTTCAATAGGGTCCACGTGGATATACAAAATTTATCCTTATGTCAGTTTACGGGCATTATTATATAATCACTCAGTAAAAAAGGGCATTATACAATTTCCGAATATGTGGAAGACGAATATCTATGGGCATAAGCGGCTCGACTTCTTAACGGGCTGTTTCGTTCGTCAATGGTTTTGTATTTATTTTGACTATGCGTCGTGAAATTAGAATAGAGTACAATTTTGAAATATCAAGTCGAACAGAATAGTACACCGGGGCTCGATTCTCCCGCTGCTTTTGATCCGACTGGAATCCAAGCGGCTCTAGCACGTGACTTACATCATTGGATAATACCTGTTACGGACAGTCGCGCTTCTACTATTAACTTGTAAATAAATGTGTGTGATTTATAAAAAACGAACCGGTGTTAAGAATCCTTTTGCGTTTTATTGTATTTTTATGTGTGATTAAATAATTTAAATAGTTGTCTTATTATAACCCGGGTAGGGATTAGTTGTTAGGAATTGTTCATTGTGTAATACTTGTCTATTTTGCCTATTTGAGTATATTTCTTGTCTTGTTTTATTTGTGTTTTGACGTATTTAATTACAAAAACCATTGTGATGCGCATATGAATTGCATATAAAATTATGCCTTAACGGGGGGACACACCAATGAGAGGCCGAGAACTGCGGCGATCTATACGGTACGACCGCGAATCGGTGTACCGAGCTCATGTGGCGCTCATACGTGAAATATGCGAAGTGTATGGCTACGCCCTCTCGATTATAATGTATGCAGCTCATATGTGCAGGCGGATGCACCATCTATAAATTGCAGCGGAATTGGTGCATCCGTCGCAGTCGTACTCTAGCCGCTACTTCTGAAACTCGTGCTGCAATAAATAAGTCTGAACATCGAAAAGCTGTCCATCATTTTGCCCACCCACCGCAAGAGTCCGTACTCCGAGGCGAC
Source organism: Eumeta japonica (assembly GCA_005406025.1). Lineage (NCBI taxonomy): Eukaryota > Metazoa > Arthropoda > Insecta > Lepidoptera > Psychidae > Eumeta > Eumeta japonica. Next base: position 191,473 of record BGZK01000022.1, read on the forward strand.
TGTGAAGGAAATCCGAAGTGCGGGCTCACGCGGCAGTGCTGAAATCGCCGTTACAATACCTTTTAATGAATCTACTGTTTTGCCATTAATAACAATTTATAATAGATAAATTGGTAATAATGGTATTTTGCCATTAATATAATATTGTAAGATTTATTACAAAATAAATCTCACATTTTTTTCTACATAAGTAGTTACTCATTAGCATACCGTGCTTAATTTTCCAACAAACAAAAATCATTCATACAATCACTTCAAGTGAAGTCAGGAATACGGTGTCTATACATTTATGAATCCATGTTAAATAAGCCGTCATAAAAATAAACAGGAACTCGCGTCCCATATTATAAGCGCAAGTGACATCGGCGCGAGCGCAACGAACCTATCTATCTATCTATCTTACAGATAGAACAATGCCACGGTGAACAACTCGGCCGTACGTAATATCATGGTCGGCCGTTTTTTGCGAATATTTTTCGTGCATTGTTTTGGTGCGCATAGGCATTACGCAACATGGGTGCTTAGTCGAATATTCGTTTGGAATTAGCCGTGTGACGCTCGAGTGAAAAATGCGAACGGGCGACGATATTGGGAGAAATTGAAAAAAGGGCGGGGGAAGCAGCACAAAAATATACGTATTAGAATCCAGAGATATAGAAACTAACACCAAGGATAGATATGCATAAACTCGCACGAAATCTATGGTCTGAACGATGGCGACGTTTGAATAGGACCAGAGGAAAATAGGAAGAATTTTCCGTGATATGAAAAGTGTTAAAATTTAAGATACAACTTTAAAAAATACAGATTCATTACAAATAGAAAAAAAAAGAAACTAATAATTACTTAATTTGACTTTTGAAACTGTTGAATAATGAAAAAAAATAAATATTGACGTGACACTTCAACAAATGTATAACAAACCATTACATGTATGTAACAATAATTATCTAATTAAGCATGGCGAGGCTCATGCAATCTAAGTTAGCCAAACCTTTCCAATTCCGTGATCAAAACTAAATCCACGATTAATTCAATGAAAAGCATATAAGTATTTAGCGTCTGGAAAAACTTAACAAAACATAGTAAATTATTGTGAATAATTAAATGAAATTGTAAGATAATTATACACTTCTACCGTCATGAAAAGCATGAAAATGAATGCCTTCGGTCGCTAGGCTCAAAATCCATTGACATATACGTAATATCAAAAGGACAACATACAAAGTATGTACAAACGACTATTGTAGACATTGAATATTTTTCTATATTTCCCTTATCGTTTTAGTTGCAATAATAATGCATTTTAGTATAAAATAAATTAACAAACGGTAACACTAAAATTATTGGCATAAATTACAGAGAACAAGTTTTGCAAAATTGCAAATTCAATATAAAAATACGAAATGTAAATGGTTAGTCACTAACTTAATCGCCATCAGCACTCTCAGAATCTATAAGCGCTGTAATAAGCTTTATATATATGTGGTAAAGCAATGCTTGTGATCAACTTAGTTGCAACACGGAAATGTGCCGATACAACCCATGGGACACCAAACTCTCACAGAATATGAACGCGAAGTAACAGCTTCCACTGTTGTATTTCGCACAGTAATTGAGAGTTCCGGTGGCCACTCTCCTCCATCTGATATCGTTTTCCTATCCAAAAGGTATTATTCCAATCGGCAAGACACTGATGACTGCTCTAGAGTTGCGAGTGTCCACGGGCGGCGGTGACCACCGCCGCCCGTACACTCTGGTAGCTCAGAGTTCGTTGCCTCTCGAAAATACTATAAAAAATGGACTAACCTAATCAGGGTTGTCTTGTGCAAAAGGCCCTTGAGCACATATGGTTTGGGGCTCTATTAGAAAACCAAGGTAAACGTGAACCGAAACAGATGGATCTAATTATACGTACAAGTTGAACAACGCCAACATTATTTCAGAGCTCCCGTTAACCTGGGAGTTCTAGATCTACGCCTTACACGCCCTTATGGAGAAAAAGGAACTGTAGACGAGTGTCTACGGAAGGTAAATCTGCTCAGAGCAACTGGCGATAGCTCGATGATGTTCAGACTTGGAGCGATTCCTTTGCATGACGCACCTAAGAGCTTCAATTAACGTGGCTCAGGATATGTTCCAATGTTGAATTGAATCTTACAATGTGTACAATCCAAAATGACTCACCTGTTTCGCTCTGGAGTGCAGTGTACCGACTGGACTAGGTATTTTCGTGGGTGTACCACCGGACGGATGTACGGCGCGAGCGCTGCACAGATCTGAACAAAATGGTATCTATTAGGCGCTATGACAGTACGAAAATGCAGGATCCGCTTGTACGGTCGTCTGTTTATCAGATCTATTTAGATAAATAATATAAATATAACGGAAGATACACAATTTTTTACAGTTTTCTTCCTTCATCTACGTCTTGGTTAAAACTAGGACCAGATTGAGTTATTTTCAAGTGTGGAGAGATTTAGACAAAACATATAAAAAGAATTCAAGTTATTTAAAATGGACCAGATTAATCATTTTGAAACACATCTGTTAAGGGACCGTCCATAAATTTATATCACACGTTAAGGGAGTGAGAGGGGTCATCAAAGAGTGACATCGTGTGATAAGAGGAGAGGGCTGGTCATAAGCTTCGTGACGTCACACGAACGAATCTAAAATTCAACTCCCTTTTCGCTGCTCCTGTGGTGTCAAGGGTCAGCCGCCTCTGAAGTACGTTAAAAGGCCAGCACCGCCTTTGAAGCTTCGATAAAAGCCATAGCATAAATTAACTAATATCTCATTTATTATTGATTTTTGTGAAGAAAGAAATAGAAAAAAGTACAAATGATTTTGGAACTGCTATTTTAATTAAATATTTTCTAAATTTAAAATTGAGAAACATGTGACGTCACATCAGGGCAGGGGGAGATCACACAAACGTGACAAGGACGGGGGGGCTTCAAAAATCATAAAATTCATGTGACGTTATTTTTGTATTACCTCTAAGCCGAAATGAAGATATGTTGTTGTTATAGTTTCTTGTTGATTCTTTAGAGTACTTTAGACTGTTTAATTAGGGTCCAAGTGGATTACATAAATAAAGATATACCTACCACCGTAATCGAGCTATTTTTTAGTGTCTAATAGTTATAGTTAGGTAATGTGACTATTCGTTCGGGCAGGGTAATCAGACTGGCTACCTGTATTTTACACACCCAAAACTGAATGAGTTTAAATAAATTATTTTTTCTTTTGCTCATAATATTTGTGAGAATACTTTAATGTGCCCATTAAAAGATTCATATGAGTTAGTAATGTAAAATAGGAAGCAATTTCATATCTGACTAAATACTTATTTAAATAGCAGGTGAATGGTTATTGACTTATGCAATTTAATATGGAGAAGCTTTTTATATAGTTTAATTGATAGAAAGATCTAAATAATTATTTAATATGAATCAGTGCTCACTCGAAATGAGACCTTTTGTTAATAAATCTTTTAACATAGAAATTATGAATGTATTAACTATTCATCTAGAATGTATTAACTATTTAATTAATTATTATTTAGTAATTATTATTTAATTAATTACTATTAATTAAACAAACTTATAAAAAATTGCATTAAATGTGTAAGTACTAGGAATGTAGTATGGAACATGCAGCAATTATAACATCCTAATTGCTAATACAGGAAATAAACTCTCACTATGCTATTGAGCATCAAATATCAATGAAATGACACAATCAATGAAATGAAACAATATTTACTTTTATTGAATTAAATTTATATTAAGCAATATATTACCCCCATCAGCCAATACAATGAAATTGTAATAATTCATTGTCAAATAAAATGATTTACGTAAAGGCAAAACATTATTTATTATCATTTTCTTTACATAAAGCTTACATTCCAAAACTTTTAAAGACACTTGCTTGGGGACGGCCTAGTAAGAACAATTTCTATAGCCTATATGAAGTTTTTTTTTTTATAATTATTAGAATACGGCGTTGTTAATGCAAGTCTTTCAACATAAAACATTTTGATCAAAAAATAGAAAACAAAAGAAAAAGATATACACTCCGGATTGATTTTATAAGTGTTCCGTATTGATTAGATATAGAAGATTAAAAATAATTCAGGCGGTGAAAAAAAGTTATACGACAGCAGAAACGATCTATATGCAATAGAATTTTTTGCCCGCTGTGTTCACATTAGCGGAAAATTGAATGAGCGACATTCGAGATAGAAGTTATCTAATCTGAAGTAATTTCACAATTGATATCTTGATTAAAAAATAGCAAAACTTCACTTTGACATGAAACAGAAAATCAACCATAACCGAACGGTGGAGGACAATGGATTCAGAGAACTTTCATTTAATTTTGCTAATTTCACAGTTACATTTACTTATACACACAAAATACAATTTATGTATAAATTAAGATTTGTTATTAAAAAGAATATATTATTAACAAAGAATTTAGATCTCTACTGACACTACTTAGAACCTAAGTGTCAGTAGAGATCTAATGGCGGTATCAAGAACGCCAAAACTAAATTCCATCAAAAAATTAAATAACCCGTGAAACATAGATTGTTTAAATCTATAAAAGGATTCAGTGCTGATCTTCAGTTGTTCAACACCTCGATCGATGCAAATGATAACGAAATTGGTCTTGACCTATGAACTAATAAAGTTTAAATAAAAAATAAGAAATATAGATTTATTTTCAATTCAGTCTCATCATTCATCATCAGATCATTCTAACAAAACATATGATTGAACTATTAGAGGGCACAAAATTAATGAATTTAAGAACTAAAAAACAAAAACTAAGTAAGAGTCAGACTTATGTGGAAAAGGTTCTGCACTATGAATCTAAAATAATACAAATAGTTATCAGAGGCATAAATTTGAACCAGACTCCTTAATATAAATAAGCTACTTTTGTAACCACTGGATCAATTGAACCCTAATTGCTCCACTTGTTTTCTCATGTGATCGAAAGACCTAAGTATCAATTAAAAACTCTATCTAGCAGAATAAGTATAGTGAACTAGCCGGCTATTGGGAACCTATACTATGGTTCCAATATAGCTTTGCATTTTGAATAAATAATACATAAAGAGTATTATTTCAAAATAATGTCTTTTCTAAATTAATCACTGTAGATGATTTCAGGCAATCTTTCTTATATGTTCATAATTTTTTGTTGAATTTCAAACATTGTAAAAAAATAGAATATTGTATATAGTTAATTTTTTTTTGTATATACATAGTCCTAAAATTGGCTATAATTTGTTCAGGTACCTAGTACATTATTGGTAGCTATCCTACCTACCTACACAAACTAACATTCACCAAACTTATAGTATACAAAAATAACTAAAGGTCACACCTAATTTAGTAGAATGGAAAATAGGTATAACAAGCCATCCAATTAAACAGTCCTAATAGATGCTAATTTATACCGACTCAAGGAAAAAATACATCTAGGCATACTCACACATAAAGGAAAAACGAAAGGTCTTTACATCTGAAAATTTGTAAAAAGAACTGTGATTTCTCATCATATCACTACAACAAGTTGGGATGGGATCGAGACGAGAATAATTGGGAGTGTCACCAGGAAGTGGTGGCACCCAAGAAGATCGGGATGGAATTGACGTGAATGATGAGGCAATTTCTTTCTGAGTTATCACATAGGTCAACAGTTAAGTCCATTTTCCAGTCAGCATTATAGGTCTTTAATTATACATAACTACTGCTATTTAATGAATATAAAGAAATAATATTTTTATAGTCAAGCGTCTTTCACATGTTTTACTGTTCTTTCACTATCGTTTTTGTTTCAGGCAATGGATATCGACTGCTAGAGACAAGCCTCCCTTCTACATTTCCAGGAGATATTGTCCTGAACTACTGACAATCAACCGGTTTTGGTGACCTGAATCTTTATCGGGTTCTCAGCTCACATAGTGGGAGAATGTGTGATCACTGCAATGCCCAGTTTGTGATCACCACTCGAGAACCTCTCTTCACCAGAGATTATCTGTTCTACGACCGACCTGGCCTGTTAATTGCTACTTAAAATAGCTGATTTTGTGAGTTATGTTGGTTAGTCACATTCTTCTATTTCCTCGGTTGCTCTAAGGTTATTTATGAGGCCGACAGTAAGGGACCATATTTGGTATATGTATGTCATCACTGGTAATGTGCACTTTTCGAAGAATTTTGTTATTAGACATTGAAGTGTATTAGATTTGAAGATACCTCATAATTTCCCAAATTATTTCCCAACAAACCCAATTCTTCGTGCAACCTCTTTACCTTTTCTTTCATAGGTCAGGTTATAATCTTTCAAAAGAGAGAAGGTATCGAGAATGAAAGTCAAAACCAATACTGGGAAAAATTAGCATTGGAACCGGAAAACATGATCGAAATCAAAACCAGAACAGAAACCATAATAAAAATCAGGATAGAGTGCTATTGGAAGTCAGGCTGAAACGGAACTGATATTAAAATTAAGGAACTTATAGGTGAGAGCGAACACACATCTGAAGCAAACACTACTAAGGTACAATTATCAGTAACATTCTGATAACTTATTGCCCTCAGGAAGTAATTAACTAGTAAATAAAAACATTAAACGCAGAAAACGCATTAAATTATAATTAGAAATTATCTTTTTCTATTTACAATTTAACACTGTTTCAAAATACGCTTATTAGATGTGTAAATATTATAATAAACTCAAATTTTATAAAACACTGTTTGATGTCATATTGAATACTTTTGAACTGAGTTAATAATGTAGCATCTGGTATTAAAATTGCGATATGTTGTGGTAAGATATATTATAGAGCAACATAAGTAAAATATAAAATTGAAAAGAAGCATCTCTGAGTCATCTTATTATTTTGAACGAAAACAATTGTTATCAAAACATGTTAACAAATTCCTGGCATATTAAAGTATGACCAAATTTTGTCGATCCAAAACCGAAGAGCTTACGTGAAGTAATTGATGAATGTCAATGAAGCAAGAGATGTATGAATGTTGTACCATGTGAAGCTCTGTGGTCTATTCTTACATTCTTGGGAAATGTATAAGTTGTGAGATTATATAGGAAAAAAATAAAGACATCCATTTGATGTGTGTAGGGAAGAAAATGATAGGAGAGGAGGAAGATATGCGGTAAAAGAGGCATGCACTGAGCAGGTGAAAAAGAGGGAAGCAAAAAGGAGAAGGAAAGTAAGAAAATAAGAATGAGAAAAAAGGGAGAAGAATAGAAATAGAGAATACAATAAGATTGAGATTGGCAATGGGGCCAGAAATAGATTTAGGATCACAGTTTTAATGAACAGAGATCTATATCTCTATGAAAACTCTCTTGCATGCACATAGAGAAGCGGGCAAGAACTAAATATAAACTAATGTGTCAATTGTATATGGTTTGAATGCCAGGAATTGGATTTTTTTTTATATATCAAAAATTTTTCAAAGCCTTTGTAAGTTGCAAGTTTAGTAATTTTCTACATTTCAGTAATTCATTACATCTAAATATCAGTATTTATTTTATGTCTAAATATCAATATTAAAGAATTGATAAGTTATAATTAGAATTAAAGTAGATTAGAATTAGGGAGTTAAAACTACAGAGTATGTAAACACTAAAACAGATAAAAAAAAGCAACGAGCTAATTAACAAGTAAGATGTTTAGTTTGAATTTTGAAAATATTGGAATCAAATGTTTAGAACTCAATTTGTTCATATATTAGGTACATTAAAAGTACTAAAAATAATACCATAGAAGAAAGACCTTTTCAGACTAATATAATTAGTATTTGTGTTAACAAATTATTATTTTTTTTAGCATAAGAAAATTAGATAAGACATAATTTCTGAAATTTTAATATAATTAAAAACAAAATACAGTTCAAAATTGATATCAAATTCATATTTTAATATTTGAAAATGTAATTTTGATTAAACTAGCAATATAAGGGAAAATTATTATTGTAAGATAGTAACAACAATTACTCACTTTTACTTGGAGTTGATAAGTGCCTAGGACTTGGAGGTGGCCTTTCTGAATCAGATAGAGGAAATGTGTTCAATTCATCTCTGGGACTGGCTGAATTGCTATTATATTTTTTCACACTTTCTGCCCAATCCTGAATCCAGGTTTTATCACCTTTGCAGCGGTTTAGACTTAAATAGGACAATTTTCCGACTACTTGTTCAGGAGTTATGTCTGATGATACTCCACTGTCATCTTTTAACGTTTTCGCTTGAGCATTCCTTAGTGCAGTACTTTCGAACTTCGCGTCCTCCAATGGACTTTTATTACTCGGTAAAGACACCGGCACTGATGATTCTCTTGACAAACGATGAATATAATCGGTTTGGTCTATTTCAGACTTGGTTAAACTACACCTCCTTCGATTAGGATTTTCAGGTTTTGACGGATTCTTAGAGCTTAAAACCCCTGATGTTGTGACAGAAGTAAAACTACCCACATCTTGATCCTCTGTATGTTTTGGAGGAGATTTAGCAAAAGTTTTCTCCGTTATTGTCCTGACTCTGTTTTTGATTTTCTCCAGATAACTCCTAGTAGATTTTATTTGCTTTGAAGTTTGAACCGCTAAATCTGTTTCCGTTGGAGATTCATAACAGCATGATATTTCCAAAACATTTTTATCTTTGGAAACTTTTGGAACATCAAATTCTCTTATTTGTTGTGGTAAACATCTATATGTAAGACTTCCTCTTGGTTCTTCTGTTATTACTTTCTGAGCAGTGGGGTAGTCAAAAATAAGTTCTGGATCTTTTTCGTTGGTCACAGATCGCTTTTTTAATGCATCATCCACTGCATTGTTTATGAGATCAGCTCCAAAAGTTCGGTCTATACTCATTCGAGCTTTTTGTTCTTCTGTGTAATTATCACCTTCTATTGTATAAGTGCCCGTAGAAGAATTATTTGACTGTCTATCAACATCATCATCTATATATAAAGGTTCTATTTTTGGAATGCATTTTTTGAAAAACTCATCAGGAGTTTCTGAAACTGCCCTTCTAGTTTTGTCTTTTACAGGCTTTACAATTTCAGGGGTCGACAACCCATTGTCCGGTGTTAAGACTTCTAATTCTGGACTCGATATATCTGTTAGCATAATTCCTTCAGGACTCTGATCAATGATGTCAGCCATTCTGTATCGGGGATGGTTGGACAGATTACCATAACTAGGTGTTCTGTGCACTTCTCTTACATAGGAATTATTTGTATGTTTTAATGGAAGATTTAATCCTTGCCTAGATGGCAGAGTGTCGCTTCTAGACATAATACTATCAACTATTGGGCTTTTGGACGTTTTAACTTTGGTCTGAAAAGAGTCATTGATTGGTGACTTAACATGTCTTACTGTAACAGGACTTGTCATGTGCGTTTTCAAATCACAATTTTGTGTTAATGGACTCTGTCTTAACTTCACTGAACCTGATAAAACACTATCTTCTTGATCAGAAGAAAAATATCCTTCTGAATTATACCCTTGAGCTTTCCTAGGTAACTTGGCGCTCATCGGTGGCTTCTGAGCAATAGGGCTCGATTTGGTGAGACTGGCAGACATGGATTGAACTCTCTGATGCCTAGCTTGGGACTGCCTCGCGAGTTGTTCCAGTTTCTGCTTGTCAATCTGTTTAGTGTCACCAAAATCGACGGTGAATGCCATGGGGTACGGTTTAGGTGTTTCTGGTTCAGTCTTTTCGTCTTTGCTTTCATCCACATCGTTTTGAATCCTCTCCAAGCTATTTTTACTAAGGGAGTTCCTAGCGATCGTGCCTTCAGCGTTACGTTGACCTTCGCACAATGGATTGGCCACGTCGGTTTCCACACTGACACTCATATTTCAAGGATATTCGTTTCCATATGACAATGACATCATATTTTGCGAATAGTCAAGTACAAATTATTTTTTGCGACATCCCCTTTCTTAGAAATTCATTAAACACACCGGGGGCACAATTTCAAAATCACAAAAGAAACAAGAAATGGAATGAGAACATACATACATAAAAAGATTAAAAACAATACACTCCGCCTATACGATTATCAACCGAGTTAGAAAATAAAAACGTCATTTCAAACAGATGTCACCAACGTGACGTTCGAAAAATGACTGAAGTAATCAAGGAGGCATCTATCTAATCTAGCATGTCTGAGGCTAAATACTAACCACAAAAAACTTGGTAGAATATAGAACGCAGCGACTTTAAAAACTACTAGATTTACTTATTTGTTATTAACTTCGACAATCTGGTTCACATAAACTCTAACATGTAATTACTCTAATATATATTTTTTCAATGTTTATTTTATGTACGTTTAAAATTTAATAGTAAATAATGAGTTAGTTTTTACCGATATACAAAAAATACGTTTTATTTCTTAATGGGAGTATATAGAAAGAATGTGACAGGATTATGAATTTTCCAAACGAAAAGACAGTTAAATAAGATTGCCCAAACATGAGCAAGATTATTTTATAATATATTTACCTTTGCATACATAAATCTCTATAACAATGAATAGTGGTCACCAAATGACACATTGTCCTCGATTCGAAATATGCTGAGTTTGTACCCTTACTCCATAATACAGTACAACGCACGGAACTCTGCTGCTGTGAAGTTGGTCACGAAAGCGTCGCAATGGTGTAAAATACGAATGAAAGGGAAAAAAAAGATGGGTCGAGAAGTGTTGTGCCTGCGCATTGCATTATTCGCAAGCAATTTAGAGCGGCAGTTTCATGCTTTGTACTGTAAGAGTAATGCATTTCGCCCGTGCGAATTGACTACCTAATAGACTTACGGTAAGTAAGTCAACTCGAACCAATCGGGCTATGATTTGGAAAGCGTATTTTCCATATGTTGCCACCGGATTATTACAACAGTTATTGCTTTGATGATATAAACATTATAAAACAGTATTTTTTTGTAATAATAAATAGACCTTAAATATATATTGAAACTTGGTAATTTTGCCACCCATGAAAAAAGAAGAAAATAAGAATTTGAAGTGAGGAGACATGTGTTTAGTAAAACCACAAGCTCAGTACAAGTACTAAATAAAAAACATTAAACCTGTCTAGGAACTATCTATAACTAAAAATAAACTTGTGAAACAAAGAGACGTTCAAATATATGTCAAATAGGTAGAATATTTTTCAAAATATGGCAACATAAATTTTAATTATATATTCTTTTAGTTTGCATTTTATTTTATTTAATATTTTAATTTGTACAATATTTTATCATTCAAAAATATGTTGGCTTCTATTAACTGTAACAAGGAAAACAAATTTATTAAAATTTAATTTAATATTCCTGTTATTTTGATTGATAGATTTTTGAGCAATATTGATATGACTTATTTTTTTGTTATTCCATGAAGCAATTTTATCAAATGTTATCTGTGGACGTCAGTGCTGTCTGGTGTTGTCACTGTCAGTCAGTGATAAAAATCTGTCGAAATGGCGGATTGTGCGTACACTGAAGATGGAAAATATTTTTCTATTTTAAGTCAAGACGGCAGACTAAGAATATGGGATACAGAAACAAATACGCTAAAACAGGAGTACACTCCAGACCTTCATTTAAGTTCACCACTTACATGCTTGAATTGGATAACTTTAAAAAACACTGCGGTATGTAGTACACGTGGTTTCTGTTATATTTTATGAATGGTCTTCAATATACCGAAGTTGTTTCAAGTACAGATTCCTTAAGAATATTGACCCTCAATTTAATATATTGTTTTATGTGAAATACAAGGAATAGTTAAACTTGTAAAACTTATAACCTAACTTTTTTTAGGAATCAAAAAAAGGGTCCAAAAGGAAATTAAGTGGATCAGAGGTAGAATGCCAATATTTAGCCCTTGGAACGAAGAGTGGAAAAATATTGATATATTCAGTGGCCCAGGCGAAAGTGGAATCAATTTTAGAAGAAACACAAAACAATGATATTCAAAATTGTAATATACAATCATTAGAGTGGCACAGGAAATATGGTTTATTTAGTTGTAATAAGGAGAACTATGTTTATGAATGGAATATACAGGAGAACTGTGTCCGATATAAATACAATGTTAATGTGGAAAAAAAGAAACAGGGTTGTTGTGTTAGCGCAATCAAAATTGTGCCTCACAATCAGGTAAGGTTGTAGGATTGGCAATAGTATATAACAGAGTATTTAACTTTTGTCTACTAACTGCACGATTTATCTGATTTATGGTTTATTAAATGAAATATCACGTCATAACAATTGAACAAAAGCATCAATAACGCGGCATAAGATTACAAAGAAATGAAATGTTTTCGTCTTACTTCTTATCTTACTCAATTTTCAGAAAAAAATTTTCAGCAAATGTTAGTAAAAAAAGGCATTTTTGAAATGCTAAAATTTTTGCCTTAAATTATACAGTTTAATATGTCTTGAATTTGTTTTTTGGTCCTGTAATTACCTACTATAATTTTGTTAATTTGTTTTGCTATAATTTTGTTAATTCGTCTGTAGGCACAAAAAAAATATTACTGTGTTGTATGTTTTTTAATGATTAGGGTTATTGGTTATAAATAGTCAATAAGTTTTTTTATTTTCAATTGTTTTTTAATATCTTTTTGTCTAAACATTTTAATAAAAAAGGTGATTTTTAAACAACTGCCTATTGCATTTGTATGTTATTTTTAAATTATAATAAAACATAGTTCTACACTTAGTGTCCATTAAGTATTTTTGTTATTAATTAACTTTGGTGACTAGCTTGCCCTTAATTTTGCAAGTTAACTTTGTATAATTAAATTGCATTTTAATGTATTCGTATTTCAAAACACTACCTGATCAGTGGTTTATAAGAATCAAGTAGACTCCCAAGGTTTTTTTTTTCAGTTTTTTTGATTGATTATTTATATATTAATATATATATATATATATATATATATATATATATATATATATATATATATATATATATATATTTAAGTGGATTTTTCAACTTAGTAATTTTGCATTTTATTTATAAAATTAAAATATTCAAAGTAAATCATCCGAAAGGCTAATAAAACATTCATCTATGAACATTGTAATAATTTTTCAGAAAAGCCAAGCGAATTTTCTAGTGACGGCATCTAAACAACTCAGATTATGGTGTCTACATAACGGTTCAGCTACACTTCTAAGAAATATGGGCCACAGTAATGCAACACGTGCTATTCTCACTCTGGCGTGCGCTCAGGACAAATGCTGCATAATCGAAGGATCAGAGTGAGTAAGGGCGGCACCAATTCTGTTGCCCCATGCATACTGAAATGCATTTCTTTATTCGTAACAACTTTCAAATATAATTTTTTTTTTTGGAATTCAACTGAATTTATACACATATTTCAAAATTAAGTTTAAATTCATGCTTTTCAAAACCCATCAAAAATTTCATTTCAAATTAAAGTTTTTCAAAATTTTTCATATGAATAGATTGAATTTCGGTTGTGCAGTAAATATCAATTTAAAAATGAAATGTCTTTTAAAAAAACGGTCATAGAATAGTGTTTTAATATTTTTTTGCTAACCCTGACTTCCTAGTTATTTTTTTTTTTCATCGGTACGTTTGTTTGTACTACACTAAATAAAACTATTCAAATTTCAACTTATTTGATGCAAATTAAAATGTTTGTAATATTGCAGTAACATAAATTATAGAATTTTCTTTTATTCAAAACTAGAGCTAAGCTGCATTCAAATTTTTTCAGTCACTAAAGTGAGTTATTTTTAGTCAAAAACAAACAGTTTTGTATATACTAATAAACCTTCATATATATTGGAACACATTTTTTTACAATTTCACAAAACTGCCATTTGCCTTTTAAAGGTGAATTATAAATATTTTCAATGTTTTTTTTTTATCACAATTTATCTGATAATGCTTTTATCTATACAGTTTTCGTTATAATATTTTATATCAGTTAATTCATTTTTGTAAACAATCATCAAAATATTATTTCATAATTTGTATAAATCTGATTTTATAAAATAAATTGTAGTAATATTCATTTGGATAGTACATTCGCATCTATTGTCTGCTTCATTATTGAAATCAGAGATATAATGAAGTAATTCCAATACACAGTGTACTTCCGATAACAAATTTCCACACTTTATTTACAGTAATGAAAGGTTGTTGGCTTTCTGGGATGTAACAATAACACCTGATCATATACCGAATGAACAAGTCAACGGAGAAAGCTCCATACCCAAGAAACAAAGAAAAAAATCGATATCAGAAGCCGAGAGCATAACGACGCCTATATATAATTTTACACTTGAAGACTCACCGAGCAATCTGGATGTGAACATTAGAAATGTAGATGGTGGTACTAAGCTATGTTTGGCAGCATCAACAAAAAGCGGTGTAGTGCATTATTTTGGACACATGCTTAATGGGTAACAATTGATTTGTTTATTATTCCTTAAATGCAATAGTGTGTATAAGCGACTTATAATCTTTAGAGTATGCATGTACATACAAATTTACATGGCATAATTTTTCACTGAGTAGCTTTGATACTGACATCAGTACTATGGATCCCCTGCTTTTCGTTATCCTATTAAATGTTTCTCTATCATTACTCAATCATCGTGGGCCGGGTGGAGTCCCCATGCCATGCTGGTGCTGTCTTATAGATAATGTGTAAATGTTTTAATGGTACCCATTGTACATTTGTTCAAACATAAGTTTGTTGTTAAAAATCCAAGTGATATAATTTATTTATGGTATTATCTAAATTATATATTAACTTTTTATTAAATAAACATCCTTCGTTATAATTTAAAAAATGGTTTCTTTTTTTTCTCTCAGAGCATCGACAAAACCTATCAAACCTTCAGTGACAATGAAAGTAGCCACAAAAGATGGAAAAGTTATGCCGTTGCACTGTTGTAAACTCGCGAATGAACAGGATTCAGGAGAGATGATCATCGGTTATGAGGTGACGCCCGTACGATTTATGTTCGAGCGTGTGGTAAGAATCTTATTATATAAAAAATTGATTAATAATAATTAATTATTTAGTAAATTCCTTTGACATAATCACATACAGGAATTTGTGGTGGTATGTCCTTTCCAAAAGTGTTCACAATTATTGCTATGTGAACTCCTGTTCCTAAATTTCAGGACATGGGATGTTCTCTTTCTTTCATGTATGACTTTACTAAAACTTTAATCGGGAATGGGTAATTGTTATGCAACTAACAATTACCCATAGTGAACTAAATATTGTCTCTGATACACCATTACAGACTATTAATTTAAAAAGCGGACTGGAGTTTTACGGTAGTTAAAGCTAATCTGAACATTAGCGGTATTAATAAACCGACCCTTGTCATATAAATCAGTATTTGATTGTACATTTGCGGAGCTATGTACATCTATAGCTATCGAGCTATAGACGTACTTTATTATTTAAACTATTGTATGTTGAACGATCTCCAATAACTGTTCCATCTAGGAATATCAAAAGTTAATAGGGTTATTTGACAGACTGTATTTTTGGAGAAGGTATAAATAATAATTGGTATAAAATTTGATAATGTAGTGATTAAATGTGATAATAATGACTATATAAATAATAATAATTTTTTTATTTAAACACTGAAAATAAGATTTTAGTTATCAAAAACCTTTAGGATTTTATCATAAAAGTTTTGTTACTATGAAGACCATTTTTAGACAATTTCGAATTGTTATTTGCCATATTCTGTGATTAATATTATTGTAAATTTCTAAATCAGTGTATATTTCAGAAAAATAAGCATAAATGCATGCAAGCAAAATGCAATATTTCAATATGTCACTGATCCATGAAGGTCAGTGGCAAACGGATACAAATCTGTTCCCCCAATGAATATTTAATATCTAACCCTTTAATTTGTGTACCTACACAAATTAAATCCTGTTAATATCAAATTAGACACTGAGCTAAACCTCAAAACAAATGAATTTATTTTAAGACACTGGTTTGTTTCATTTGAGCTTAAAATGTTTTGTTTTATTTTTTGTTCCTTGAATATTTGTGTTCCAGGACAATGTGTTTTAAAGCATGTTGCTTTAAGACACATGTCTTCACACATTGTCCTGACACAATAATGTTCATGTTTTGTTTAAACTTATTTTATCCAGTTGACTGAGATGGGAGTATCTTTTGCAGATACCTGACACAAGGCATAAATCACAAGTTTTAGTACGTGCAGACCCGTCACTAGAAGCCACCAAAAAGAAGAAGAGAAAAGAAGACGCTAAAAAAGAGAAGTCGCTTAAAACAGAAGAACAAAGAGTGACTTACATAGAACCCGCGGGAGGAGTTATAAGGAAACGTGCAGCACCCGGTGCAAGCGTAAGTTTTAAACGTGAATGTTAGATTTGTCATTAGAATTAAATAGTTTCTACCAAAGACCTGCTGCTAAAAAACGACTTGGTTTTTAACAATTACTTTAATAATAAGTTACTATAATGAATATTTTAGTTATTCATTTTAGTAACATGTTTCATGTCTTTTGTAATGAAATAATATAAGAACAGTTAATTTTTTTCCTATTGCATGACTTAACCTTTTTACAAGTTGTGCTCAGGAACATAATTGAAGTTGGTCGACAACCATAAAAAAAACCACTTATAAATGACTTTGTTACTGCAAAGATCAGCTGAGGTGTTGATTTTATTGTAAATTTATTCCAAATAGTGCTTATGTGTTCGAGTCTTCCTTCTATTTTTTGAATTTTGATTTTCTTATAAATGTTTATGCCCAACCATTGCTAAGTATAGAAATTTCATTTAAAATAATAGTACCAATGAAAAATTTTTCTTCATTGTGACATATAAATTACATATATTGCAGTTATAACAATGCTATAATAATGTTTCTTTATTTGTTAATACGAAATACAGATATATCACTAAAAAATAAGCTTCAATTCTAGTAAGGATATTTGTTATTTACATCTTTTTTTTATATTAAATCTATTATTATTGGCTTTCTACATAATTCATGTATTTCTATAGTGGGGTATAGGTATTTCTTTTCTTAATTAAACTGTCACACCACCATTAATTATTAAGTAAAATGTTTTCACAAGAAAAAAATTATTAACATTTGTTATAGGGAAAAATATTTCAGTTAAACAAGTTTATAGTCCCAGAGAAGGTATTAAATAATATAAAATCATTAAGTTATAGTATAGATTAATTTAAATTCATGTACTACACACTAGAAGTACTATTGGATACAATCAAATATTTTTTTCACTTCAAGAACATTGGTGCATCTAGTAAATCTGTAGCAATAATTAGTTACCATGTTACAACAGGTGGTGCTTGCACTAAATTATTCATACTCGAAATGTCAATGTGTTTTTGTCTATTAGCAAGAATTTCCCATATAGTAATTAATTAATTTAATTGCAATAGTTATTCAAAAAGAACTTCATCTACTTTTACAAGTTCACAATTTTTTCAAAACAGTATTAGGCGTGACACAATTACCACTAATCGATTGAAAATATATTAATGTTATGAGAATTTTCAAAAGTAACTTCTTGTCATTTTATTCAAAGAATAAGAACTTTAAATTAAAAGTGTAGATTTATTCAAAACATTCCACAGGTAAGTGATTTTTAAATAATTCTATAACATGATGAGACAGTGGTCCCTCTAATCTCGACCTATTCATGAAGACTATGATACCACTTACCCACTTCTGATTTTAATTCTCTTGTACAAGTGTTGTTACATTTTTTGCATATTTTTTACCTTCAGAATGTCCTTTGTTTGGGTTCTAGGTAGAAGTACCGATGGAAGTGAGGTTAGCCAATCTCGAGTTGGACACAAAAACGAGAGGACAGTCAGCAGTTAGTCAGAATTTAACCAAACTTCTGGTCCAAGGTCTACATTCCAAAGACAAAACGTGAGTTCTGATTTGCATGTGACTTAATTCTACAATAAGCGATGTATTCAAATTTTATACTCCGCTTTTGAAAGATTGACCATTGACAAACTTTACAAACTCGCCTCGATTTACCAAGCCTTGGACAATATTCTCCATACATATTAGTAAATAAATTGGATCTATTTGCAAAATTATAGTTTAAAGTCTAGAAATTGTTCATTGAAAGAGTATACAACAGTTTTTTGTTGCCTAGCTAAAACTATTCTTCTGAAGTTTGCAACAATAATTCACAAAAGTTACTTTTGGTGCTCAAAAGACTATTAACTCATATTTAAATTTTGTTTAATTTTTTGACTTTACTAATTGTATTCACAAAATATGTTGAAAAACATTATTTCTTACTATTGTAACATATGAAACAATCATTTGCTCGTGACAATACAATTTAGTAAAATAAAATAATGTATTTCATATGAAATTTGTTTATTTGTTGTATCTGATATCATAAAATATGATTAATTATTTTGGAGAAATCTATAGAACCATATAAGTAGATTTTATTTTTTTCCCAAATATTTATAATCTCCTTTTTTAAAACTTTTTTGCCAAAGTAACCAGCAAAAATATACTTATAAATAATATAGACACAACCCTAATAAATGCTCGGCCAGCATGGATGCGATCGGATGGCCGGCCGCAAGGCATGCTACGACGCACTACCTATGCGTCAACTGTTCTAAGGATATCAGTACGACGTTTCTACGTAGATGTTCTAAGGCTTAAATGTCGTACTGTCGTAAAATAGCTTAGAATCTAAGCTATTTTTCTCAGAAATGGCTACTTCAATGACTATGGTTTCTTGGGCAAAGTCGTTTTATAAGGGGAGGAGATTATGAATATTTGTGAAAAGATGCATGATAAAATCCATCCTGTATGTCATCAGCCAAATGAGCTGACCATTCGCCTGAGCATGCTCAAGTGGCTATGAGGTCTTAGACACATAAGAGTGGTGTAAAATTTTGATGATTAAATAAATATTTGATATAGCATTGTACAAACCGTGTTGGTCATTAATGCAAGTGAAATAATGCTATGCTACAATTAGTTTTTTATTCCAGATTAATTCTTACCGTCCTGCAGAAAGATGATCCTGCTGTGGCAGAGCGGACAGTCTCTGGCCTGCCCGGGGAGTACATACCTAAACTGTTGGAGCAGCTCACCGATTTGGCAGCAAGGAAAACATCACAGTGAGTTTATCTGTTTATGAATAAAAGGCACTGTTTACTACCTATAGAATGCTAACATGATAATTCCAACTAATGATACTGAACCGGAATGTTGTTCAGGTAATATATATATTACTTAACTCTGCAATCATGAGGTTCTGTCCACCGAAATTGATGTATAACCAGCAGAGTTCCTCTCACAAAACTTCCACTCTATTTTGTGTCTTGTCAGATGAATAAATTTAAGTGTAGGCAATTTTATGTCAATAGTTTACAAAAAAAAATTATTTAGACCATCATTTTTTATCATAAATTTTGAAAATTCCTGTAACACAATGTTACAGATCTTTTGAATATCAAAAAAAATTGTCAATTGTAGGAAGTGTCAATGTCAATTTTCAAATGTCTTTAATCTATTTCAGTTTGAGAAAGCGTTTTTATTGATGATTTTTCATTATTTATATTTTCTTAAATTTTGCTTGCAGATAGATTCTAAATTTGCTACCTAATTAATTTGGTTTAGTTGCAACGGACTTCTGTTCTATTATACAAATGAAGGGTAAAAAATTCTACTTATTCTTATTGATCTCAACATGTCTAATAGCTTTATCAATACCAACTCAACAAATATGCCAAAACAATCAATCTAATGATTTCAAAGTACATAACAATAAAAACTAAATGCACTTCCACGGACTGCAATAGGTCAGAAGTCATTTGACGATTGACACTTCCCTGGGATTGTGTTTTTTTTTAATATTCAGGGGCTATTAACAATAATTATAATATATATCTTTGACAAAAGTTACAAAAAATATACCTTCATCAATAAAGGTCTTAAAACATTCTCTTAAAGATAACATTCTTAAAAATGTCTATTATAATTCAAGTGGCTCATGCTGGACTGTCATTTATTTTGGCCAATCATCATTTTATATTTTGCCAAATTTAATTGAAAACTCCATTATCCTATTGAACAATCATTAAACCATCCTTCAATATCTGAAGGTAGTCACAAAACTCGTTTTCTTTACTAGGTGTTCGACGGTTTGTACATGGCTGAAAGCACTGTTAAGATGTCACGCGGCGTTCCTGTTGGCCACGTTGCACACGCCAGCCACGGGCGAGCAGCTCGCTAAAATCTTAGCTGTTCTAACTCAGAGGTAGTTTGATTACCATATTAAAATGTTTGTTCTTGTATGACCTTTATTATGTATGTAATGTCCCTTTGCGACGCACAACAAGCGTTGGGCGTTTCTCGATGATGCTATAAAGCATTATCGAGAAACGCATGTGGGCTAGCCGCTAAAGTATAGGTCGTCACCGCCGCCCATGAACACTCGCGACTCCGGAGGAGTCGTCAGCGTGTCGCCGGCCTCTTGGGTAAGAATAGGATATCTGATGAAAAAGCAGTGGGCTAATGAAGGGGAGGGAAGTTGTGGGCTGATGAATGAGAATGGGCTACCAGAACTCTCACGCACTGGACAAAATCCAACAGAGAAAACTGTTACTTCACGCCTGTATTCATATTGAATGTATTTTAGGCCATGAGTTAGAATATTAAATTTCGAGTCAGAATATTGGGCTACAATTTCCACACTGAACTAATACGCATGTTGACAACTTCAAAGACATGACAGAACTAATATGCATGTTGACAACTTCTGGTGAACATAAATCTATTTTGTTTTTTTATAATGACTTTTTTACAAAGAACGCATTAATATATGTCATTTCATTCATAGATAAAGGAAGGGAGAAACACAATTGTTTGAGGAGTAACATGTGTAGCAAAATGTTTACACTATATGTGTTTCAGACGTTCACACTTATGCCAGTTGCTGAATCTGCGCGGGCGCTTGGAGCTGGCGACGGCGCAGCGCGCGGCGCCGCTGCAATACGACGATCAGCCGCTACTCGACTACAATGGTGAGATTTACACTGTTACAAATTACAAATATAGTATTTGAGCTTGTGCAAAGAATATTTATATAATGTATTCAATGATGGGATTTCTATTAACATTAATTAATAATACCAATTTATTACTTAAATGTATAAACTTACTATATTTATAAATTTACAAAATGTGCTAAAAATAATTGAACATGAATTGAGTATTTCAATTTCTGTAGATCCCACATTTGGCAGAGCCTGTTCTGTGGCGGCCACAATTTATTTTAACCTTTATATTTTAGATTGAGAGGACATTTGTGTTCTTTTGGTAAATAATTTTTAGATTGAGTGTTTTAGAATTGCTCATTTATATCCTGTTGACTTAATATCTAACTCAATGCTTGCAAATTTTTCTTTCAAATTGCACATGGAAATTGACATTGGAATGATCCCATAACTTGAATTTTCTATGATTTTGGTACAAAACTTAAAATTTGATTATATCAATGTATATGCACTATATACTGCAGAGTAACACATTTAAAATGAATATGCTATAAAATAAAATAAAAACACATAAATTGAAATATATTATAATCAATAATAATCGCCCTGAACACTTAGTTCTAAGAGGCTTAAGTAGTTACATTTTTCATTAAATGCTAATTTATTTAATTACTCTCATTTCTATAATCGAGATTAATGGTACAATTTGTTAACTTAATATGTTAATTTTCAGACTCTTCTTCTAGCGAGGAGGACATTACGGAACAAGCTCAGTCAGAACCGGAATCGTGGAGTGAAAACTTTGAAAGCGATGACCAGGCCAGCGATGAAAATATGTAAACAAGACGCAATTCGATATTCATATATCGATAACGTATTTGTAGTGTCGAGTTGACACATTTAAAATTGGTCAAGTTCAAGTTTGTTTTTTGACTTTGTACACTAATTCTAAGTTAATTTGTAAAGTATGTACATAATTGAATTTTGTTTTTCTTTCCCCAACTAAATAGCCGTGGTAATAATAGCTTTCATAGCACCGCTGTCTAAATGCTTGCATAGATACTATTGTGGGTCAGGTATAATTTTTATCAATATTTACTATTTCATATTATTGTTATTGCATAAAACAATAGACATGTATTACAACTAATGCATTCATGACATATGTCACTTGCGCATTGATAGCGAAAATATCTATATAATATGTTATTATATTTTAACATAAATTTATGCTATCCAATTTTTGAATATATGAAAAAAATTGAACAGTAAAATAAAATAAAAAAACAATTTTACCTTTTAACGAAATGGAAAACAAAGAGTGACAAACTTTCATGTTTATACAGATTTTAAGGTTCCTTATCTTTTGAAGTAGATATTGGTCAACAAATTTTGAAATAGAGTTTGGTACGATGACAAAATTTTTGACTAATTCGTTATGTGCGAAATCATGGAAATACGTCTAATTTGGTAACGCAGGTTATTTGGACAGAACAGTAAAGGGCACTGTAGGCCGCATAAATGGCACTCCTAGATCACATTCATGATATAAAAGAATGTACAGGATATTTAAAGAATTTATAGGGTACTTTCAACTCATTTGTGCGTGCAGAGCTGTGTGTCAGTTTGTGTGAATTTGCTACTATGACTTGTGACGGTAATGCGCCATTGGTTGCATATTGTCTGTACTTTATTGATTATTCTGTTAGGTGAGTTGTTCAGTTATGGAAATCCATCATTGGACAGTTGATTGCAAACATGTGTTATATATATAATATGCGGCGTGCAACCCACCGCTGACCCTCGAATCTGTTCTTCCACTACTAATCCTCATCCAACAAATTGAATATTGATTCAAGAGGATTGACATTAAACCCTTAAACAAGTAGTAATTGTTTATTTATCTTAGTCTGCTAAATAGTTATAACAATGTACTTATTAAAATGCACACATTAACTGCCTTTACGAATACATGGCGCCGCGCGCACAGATCAGTTGAGATATCTTTAGCAGTTTATGATAGAAAATGAAATAAAAAATTTAAGGTAGATTTTCAAAACAATACTATTAAAATAAAATTCCCATAAAATATCCTTGACTCCATAAGCAGTGTTTATACATAAATATATATATATAAATTTGAAAATATTTTGATATGGCCATTATTATTATATTTGTAGTTTTAGTTTTGTTATAAAAAAACTACACATCTAAGATAAATTAAAATAATGATAAGCTCGTGATAACATTTTTTTTTAAATGCACCTTACAAAGGATATTTTACTAAAGGTAGTGAGAAGGTCAGATTTGTAATATCTTTAGCACAGTGAGAAATCTAACATAAGTTTTTGAACTCTGCTTTTATTGGACATTCCACTCAATGGTGTTAATAGAAAATTATATTTTTATCTTTTTTTCTATGAAAAACTGAACCCTAAGACTATTACAAACAGTCTTATACAATAAAACGACATATGTACAATTATATGTAATTTGTTAAAGCAAAATCGTCGTTAATTTATATTAGAAAATATCTGTTTTTTTTTTTTGTTATCCAGTAAAATCTACTGGAACAAATCAGTATGTGGAATGGTTTCAAGATTTTTTTTTTTAATACCATACAAACCCTTCACCGTTTCCTTTTCTTTATTTACTCTGATAGTCCAGAGAAAAGGGCGGGTAAACCCTAGTACAGAGTTGACACAGCTTGAGCGTTCGATGAATGCGGTGACGTTGATTCGCGCATGGTGTACCTTTGTATAAACTAATCAAACGGTAAACGCAGTGTCGTTGGCCGCTTTCCTTTTTCGCATTTATAGTGAATTGTGCGGTCAATGGTAGCGCTGATGAATTTATAATTAATTAGGTAATTATATTAATATAAACTGGTTAGACCGCACCAAGCGGGCAAACGTGTTTCGACAATGATGGACCCAATGACAATAATTACTATGATCCATTTTAAGCGTTCTGCGCAGTAACATTCAGCTGTCATATTTTTTTCGGATACTGAATGTATTTCAAATCGGTCCCATATTCGTGTTTATGAATTAAACCATACTAATTAAATACGTCATTTTGTTTTTCGCAAGATGGAATTACCACACAAGATTGTTTGCTTACGACAAATCTATTTGCATCATTTTAGAAGCTGTCGGCACTTTCAAGATCATCACGTATGAAGAAATACATTTTTAGGGATTACTAGAAGAAAATAAATATATGAATGAAATATCATAAACAATAATTTCAAACTATTAATTATCCACTTAAATCAGACTCGACTCCTGGCTGATTGCTTTTCAAACGAATAGTATAAAGATGCTATTTGTTTATGCATCAAACTGAACAAATTACTATTTCCAGTAGATAAACATTATCTTCTGCGCAGTGTTTGCCGTCATAGAGAGCTTGGTTATGATACTCGTACAAGAATATTACAGAATAGAATAAGTTTTAAGAATTAAAAACTATTGCTAAAGATGTTTTTGCACTATAGTGTGATATAAAGTTAAATTTTGGAGTAAAAAATAAATTTTAATTTAAGTCATAAACATACAAAAATTGTGAGAGCAGTTATATTTTAGGCATAATTCTGATAGTATTTTTCGAAAATGATACTCTATATTGATACAAAATTGATATATAGAAATATTTATGTATATTTTTATAAAAAAAAATTTGATTGCTCATAGAGCGGTCAACGTATATATTATCTTTATCCTCATCAGCACATCAGTATTAAAATATTGAAGCAATGTGGTTGATTGTTGATACAAGTTTCTCTGCGCATAACTTTATGATTTGTGTTCAATGGGAAGAAGACGAAATAAAATGCTCATATAAGTAAGATCTATAATGAAGATGGACAGAAATCTATTTGCGAATTCAGTGTCCCATTTAGACTTGGCATATTTATGTACATATATATATACTCATAAACAATATATTTAGCTCACACTAAAATAAAACATGACCACAGCACATTTATTCAAAGTGGGTTGTCAGCATAAAACGGAAAGCAGTAGTGTGTAACTGTATGCAATACGGCATATGTAGCTTCTGACTTCGCTGCACTGTGTCCTTTGACGTCAAAATGCAATAGACAATAAATAGTTCTAGATCTACCAAAACAAATAATATAGCACATGTCCCATTTCAAAATTATTCAATTATACAATATCTACAAACTAAAACAAGCAATCAAGTTACAATTTTAGTAACTTGATGAGTGCTTGTTGTATTGCAAAATGATTTTTTGACGTGACAACGTCTTATAAATTGGTTTGCCGGGTGACACTTCAAGAAACTGCGTTACGCTCCGCTCACGTTATGCGCTCACAATGAGAGCGAGTGAGAGGCACGCGTCCCTTCCACTCGGGCATGGTTAGCCCGCCTAAGAGCGAGAGACAGACATAAAAGTGAAAGGCACGCGTCCCTTCCACTCGAGCACAGTTAGCCCGCCGAGAGAGACAGAGACGCAAATGTATTGCAAGTTATTGTATGTATATTTGTATATAAATACGTATGTATGTGTAAAGGTAAAATAAAATTTTGTTAATATGAAATTCAGTGCGAGATTCTTTGTATAAATTAATGTTTTAAATATAATTCTTTGTATAAATAAATGTTTTAAATTGTTACTATTATTTCATCCTTCTTCCTACTATACGAATGAATATTCACATTAAAATGATTTTACCACTCAAAGTCGTTGTCACGTAAAACTTTCGCCCGTATACCGACTTTACAGGCAACCAATTTTTTATGGACAGGATATAGGGTTGCACTAAAGGAAAAAAACGCAACATGTAAATGCAATGTATAAGATTTGAAAGATTGTCTTTTAGGACAATTAACCGTTAATGTTGCAAGTACATTTCTCAAGAAACGTGTAACAAAATAGATTATATTTTGAAAATAAAACTATCATTGGCATATGAAGCTACGAAGAAAAAACAACTTTCCGTTTGATAAGAAAATTAATGTTTTGATAACTGTAAGCAAGCAAACCATTACTGTTATAAATCACCAATTAAAATCATGCTATTGATAATGGCACCTTCATTATTACCGCTAGAAGTACCTTTAAATAGCGGTATGAAATATAAGTTATTTAATGGATTTTTATGTTGTGCCAATAAATTTAAAAAAAATGTTATTGCTCTGTAAAAGGTATGTCTTATTTAATATGTACTTTTTAAACGCTAATCTTCTGTATGAAACCTATTGTACTCAAACCATGTGACATTAAATACTTGGGCTATTTTGTTTAGGAAATTAGGGATAGTTAATGACAAAGAAGTAAATTTTCAAGAATCATTATTATGACTCAATCACACTAATTTTAATTTCTTATTAAGCATTAAAACCAATATTGATTGTATAACAAAATATACATGACTTTAGTATGAGGTATATGATTGAAGAATTCTTAGATGAATCTGTAATAGATTTCGTGCATTTAGATAAAGTTGGCAGCTCAGGTTTCAAACACACAAGGTGAAGGTTGCATGAAGATAATTAATCAAATAATTATAACAATGATCAAATGCGGGCCCATAGGTTGTTTTATGAAAAAAGTATTTATATAAAGACTTTCAAATAGTTTGTTCTTATTTATTTATAGTCTAGATTTAGACTGGTTTGCATTTGTGATTAGAATTTGGCATACAGGCTAAGAAAATTATTGAAAACTTAGTTATAATGAACACCAAAATATAATCGAGCCTTGTAATTACTCTCACCTTGGAGATTGATTTCAACTGGATTGAAAGTAAAACATTTTCAAAGACTTTCTGTAATAAGATACCAAATTTTTATAGCTTGTTGTTCAATAAACTCAATCATGAATGAAAAAACATGTGAGATTTTAGTATCGCTTCAGTGTCCAATGTATACTTAAATGAAATAAGCTATAAAATTAAATTTGGTTGTATTCTATATCCTTCCCGAATATTACATAACAACTACACAAGCTCATCTTAGATTTTTATTTAGGTCCGGCCTAACTAGTTTAAAATAAAAAAAAAAATCTAACTCGACAGTTTTCATATCATGGAAGTAAATATCGTTGGGGCAATTTTAGCTTTAGACTAAAGTGAATCTTTTTGCAAATAGAATTATTTTCTCCACAAGCTTATGAACAAAAAGGTAATAAAAACCTGTTAAAAATACTCTCACCCACAGGAAATAGATTTACAGTTAAACAAAATAATTCTTGGAACTTTTCAGATACAATTTTATAATAAGTCATCTATTACACATTAATCGTACATTTAACTGTTAAAATTCAAATGTTTTAATTGTATTTGTGTAAGATACTATTATATATCTCTGTTGTTTTGTTTCCTTAATTTTACCCTCTATAGTGATAGATATCTATGAAATGCTGGCTGTGCCTGCAAGTTTATAGAATTTAATTTTTAAAATCAACAAATTTTCTATGAGCCAATTTTGACAAAATAAACCTATATACATACTGCCCCAAACTATGCTCAAGTCACCTGAAAACCCCATAAATATCCTGATAGTTTGTTTTGATAACAGGTTCAAAAAAATGAAAAAACATAAAATGATCTATTATTGCACTTGCTACATTACCTCAACAAATTGCAATTATGGTCAAATTCATGTTTGCAACGGACAGACATGATAACTCTACAGTTTCACTACTTATGTGGATATATTATTTTAAATAGTAAAAAATACTATTTGAATTCAACTATAATTTATACATTAACACTTACCTTGACTCACCTCGTTGATAAAATAAAGAAAACAGTTAGATTTGATAAAATTACTCTATTTTAGGCACATCCGACAATTTTACATAATACAACATAGCCGATTGTAATTAGATGTACACATTTCACAATACTTCAATTCAAACATCTTTTTTCAGTTTCTCAAAAACGCCATGTTACAGTCATTCATTTTATTAAAATCATGTTTTACTAACATCGGCAATATCATATCCTATACAGCCATTTTTACAAATATATCTTCACTTTATAATAAAACTACGGAGTGATGGCATTTAAGCTTGCTCAATTACTGTGACTATAAAAAAAGTATATGTCATACATAATTGCTGTAAAGCTCGGCATTCACATTAGTTGTTTCATAAGTTTACTTGAAAGCATAGAATTTTTTTTAAGAAGTCTCAAGGGGCAAATAAGTATGTGAGCTACCAGATTATGTTGTCATTGTTGCCCAAGGACACTTGAAACCAATGCATTACTGGCCTCTTGGGTAGGAATAGGATATCTGACGGAGAGGGTGTGGAGTGGAGGGTTAATGCCAGAACTCACACTCACTGGACAAACACTGTTGCGTTTCGTCCGATATGACTAACAGTGGAAGATGTTATTTCATGTCTCTATTCTGTGAGAGTTTGGTATTCTACCATATTTCATCATATCTCGCCATTTTTGAATAGCCAATTATAAAACTATGAAAAAATTAACAAAATTTGGTCTGGCACCAGTACTGGACTTGATATTTTAAATACAATCAGTAGAATATATAACTTAACCTATGGAAAAAACTGACTATGAGTGCCGGGCTTACTGATCTCATGGCAGTGTATTACTAGTACTAAAATTTATGAGTTTTATTAACACAAGAAATAAATTAATGCTATTACTTCTTAAGAGTATAGAATGTGACATAAATAATAGTTACATTCAGACATAATAAACAACACAATTGTAATTCCGAGAGTAGTTCTAATTAATGTAGAAAAATAAATACACAATGCTGAAAGAGAAATCTAATGCATATTACTTATTCTTTGAGAAAAACAATTTAATCAATATTTTTTAGCTTTTTATATCCTTGGCAGAGATTCCACAATTAATGTGAAATCTCTACCAAGGATATAAAAAACGAACTTATAAGGTACTTCAAATTTTACATCATTTTTATAGCATAAACTTGAACATGCATCTTTTCGCAAATATTCATAAACTCCCTTTTTAGAACAACTTTGCTAAAGTAACTATAACAAAAATATATCATTGAAAATACTTATGACAGACAACCCTAATAAGTGCTCGGCCAGACTGCAAGGCGGGCGCGGTGCGGTAGCCACGCAACGCGACGAACTCAAATTCCACCCCGCTCTCGAGCACCCATCACGGACACTCAATATGCTATAGACCGTCGCGTCACTACCGCACCAACCATAATGTATTATTTTCAAAGAAATTATCTAGTCATTTGCTTACAAATGACACTTAATATTGTCAGTGATGTAAAGGTTGTTGATGGTATTATTAAATTAGTCTCTGATTTTCCACATGTGTCTTATTAATCTATAAAAAAAAAACAAGGCAAATTAACTCGTAAACGATACCAGACCACAGTTAATGAGTTTTTCTGCCAATCTATATGATTCAAACTATGTAACGATGCTACCTACAGCTTACAAAAAATAATAAACAGTAATTTAACATCAAATTAAATAGTTCAAATGTTAAATTGTCTAAATCTCGATTGCAAAAAAAGGCAGATGTAGCAGTGTGGATTAAAAAAAAATGAGGTCGACTAATACTGAAAACTGAGCTACTACTTTTAAAACAGCATAATTTGATATGTCATTGCAGTAAGGCAATATAGGATATCAACTCGGCATATTAAATTGCTACAATCCTCAAATGCCAGACTGACCAAATCAATATGGATGAAGTCAGTAAGCAGAACTGTCAGAAAATTTATCGGCGATTATGGAAAAAGCATCTGGACATCAGCAAAGACAACTAGTGAAACTAACAATAAAGACAATATAAGTATTAACCATATATGTACAGTGGAATCTCAATAACAAGAACCTCATTAAGTCGAAATCCTCAGTACGTCGAAAAAAATTGCCATTCCCTTCCGATGAACCCCTAAATACGCGGTATCTCGAATTATTTAGATTTTGTAACTCGGACAAAATGTTATTTCCCTACGAAGTACTGATAATACATATTACTCCATAACTCGAATTTCAAAAAGGAGACTCCGTAAATCGTAGTTGGTAAAATATAATGACGTCTTACTTGGAATTCCGAGAAATAATAGCAATAAATTCCAAAATGAATGTTCGGGTTCGGGGCTTCCAATTTATTGTTTTTGTCTTGTACACGTGCAATAAGTATTCATTCATGAAACTTTCTAAGTAACACAGCTGTGAACGTTATGTTTGTTCCTTGTCGACACGGTCATATGTATCTCGAAGTTCTTGTTAAGTCGAAAACTCGTTAACTCTAATTTTTTTGTATTTCCCTTGACATTCGAGTTATTGAGATACCACTGTACATGTATCTATTTTTTACACCTGCCAAATCAACAAAGCCAACCTTTTATCAGTCCTGTAATAGACAGATATTTTCTAGCATGCAAACATATGCTGGCTGGCTTTATGCGACCTAAGCATACAATGTTATTGTAAACTGATAATTATTACCATCACTCTGTGACGCGAATCTATCTAAAAACCTAACCCTAGCTTGCTTTTTTTGGCGATGGCCTGAAAACGCCCACTACCACGGCATGATCCCTTTCATAGGGCTCCAATGTCAACTGTTCTTGTGGCTTCAGTTTGTCTGCTTGTAATTTTTTCACTTCTGCAGCGAATACTGCCTCTGGTTGCGCCGTAGAATCTATACATGATGCCTGGAAGAGACAAATTGTTATTCCCTGACTGATTCTAGAAAATAGTGATATTATTTATTTTAACGCAATTACTCAGTGAGAGAGTTCAATATCGTTCAACATGAAACATTTAGAATAACTACAATCATCATAGTTAACTAATCAAAGATTATTCTCTTTTAAGATCAGCAAATGTATTACGGCCCAGGGAATTGATGTTAGGAAAGTTCCGAGCTCGGTTTCCAAATAGGATAATATATCAATAAACATATGTTATAATGTATCATGTGTTAAACCAATCACTTTATTTTCTGGGATTTTGAAGCTCAAAGCGAGCTACTGCAAAGTGGTTGATCACCACTGATGGCAAATCACTCCCAAAGTTTTGCTGTACATAGCAGAAAGTTACACGAGTGTAATGGTGGTAGGACACCATTTATTATGATGGCAATGATTGTTTTGTGAGCAGAATAACGAAATTCAGACAAAGAAATGGTGTTACAATACATGAAAATTGATATGTTACAATTTTGTAAATTGTAACAATCAATTCTTTTTAGCATCAGAAAATAATATGTAATTATTACAGGCATTGAATATATACCATTCTATAATATCTTACCTTTATGGATATGACGAAATGTCCACCATTCTTCAGAAAATGGTGGGCGTTCAAGGAAACTATTCTAGCTTGGTCAGGCTGTGCCACATCCGCGAATATTGTATCCACCATGCCGACCAACATTCTGGAAATATCGGTCTTTTTCAATAAGCTCGCCAAGATTATCGCATTGAATAATTTATTGTGAAATCGCATCAGTGAGAGAGTTCAAGGTAATTATCAACATGACACATTTAGGATGTTGAGTATCATCATATTGTTTCTATTGGAGTACAAATTTAAATTTTAGCGACATTTTCATATTAAACCAAG
Organism: Eumeta japonica; assembly: GCA_005406025.1. Lineage (NCBI taxonomy): Eukaryota > Metazoa > Arthropoda > Insecta > Lepidoptera > Psychidae > Eumeta > Eumeta japonica. Next base: position 223,182 of record BGZK01000022.1, read on the forward strand.
TGACATTTAAGACAGTAAATGATTTTATATTGACTTTATTATTGAAACTCATTCAGCAAAAATTACAGTGACAATCATAAATCAAGATGTTCCTTTCAATATCTAAATTGTTTACCTATATTTCAGTGGATGTCTCGCGTCTTCTATTATCGGTATTATGTTGGTCCTTTTTTTAGCTACATTTATCAAATCCCTACCAGATCTTGGAGAAAATTCCACTGCATAGACCAGCCCTTCCTGAAAACAAAAATCATATTTGTTACAAATCTTCCGGTCACACATATTTATCAAATGAAAACAATTAAAGCACAAATCTTTGCTGTTCTGAATTGCCTTCACATGTTGTAATGCACATCTTTGACTACTTCTCCTTTCTTTCCTATTTTACACTAATATGATGCTTTCTGATTTTACAATGGTAAGGATTTATGGATTATACTGTAATTTCTTCAGTATCAAAAATACTCACCGGTCCTACCACATCGGACACATGACTGACTGTGGTTCCACTAGCAGCTCCCAAGTACAGAACTCTTGATCCTGGAGGCATGTGGATTGCATCCACACCACCCATGATAGCGGCCGCCAACTTCGATCTGAATGGATTCCAAACCCTGTATTCTACTTTCTCTCCATCTGTCTGATAGGAAGTAAAAATATGTCAGTATATCCTAAACAGAAAAAACAATGAAAGAATCGAAATGTCTAAATATCAGAAGTGGGTAAGTGGTATCATAGTCTTCATGAATAGGTCAAGATTAGAGGGACCACTGTCTCATCATTTAAGCTCTTTGAAAAAAAAATTATGATCTTAATTTCTTAGACATTAACTGACCAACTGGTGAAATTGGTAAAATTGTGTCAAATACATTATTTTGTATAAACTTTAAACCACACCTCGACTGATATTCTCTTTTCTCCGTAAACCTCTGAACCAGGAACCAAATTTTTTGTCACTAAAGCGTCTTCTTTACCTCTTGCTATAAACACGCCAGGGTGCCTAAAACATAAATAAGAATGCTAGAAAAACAATCAAGAAATTAATTACACGATTGTAATAAAATTTGACAATTTCAATCAGTTAAAATATTATCTTCAAGCTTTCACATTCAGAAGAACGAAAGTTATATTTTTGTTACATCATTTCATAGTTTAAAAATATTATTTTTTTAGAGAGATACAATTATCGAATGCAAAATACTAATTTACCACAATACAAAATAAAATTGCCACATACAATATCAATATTGCATCAAGCTGTGAATTTTTGTGTATATAAAATGTTCTCAACAAGACTATTTCATAATATTGATAGCATTGCAAGAGCATGCCAAACACTTTAGGTCTCGGATCAAGAGATTGGCAATACCACAAAAAAAAAAAACCAGCCATGAGTCAGACTCGCACACAAAGGATTCTGTACCAAAGTACAAAATTTAACACTAGATATTTTTTTTTAATAATGAACAACGACAAACATATATTTTTCATCAGCATAAAATAAAGCCAACTACTGGCTCTTTGTCGCATATTGCGAATATATTTTTATGAGGTGCAACAAAACATGTTTCTTGTACGTAAATGCCCTTTAATTTTTATTATTTGTTGTTATAGCTGCATCAGAAATATGCACTCTATTCAAATTTGAACTGTCTTCCTATTACTACAAGATACAGCTCGCTGACAGACAAACAGGCAGACAGCAGAAGCTTAGTAATAGTCCATTTGGCACCCTTTAGGTACAGAACCATAATAAAAATGATATAAGATGGTGCTCCGAGTCATAGAAATTGATAAGTCTACTCTGGTAATACATCATTTTAACTAAAAACAACAAACATTCCACAGCCTGTAGCAGGCATTTCATTTTTCACAAAAGATTCTTTTTTCAAATAATCATTTAATTTCTAACATCTTGAAATGACTGCAAACTAACCCAACACATATAGTGCGAGTTTAAATAATATAAATTATACATACCTGTGTGGTTCTATTATAACTTGTTTTCCACCCTTGAAGCCGCCCCTTTTAGGTGGGCCGCCTCTGCCACGACCTGCGACATTACAGAATCTAATTGCTCACGTATAATCAAACAAATGTGTTCATGAAGGCCATTAATTAAAATCAGAAGTGGGTAAGTGGTATCATAGTCTTCATGAATAGGTCAAGATTAGAGGGACCACTGTCTCATCATTTAAGCTACAAAAAGCTGTAATAAACTTCTAAGATCGCTACTATAAAACTACAAGTGACTATTTTGAAGATGTAAGAAATACTTCTTTTTTAGGTACAGCTAAACTTGAGTATTATGACTTTAAATACAGCATACCTCGTCCTCCGAAACCCCTTCCTCCACCGCCGCCGCCACCCCTCTTTTCAAATTTTCCCCCGCCGCCCCCCATGCCGCCGCGGCCTCCGCCGCCGAAGCCTCCGCGACCTCCGCGCCCGCCGCCCCTGCCGCCGCCTCTACCGCCGCCACGATCGTTAAAACCTATACCAAAATATTTAACAAACATACTTAACTGTTTTGAATAATTTTGAGAGTTTCTAACCTTTTTACCTGAGCCCTATTCCTGCCATTACCCTCCACTTCAATACCTTCTATGCAACTCAACATTTCAGATAATAATAGGAGAGGAAAGAATTAAATAGGGCACTGTTTTCAAAACAAGTCGACTTGTACCAAAGGTCTTTTAAGTGGTCATAAAAAATAACCTCGAGGTCTCCCTTCGGAGCCTCTAACCGACCCTCTTGGACATCACGAGGAATCGAAGCCCAAGCAAGTCACAAGTTCTATAGATCTATTAGTGTTCTGTGCTCTTCTGTTGTGATACAAAAATGAATATTTTTTCATTTGTAATTAATATGTTTGTAATTATATACCCTATGCTTTTTATACTATATTAGTAAAAAAAATGAAATAGTGCAATGCTATTAACCAATAATTTTGTCATAGGTACCAAAAATCGTTCTTTAATCATTGTAATTTAAATTTGGTATTTGGCATAATTAATATATAATTAAAGTTAAAATGATCTACTTGGGCTGAAAATAGTTTTTTTTATTATTCGTGTTATAATAAAACTTCAATTTTAATTTTAAACTGAATCCCGAACAAAATTGAATTAAACTGCTAGAAAAATGAACAATCTTACATTTGTAAAAAACATACTTCGATAAGATGTTTTTCTCAAATGTAAGGTTGCTTATCTCATTTAAATTTTACTGTGAAAAAACAATTTAAGTTGCTTTTGTTATAAAACTTACTACTGTTTACACTATTATAAATATTAACAACAAATTTAAGGAACAAAAAAGGTTTTAAGCTAGTCAAATTCAGATTATTTATCATTTTAATTTTATCAATTAAAAGCGTTATAGATAAGTATAAAATTAATGATTTTTTTTTATCAGACATACCTAGGCGTTTTTTTTTACATTTAACCTCAATATGAATTTAAGAATACGGGATAGATTAAGCGACAAATATTTGTACTCATTTTGCTAAATCAAAAGTAACATAAAAAATAAAATAATTCATAATAGGCTAATTGAATAAATAGAAAAAAAAGCAACGGCGTGAAAAACATAACCTCAAAACGGGTATTGTGGAGAGGTTTCCATAAAATCAATGAAAAATTAATTTAGATGTTGAATAACAAAATAATATTCGTAAGTATATACGAATTAAATTATTTCCATTAACTGAAAAATAATTATTAAGACACATGTGACAATTACTTTCTGTAGATATGTATTGAACTTACCGGGCTTCATTATATTTTCCTCCTTGCACGTAGATTTCGTTATATACAATGTAGAATTTATTTTACTATATCCACGTGGAAATAAAACTAATCTTTTGTTTTTAGACGGCAAAGCCAAAGACGAAGCAACCCCTCAAGCTCAACGCTTCGCCGGAAATGATACAAAAATTTATGAGTAGAATTACAGAGTATAAAAACAATAAATGCAACAGTGTTGCCATTGAATAAAAATAATCTATGGTTAGAATTTTAAAGGCAACAACTCTTCTCATAATATACTTAAAAATCTAGATGTGTAAATGTAAGCACTTACTAACATATGGATGGTATAATCGCGAATATTTATCGCGATTATTGATCGATGTAATTGTCATCGTTACCGTCATTTTAATCACCGATTTGTCAATGTTTGGAACGAACATCAAAGTTGGGTTATGATTGTGATGATTGTGTGAGATAATAAACGTTCCTCTATAATTCCATTCATATTTTAGTCGTATTTTATATCTATAAGCGAGATAGGTTCGTCGATATATAATAATCTACTGAAGTGCATAACACAAAGAAACTTAAAAACAAGTGAAACTGATGTAAATTATTCTCCCCACTTGAATTTACAAGCTTTTCCTGTAAGATTAACTCTCAGAATACAGCAGGGTGAGGCACCCAAAGAGTTTACATGAATATGCTCGCATGATAAACGAAAAATTGTTTAAAATATACGCACTCAAGAAGGCCTCTTTTCTCTTTCAGAATAGGTATATCAATTGAATTAAATAAACTATACGAGAATTAACCGTACTTATATAATGCGATATCATACTCGTTGTGACACTCATTCTTATAATTTATAAAACAACATTTCATGTCTATTTGCTATAAATTCACTTGCATAGCTTCAAATATATGTCCTTCGACAACGAGATGAAATATTTTGTTGCCATTGATTAACATTTGTTAATAAATGGCAACAAAATTCTTGATCTAAATCTCAATTACAACAATAGGTAGAGCACACTAAATACTTCTGGAATTGAGAAATGAGAAAAAATTACTTTGAATGTTCAAAAATAAATTTATTGTTTCCTAAAATGTTCTCCATGAGTATAAATGCACTTTTTCATGCGAATAAACCAATTATTCGTACTTGTTTTTCGTACTTTTCGACAGCCACTTCTGGTGATGAAATTACAGGCACTATAATTAGTTCCTAATTTTTGCGAACAAAAAAAATTACAAGGTCTCAGGTCGGGTCTGTATGTAGGATTGCTTATAAGTTTTATGTTTTTCTCCTTCAAAAATTTTTTGTCCGTTTAGCCGTGTGAGAACTTGAGGCATTGTCGTGGTGCAATACGGCGTTTACGCTTATTTTTACAGAGTTCATCAATAACTTCTGGCAAACAAATAGTCGCGTATTCATCACTATTCACGGTACGACATTTCTTTAGAGCAACCATAGCTACGCGTACAGTTCTATTAAAAAAACAAGCAATCATCCGCTTAGAAGCACGTCACTCGCGCGCCACTTTGGTTGATTTAGGCTTATCTCGATAAACCCATACGGTTGATTACTGCTTTGTCGCAGCAATTAATCCATGTTTCATCACCCGCATTAAATTTGATGCCCCTTACTTGAATTTGGTATGCATGGCATTGAACAAAGTGACGCCGTCCGTTTTTTGAGCCTCAGTTAAATTGTGTAGGATCCACGACGAGGACATCTTTTTCATAATCAAATGTTTGTGTAGGATTTATTGTACCTGACTCATTCTTATATGTAAGGATGCCTAAATCTCATGATAGGTCCCATGCCTTTCTTTTTAGATCATACGGCGCACACCATCAATGTTTTTGTTGTTCATATCGATGGACGGGCGACCATCACGAAATTCGTCACTGAGATTGATACGACCATGCTTAAATACTGCAAAGCATTTGTAATCGTCTTTCATGGTGATTTATTACCAAGAGCAGATCTCGAAGTTAAGCGAGGCTCTAATAAGCTATCAAATTGCACTAAGAATAGTAGAAAATTGTACTAAGAAAATTTTCACGACTGAAATCCATAGTAATGAAGACATGCAATTTTTAAAATAACGCCACTTTAACGGCTATTTCTTCACCGCCGCGTAAGGACGCACTTTGGATTTCTTATATAATCGCCTTGGAGAACGGATTTCTTGTAGTATGGTCAAAATGATGGACAGCGTTGATGTTTAGACTTACAGCACGAATTTCACGTGTGATTGCCGTAGTACGACTGCAACAGGTGCATTTTTTTTTGTATTTCTGCCCGTGCGAAGGGCAAGGAGGGGCAAAAATCCATCATGGACAGTCCGTGCGCCCGGACGCACGGGGTATGTCCGACTCTCATGGACTAAAAACCCCCTGAAGCATTAAGGCGCTTGCCTTTAGCCCGTAGGCTTTTCAGAGTTCATCTAAGCGGCGAGATGGCACTAGGGAGTGCCAATGGCGCGAAGGTCAGGAAACCGTTCCAGGTTACCACGACGTAATAACGTCATAGGTAAATGTGTTGCACCGGGAAGAGATGAAATAACTAAACTACCTATTACACTGAGTAATAGATTAATAGTAGATAACGCTTGAAAAAGCGAGTAGTCGAGGGGATGGCAAAAACCGCAAAATGCGGTTATAAAATTAACGGTTCCGGTTGAGGGCGTTATGTCCTTGAATCACTGAATTTAAAGTTAAAATTCACAAAATGACCTATACCCGTTACGTGAAGACGGAACGCAACATAACTGAGTTAAATTCGGAATGGATTAACCATCAAAAACAAAGTTTGACTGTTAACCGTCACGCTGAGCGAAACACGTCCCCAAAGGTTGCTGCTGGTCAGCATGCGGTCGCCCTCATATAGTCAATGGTAAACCACTTACGCGTGTAAAACACACGAAATAATTAAAATAGCGATCGGTATCTGGAGTGCGAAAACTACGAGAGCGCGCCCTAGGCGCAGAAACCGTGTGCGGGCTCGACGTGCAGACGGCAGGGTCGCCGGAGCTTCTCGCCGGGACGGACGCTCGTGGCTAACTGCCGCCGCGCGACTTACGGTGGTCCAGGGGACTGGACCGAAGACGACCGATCGCAACGGAGCAACAACCGGAACTCTTGCGATGGATGCACAAGTTCCGTTGTAATTTACAAATGGCGCATCCGCCTGCACATATGAACTGCGTACATTACATTCGAGGGGCCGTGGCCACGTACTTCACATATTTTACGTATAAACGCCACATGGATTCGGTACACAAATTCGCGGCCGTACTGTATAGACCGCCGCGGTTTTCGGTCTCTCATTGGTCCCCTCTGTCGAGGCACAATTTTATATGTAACTCATACGTGTATCACAATAATTTACAATTAAATACGACACAATAAACAAAACAAGAAATATTTTAATACAATAAATATACACAAACAAAAAACATAGGCCAAAACAGACAAATATTACGAAATGGACAATTTCTAACAACTACTCCCTACCCGAAAAATAAAAAGACAACTATTTATATTATTTAATTAAAACACACACAAAAATACAATTGAACACTAAAAAGGATCCTGAAGCTTAGCCCATTTTTATAAAATTATACATATTTATTTCCAAATTAATAATTAGGATCGCGGTTGTCCGTAATAGCGATAATGTAAAAACAATTGAGAGTTAGATGTAACAAACTGTATTCTACAGCCAATGAGTTCTATTTTAAAATGTAGTAATTGTTTTTTAAATATTATTTATGAAAGTGGCCAGTTCCATAAACTTATAGTGCGCCCCACGTATGTGCCTTAGACTTAATGATAAAGTAGTACAATAATAATATAAGGAAAACGGATAGAGGAAGATGATGCTGCCATAACTGCAAAAATTAAAATAACACAACAACTAATATAAAATATTACGAAGATTTAAATCCAATTGCAAATAAAGACTACGATAAGGCAAAGGCTGATTTTGAAAATATACACGCGCAAAATTGTCGTAGCGATAAGAAGGAAACAAAGCGTCAGTAAAAAAAAAATCAATTACCGTATACTCTGGTTCAAATAACCGAATCTTTTAGCCGAAATCCCCTGCTTTGCAGTATGAAACCCCCCGAATTGCGTCAATACCACAAAATATAATTGTAAATGTGGGTACGTAGAATGTTATTGATATGGTTGTAAGTAAGCCTGCATGTTTTTGACCAAAAAATTGTGTTGACATGTCAAAAACGCGCTAAAGTATGAACGAAAACTCAAAACTCAAAACGCCGAATAATAAACCTCGTTATTTTTGCTTTCTTACTGTAAACGTCCGCCTTATTTGGCAGCGGGGTTTTTTTCCCGGCAACGCAAGGCGTAGACAATTTGAAACTTGTCGTGTGTCCAGCTAGCCAAAGCGCAGCTCGCGGGTGGCTGCGGCGCGAGCGGCGCAATGCGTCCGGCAGCGCCAATGTGAACCGTGTAATTTACGTGGTTGATAGACTATGTACATATATGGAAAGGTGTCACGAGCAAACAAATCATTACTTATTTGTATTTTATTATTATATTACGCGACCCATTGGTCGCGATAGTATTTGGTGAGTGGGTGTAGGGTAGGTGCATACGTCAGGCTGTTAACACTAATTAGACGTTGGTTTTTTACGTATTTTGAAAGTTCTGAACAAAAAAAAAATCGGAAAAATTCGTTCGGGTAAACGGATTGCGGATAAACTCGATTTGGATAAATGGGAGTTTACTATACCTATTAATTTATTAGATAATTCGTATGGGCATAAAGCAAAAAAAAACATGTATGTAAGGCAATAAAAACTTAATTAATAAAGTATTTATTCTTCTTTCAAATTTTCTTGTAATTTAATGAATTCATTAATTACTTAGGTTTTGTAAAAAAAAAAATGGCAACCCTACACACAAAGTACAATTGTATGACCCTACAGCTATTACCCCACTGAGCATATAAAGATATGATGATGCACTGAGCATATTTATTCTCAGTGTATCACCTTATAGAAGTATGAATATATAAGTAGCTATCACTTTCACCAAGGTAGTGCCAGCAATTTCCGTAAAATGGTTTATTTACGTAGGGATTGTTTAAGAATCGTTTTATTGAGTTTTTTTTTTTAGAACAATTGAATTAATTTTATGTACACATGGAAGCTTAATAAATGAAAAAGTAGTTGTACTTCCTTATATTTTATTGAGATATATTTAGAGGGTAAACTGTCTACTTTGTCGTGTTATTGAGCACATCTTTATCGTGTTTGATAACGTTATCGCATCAACTATAACGGGTATATTTATTACTTTTCATTTCGTACAATTTGTCAGTCTATCGTATCATTTTGACATAAATAAATGCTTTGAATTTAATAAACTTTTCAAATAAACATGTGCGCCATGTTAAAATCTGTAAATGAATTTCGATGGGTAAATGAGCCATCCACATGGAAATTGAGAAATGATGAATTGGTTGTGGTTACCGACGAAAAAACAGATTTTTGGCAACGCACATGGTATGGTTTCCAACGTCACTCCGGCCACGTTTTCGGATGTGATCTAAATGAAGACTTCACATTCCAGGTTTATTATTTATTTACTGTTATGTTACAATTTATCAAAGCACTTTTCCTTCATATTTCTATGCCTACAGTGTTTATTTTATACGTACAAGCATCTATTTTAAAAACTGCTTTTTTTCATTTAAAATCTTATACATTTTTCAATCCGATTTCACTTCAAGATCAAATCACTATGGTTCGAAAATAAATAATTTATTAAAAATACGATACACAATTTCAATTATTTTTGCAGATCTTCCTTCAAGAAATCACTAACGTAATTGAAATATTTAATTAGGAACGTGGTGCGAAATCGAGTTTTCATCGAATCTCGACATTTTTTCTGAAATACATTGCCTTCCTGTCTAGTAATATATTTTGAATATTTTTCTAGTAGTGTCTATCTGTGTGTGTCTGTCTGCGCATATACAAGTGTATGCACACTTGCGTATTTGCGTGCGTGCGTGAACCTCTCGTAACTTTTGAATGGAATAACCGATCGAAACGCGGTTTGCAACATTCAATAGGGATGCACACAACTTAGACCTCCTGATCAACCGATTCAGTCTGGTATATATTAAGAAATCTTAAAAAGAAATAAAAAAAAAAATATATTTTGTTATAACTTTTGTACTGTTAGATATATCGATTAATACGAAAAAAAGGGCTATTTTCCCCAAACAGTTGCATCGATTGCTGCAAATCGCATAAGAATCGATTGATTTGTCCGAGACATATCGTTGGTGAATTATTTTACAAGTGTTTTTTCTCACAACATTTTGTAAGTTCCAAAATCTAAACAGCTCTCCTCTTTTTAAAAATAACGAAGTCACAGTAAACTGCATTTAAATCGGTTGGTTTTCTCGAGAGATTATATTTAATGAAAAATTCGAAAAAAATGTATGTTTTTTTATTATAACTTGAGCAGTTTTTGATGAATTGCTTGATATTCGGTCATATATTTTTACTTAAAAAACTGCGTCGAATGCTGTAAAGCAGATCAAACTCCAATGATGCATTCAAAAGATATTATAGTTGTAAATTGAAATTATAGCGTTTTCTTAAGTAACCTATAGATTTTCATGTTCAAAGAACTCAATTGTATTGAAAGCATATTTTCAAGATTGAAGACCTCGAAAAAGCACTCGATTCAATCTTTATAACTCTTCGAGCTTTAGGGCTTACTTTTTGATACGCAGTTTTCAGAGGAAACGAGAGGGGATTAATAAATTTAGAAAGAAACAATAACACACGCGATAAATGTCCTAACTAATATTTAGGATTAAACATAGACTATAGATAGTACGATCATTAGACCTACTGTTTCTTATACAGTTTATTATAATGTTTATAGAACGCGACACGGGTGATAATTAAACACGTTTAGGTGACGGCGGCAGATGCGTGTTTTCTGCAGGATCTAACCCACCCAGAACGGCAGATGTATTTGGAGATCTCGATGTTAACTGATATTTAAAATATAAATTTGTCGATAAATTACGTAAGCCGACTAGACACGATGAATATAAGTTAAATTAAAATCGGTTAAAATGACAAGGAGATATGAGCTAACAAAAATTCTTTGTCATCTCTTTCTTGCTGAACAGAGTTCAACGTTTTCTCTATGGTGCTGATATACAATGACGTCACTGGGTGCTAGTGCCTTCTCTCTCTGATTAGCAATTTAAAACAATCGTTACTCAATTTTTTTATAATTAGCACATGAAAAACGCATTCACTAGACTCTTACTGAAACAAAAAAGGTTTTGAATACAGTAATACAAAAAAATAATAATAAAATGCCCCAACATTAAGTGAATGTGTATATACTCAATATGTAAATATATATATGTGTAACATTTATATAAAATAGTGTAATAAATATACAGTGTATGTATAAAATGCTAATGACAAAATTATATTTAATTTAAATAAATAGTGTCCTATAAAATGCCCACAAAGCTCTAAAGATCGGTTTTAATATAATAGCGAGAAGTTTTAGGGATGGGCTGCAGGGTCATCGATTTTTTTAATATTTTCGGGGTATAAAAAGCTTCCAAACCACCAGAGGATAGGTAGTCACCGCCGCCTGTAGACACTAAATTCCGGAGGAGTGACCAGTGCATTGCGTAGATATACAAATAAAACAATTGTAAACGTAGACTGTAAATTTCGCACAAGGTTAAGCTAAGATATCTGTAGATCCCAGAAAGTTTTTATTTATTAGAACGTGTCTGTGCGTACGTCTTCCACCTCAACGGTCGTGATATGATCCATGAACATAAAGGACCTATACGTTCTGGTGAGACCATAGTTTCATAGACCCTTACACTGCGTAGGGTGGGTAGTCACTTGCTGCGTGTATTACACAGATCCATTCTATCGTTAAGAGCTTTTTGAATCTAACTGAAGCTTCCAAAGTATCGTGACGTCAATTGATAGAGGATGTAGTCCACACAAAACAAATGATCCAAACGGTGTTTTTTCACCTAATTTACACAAAACGAATGTTGGATGTGACAATAAAAATAATCAATAGAGTAGAGATGCGATTCCTAGTATGTGTTGAATTTCTGACAGATAGATATAGAAAGTTAGAATAGAGAAAGGTGTGTTGGAAGTTTGATCATCTTTGTAATATGAGGGTCGGCATTGGGCAATCTAAAAATTAGAGAAATCCAATATTATAAAAGAGACAACTTTTAAGCACAGAAACCGGTGAGTTCGTATGAACGTTTGTTGAATGTCGGCGAAGCAAGAAAGGAATGGTCTCTGTCTACCCTTATGAGAAATAGGAAGTGAATTTATAAACAGCAATATAATGATTTCAGGTCTGCGTAGAAGCAAATTTTACGTCGCTATACGACCAGGCCGGCGTCATGCTGTTGGTAGATGAGAAGCATTGGATAAAATCCGGAATTGAATACAACGACGGTCAGCCGATGATCGGCAGCGTGTTGACCAATCAATTCTCCGATTGGGCAACTGGTATGTTTCATATTGTCTTTACTGCAACTAGTACGCAATACTAATGCAGTAAAGTGAATTCCACATTATATATTTACACGTATATCTGATGTTATGTTTAAACGTACATATGTGAGATGATGGTGAGTCAGTCAGGAGCGGATTCACAATTTTGCTTAGCAAGTGGCATTTTTCAGGATTTCAACAATTGCACCTATTGCCTTACCCCTTGCCAGATTTGCGCACGCGCTTAGTGCTTGTAAGAGCATGTCCTTCGCACCAGAAACTATTAAATTCGTTCCAGAAGGCCAATTAAAACAGCTCAGTCTATGTCGATATGACGTTATAGTTATGCCAACCGACGATGCGCGGCGTTCGTTTGTATTCCGCGACCTGCCTTTTCTGGTCGCAGGTACAGGACGGAGGACTTATGATGCCTCATGCCCGGACGTCTTCTCGTCGGGGATACGCCCCCGACGGCCCAGTGGTGATGGCCCCCTTTCGGGAGTCCAATCCGTGAAATTTCCCGAGTCAGCCGGAGATCCAGAGGAGCTGACAGTAGATTCACCGTCATCTTCCTCGAGCGTTACGGCCGGCTCTGGGAGTGATGATGAAGTGGTGGGTCGCCGCTCCGTCCGGACCGGAGAAACTCGATGATGGAGAACCTCGACGATGGAGAACCTCGACGATCAGGAAAAACCTCGACAATCACCCACTCGGTGCGCGGCGGCGACCCTTCTCGCACGGATATAATTTTTACGTCATTACGATACCGACTGAGTCGTTTAAGCTTACAGAAACAGTCTGCTGGCCGTGGTAGAATCGCCAATGAGTACTTGCTGGAATTGAACCTTTCTCTTCATTTCTCGTAGACTACGTTGGGCTGTCGGTCCCGGACCATGTCACTGCAACGGTTGGTCGAAAACAGTCACCAGCACCTCCCGACCCGCGTTGCGCATGCGTGGAGAGCCTAATTATTTGACCGATAGCGACCGAGTCGCGATTATGAAAGGGCACATGATGTCGGTGGAATGAATGAAAACACCACTCAATACATAACAATATACATATATGCGAAGTGGCCAATTTTTTTGAAGCGGAATCTTCTTTAGACGCGTTGGGCATTTTTGAAATGGAATAAAACAATTGAACTCGCGACACTGTCACCGTTACCGTAACCGACACCTCTATATATTAGTATGTACGTATATTATGTATGTACGCACATAGATACACATGCATGTTGGTATTCTTTGAGATAGGAAAAAAACCATTGCACTCGCGACACTGTCACCGTTACCGTAACCGACACCTCTATATATTAGTATGTACGTATATTATGTATGTACGTACATAGATACACATGCATGTTGGTATTCTTTGAGATAGGAAAACCATTGCACTCGCGACACTGTCACCGTTACCGTAACCGACACCTCTATATATTAGTATGTACGTATATTATGTATGTACGTACATAGATACACATGCATGTTGGTATTCTTTGAGATAGGAAAAAACCATTGCACTCGCGACACTGTCACCGTTACCGTAACCGACACCTCTATATATTAGTATGTACGTACATAGATACACATGCATGTTGGTATTCTTTGAGATAGGAAAAAACCATTGCACTCGCGACACTGTCACCGTTACCGTAACCGACACCTCTATATATTAGTATGTACGTATATTATGTATGTACGCACATAGATACACATGCATGTTGGTATTCTTTGAGATAGGAAAAAAACCATTGCACTCGCGACACTGTCACCGTTACCGTAACCGACACCTCTATATATTAGTATGTACGTATATTATGTATGTACGTACATAGATACACATGCATGTTGGTATTCTTTGAGATAGGAAAAAACCATTGCACTCGCGACACTGTCACCGTTACCGTAACCGACACCTCTATATATTAGTATGTACGTACATAGATACACATGCATGTTGGTATTCTTTGAGATAGGAAAAAACCATTGCACTCGCGACACTGTCACCGTTACCGTAACCGACACCTCTATATATTAGTATGTACGTATATTATGTATGTACGTATATTATGTATGTACGTACATAGATACACATGCATGTTGGTATTCTTTGAGATAGGAAAAAACCATTGCACTCGCGACACTGTCACCGTTACCGTAACCGACACCTCTATATATAAGTATGTACACATATTGGCCTAGTTTACACGAGTTGAGTTTAAGTCGAAATATATTGATAATATAACTATATATAATATAAACAAATATTGCGTATATACGTACAACATAGATATAAATTCATGACGGAACTTTTCGTATTGTATTTGTAAATTTACGTTTTAAATAATAGATTGCAATTTTTGTACGCAAATTAATATGAATTATTTTTCATGTATAATAGCACATTAAATGATAATTGTAATATAATTTTTGTAATAGTAGTTTATAATAGTAAATTAAAAAAAAAAGTGTATGTGTACTCTCTAAAACTGAATTAGTAGAATTTTTACTAATTGAAGTAGTAATAGTAGAAACTACATGAAAATTAGTAATTTTTAGTTGAATCTACTACAGATTTACTAAGTTTGTAGGCGTTACTTTTCAATTAGTAATTTTTCACTAATTGAAAAAGTAATATGGCCCAACTTCACTACTGAATTAGTAGTTCTGAATTAGTAGTCACTTGACAATTAGTAAAATAATCACTTTTATAATAGTAGAATTATACTTTTTAATTAGTAGAAAATTTACAAATTTAATTTGTAATCGTTTCTACTAATTGAAAGAGTGGATAACCACTTATTGCTGGTTGTATACTTTGGACATCTTAAAATAGTAGCTATTGACTATTAATTAGTGGTTTTCCACTTATTCAGTTTTAGAGAGTATTAGTGTACACACGTAAGAAGTGAAACTTCTTTATGACATCATTTTTCGAAAAATTATTTACTATTTACAACTTCACAGAAATTGGTTGAATAAAGCTAAATTAGATAAAGTTTATGCAAAAGGCTTTTATTATCATAGACATGGATACAAATAACTTTATAAAAATTTTTTCGCTAATCACTTATTGAAATATTATTTTTCACGTCACAACTGAGTTTCAGAAATAGAAATGTTCAGAGTTTCATGTAGGAGTTTCATGTAATGGTATATGTACCTAGAAGGGTGATAGGTAAAACTTTTCAATTAATGCGATGTTATAAAGGGCCATATAGAATTGTAAGAAAATTATCGAACGCTACATATAAAATCGAGTCACTCAATGAAAGAATGTGAGATATAGTTCATGTATGTCGGTTGAAAAGGTTTCAACTTAGATAATAGGAAAATGTAATATATACAAACTGTAAATAGATCTAGGGTGTTGACAGAAAGTATATGTGACAGGTGGCCTTAGTAACAATTATGTTTATGCCACGATGACATTAATAACATTGAATAAATATGGCGCGAAACGGAAAAATGTTACCCAGAAATAAAGATGGCGCGTAACAGAAAAACGTTACATTGTTATAAAATTTCTCCCATACGCCGATAAAGAAGTTTCACTTCAAAAGAACATTTCATTTAAAAGTATTTCTTGCACAATAAGATATTTCCTGACGATCCAAAAAATACACACGTAATTGTTAATGTCTTCACTTCTGTCGGCACTCCCGGAGTGCCACTGTTCATTTTTTATTATTTCAGGCCTTTTCAACGGCAACCCGAAGAAATTTTGGATTAGACTTACGAAAGTGGATGACAGCATCAGAATACAGTACTCGACGAACAGCCTAACCTGGCCTTTGCTAAGGCTGTGCCCGTTCCCAAAAGCCGATTCTTATTTCGTCGGAGTGATGTGCTGTACGCCGGAGAGGAAGGGCTTGGAGGTTAAATTCTCCGACGTAAGGGTCACCAGGCCGCTTGGAAAGGATTTGCATGACTTGAGCTGATATCTTGATGAAAGACAATAAAGTGTTCAGATATGATTTTGACTTTTACTCATATCATCATCTTCGATTTGTTGTATTGTGTGAGGTATTAATTCGCTGAAATCTATAGTAGACGCTTACCTGCAACATGCATTAACATGCAGCATGCAACCCACCGCTGACCCTCGAATCTGCCTCTCCACTACGAATCTCTATCCAAAGGATTGAATATTGATTCCAGAGGATTGACAGATATCGAACACCTAAGCAAGTGTTATTTATTTTTATAATGATCTTATTCCGCTAATAGTTATATTGTTAATTGTACGTATGTTTCATGCCAACCAGGCACATCCTCAGGAAATTGCCAACAGTCACATCCACCAGGGCATAAGGAGTGTTAAAACAACCGACACAACCTCATTAAGCGGGCCGCTGTCATGCAAATAAATGATTTGCATGACATTAACGAGGATAGTGAATTTATTTGTTTTCGGTCGATTGTATTTCTCCAATGAAACGTTTGCGACATCGTTAGGTGTATATTTTTAATCTTCTGAAGTGATAATATACAAAAGAAATACATACTTTAGTAATTATTTTTACTGTCATTTATTCTTTTATTTATTGACGTATTTCAAAAACATTGTGAATGTGAATGTATTTTAGTGTTTTTCTTTTATTAGGTGACGATGTCTTTCGTATACTCACGTTATTTAAAATTAAATAAGATTTTGAAATCGCTATCTGCACAGCTTTTTTATTAAACGAAATATGCTTACCACAAACCAGAATGTTCCGCAACTTCTGCTATTTATGTCAAGTTTTAGAATATTTTTTTAGGTTGATGGCCGATTATAAACGTACTGGTAATTCAATGAGTTGTTTAAATATATAATTATACGACTATTGTATTTCCTCGTACCATACTCTAAGTTCTATCCATCCATTAGAGTTCACAGCGTGCATCAACCTTGGAATTCTCACTAAAATGACATCGTACCCACTTCAGTATTTCTATCAACTATTTAGTCCTACATTTCTTTTATTTATCCAAATTTCTACGTCTAAGCTAGATATATAAATGGTTTTTGTTACATAATAGTTCGAAATTAGTAGTTTTGTGCAGTCTCGTCTAGATGATTGATATAGGTCATTATAGCACACGAATACACGCGCACGCATGCACATACACACACACAGTCCGGTCACTCACAAAATCGTCATTCATTTAGGTTGACAAGGCTTCGCAGTTCTACTTGCTGTATTTCTGGGTCATAATTCTGAGTAATTAAAAAAAAACCTTTTTAAAAACAAGCTTTAATTGTTTATTAATAAAATGAACTAAAAAGTTAAAAATAAATTAACTCTAATAAGAAATATAACACTTTATAAGTTCATTGTAACCTTTAACGATAATTAAGCTTCTTCGTCTACGGCAAAATAATTCCGTATCCTCCATAATTATATATTTTTAACACTAAAACTTTACACCTTAATTATTAAATCTTCCCGTTTTTATCACAGTCCCAATTTTATAAATAAACATGTTACATTTGTTAACATGTGTTACATTTTGATGGTATAATTAAGAACATTTAGCACCTTCTTTTTCCTCTTGCTATCATAACATACGGAATATCACATCATATCATAACAAACGGAACAAACTTTTTTTCCCAAATTTGTTGGAGATGCATATTCATGTAAACCAAGATACTCGTCAAGACGAATCAAACGAGCCCAAACTCGATGGGGTTGCATCGTTTAATTACGGAGTTCCTACGGCCACCTTCCAGCTCCACCATCAGACCCTGGTTATCATATAGTATTAAAGTACTCGTCAAGACAAATCAAATGAGCCCAAACTCGATGGGGTTGCATCGTTTAATTACGGAGTTCCTATGGCCACCTTCCAGCTCCACCATCAGACCCTGGTTATCATATAGTATTAAAGTACTCGTCAAGACAAATCGAATGAGCCCAAACTCGATGGGGTTGCATCGTTTAATTACGGAGTTCCTACGGCCACCTTCCAGCTCCACCATCAGACCTTGGTTATCATATAGTATTAAAGTACTCGTCAAGACAAATCGAATGAGCCCAAACTCGATGGGGTTGCATCGTTTAATTACGGAGTTCCTACGGCCACCTTCCAGCTCCACCATCAGACCCTGGTTATCATATAGTATTAAAGTACTCGTCAAGACAAATCAAATGAGCCCAAACTCGATGGGGTTGCATCGTTTAATTACGGAGTTCCTATGGCCACCTTCCAGCTCCATCATCAGATCAGCTCTATGTATAATATTGCATTGTCATCCGATTTATACATGCATGCAAAATTTCAGCTCAATTTGAAACCGGGATGTGGATCAAATTTAACTTGTAAGATTTGGTTACAGACCGACAGACAACGGGACAGATGAAACTAAATAAAAGCTTGTAAAATAGAGTACTTCCAATGGACATAAAGCTTTGAAATGTGTACATGACAAATAATATGAAATAAGTTTGTATAATGTAATCAATTTAATGTTCATGATAAACATTTTTAAGGAATCTAGGTCTTCGTAACATATTCATACCATTGTAACTTTTTATAAACAAAATATATGAGGGGTGGATAGGTATAACGCTTTTTCGTTACGTTACGATTTCTAGCAGTGAACTCGTACCGCAAATGGCGTTAAGGAACTTCATTCAAAAGAACGCAGCCTGTCGAGTTTACCCATCTTTCACGTATATATATATATATATATATATATATATATATTTTGATTCGAGACTATTTTTCATAGATGACAAAATTTCAAGATCAATCGTCATATTTATATGCCAATCAAATTTCAGCATTACATTACTCCTGCTTTGCACTTCATTAATACATAAGCAAAATGCACTAAATTCGCGTCTCAAAATGTATACATGCTAGAAATAAATGAAAAAAATGAAGAAAAGCCTCAATCGCTGAGATTGGCGATTTATTACCACAGACGATGTTGAAATAGAAATTTAGCACAGATTAGAAAAACAAGATTTGGTTTCGATCAACTAAATAGATGACACCAGTAAAAGTAGGTTCTATAAATTGGCCAGGCAGTATGGGGCTTTAAATTTATTTTCCTGTCGCTGCATGTAATGCGCTTGTAGGCATAACAATATTATTTTTAGTTTTCGTTGCTAATCTTTGTTAAAATTCTGTTATATTTTTTAATATTATTATTGTCTTTTCATTTGCTTTCTATGCTGAGGGCCTCTTACACCACCTATTTTCTTTTGAACTGACTGCCAATAAAAAGTCACTTTCAAAATTAATTTTAATAGTTTTTTGCCCTGAGAATCGTTAGAAGGAGACCGTGGAATGCGAAATTAGTTTTCAAAGTGACTTTTTGTTAAAAAAGAGTTTAAAAGGAGATGGCGGAAGGGGCCCTAAGAATTGTGGGTGGTGAACACTCGTAAATGTTTCACTTAGATCCAGCATAAATTATTGGAAATTTGTCTTTTACTATGACGAGTCCACTTGAACAAATTTTGTATTTAACCTCTACAAAATTAAGCTGACATGCGGCACATTTTTGTTATATTGGATTAGATAACGAGAAAAGAATGTTATTTTTTAAAACTTTCACGTTTTCAGCGCTGCATGGCATAGATGGGAGTATTTCTCAAAAATTAAGATGTAGGACTTGAAGAGTGTGTGAATGAAAAGACTTTGTTGAAAAATAATTAAATGAAATAAAAAAAATTGGAAATTTTAAGAAAAACATTAATTACAGTACAAAAATATTTATTGCACTTACAAATGTTTCACATTTTTTTTTTCTTTTTGCAATGCTTTTATTGTCTTGAACCATTTATCTTTTTGGAATGTTATTAAACTCTAAAAACTTATAACTAAACTAAGCTAAACTTATAATTAAAATAAACATTTAATAGTTGTGTGAAGAACAATTTATTGATTGAATAGCCTATTGATTGATATAATTAACTTAAAATTTGACAAATAAAATAGAAAGCGCTTCAGTTCACAAAACTTGGAAATAAACAAAAATTTAAAAAAAAAGCTTTTCTTAAAATCATCGATAAAAATGGCGCTAGTTATTCATAATAAAAACAATAATCTTGACAGTAAAAATAATAATAATAACATCACATTAGGACCAAAATAAACTAAATTTATTTAAGAATAATAATATTTTAATATATCATCTTATGCCAAAACAGAAATGACATGGAAACAATTTTGAACCAGAACCGATAGGTGTCTTTATGCCCTATGATTTGAGTCATCCAAGGCCTTAAACCGCTTAACACTTTAAATACACCGAATGTCTCCACTTAAAATATAATTCTAACACACAAGGATCTTCACATTTTTGGACTGTTCATACATCGCATTAAAATAATTAAGAAGATCAGTTGTTGAGATCACGGGTACGTATTTAAAAACAAAACTTGTTTACAACAACATAGCTACGGTGACGAGCTGGATTAAGTGTAAACTTTTTGCAACTATACATATAACTTAATAGTTACAATCTTGGTCAGATTTATTTATTCATGTACATATATATGAACATAAAACAATAAAAGTACCTATTACAGATGACCAGATACATATCACAAGAGCGCTCACACAAGTCAGTTTAGTAAAAAACAAGAAAAACATCTCGGGAGGTTTAAAATACACGACAACACAGACTATAAATGACATGGGTCAGATCAAGTTTTGTATTCCTGGCTGGTCGGTCGTACATGTACAAATTTAGGATATTACATTTTTTTTAAAAGCAAAGTGTGTGAATTACAAACAGTCGAATGCTGCTTACATTCTGACAGAAGACGAAACATGGATTCATTGTTACAATCCAGAGACAAAACGAGTCTCGTGAATGGGTGTTTCGACGACAGCAAGCCCACAAAATCGAAGGAAACAAGAGGTGTGGATAAAAAAGTAATGATTTTTTTACATGGATGGATTCAGTTTGAACAAGTTCCCTTGTAGAACAAAAAAAAATAATACGGTATTATTTGTTTTCATAATGTTTTTGAAAAAATTCAAAAGAGACGACTTAAAAATCGTATTCTTTCTCATCATGACAATGTTCCTCGGCACATCACAATAAGAATATTGAAGCACTATGTGGACCGCTTACCACGTAATTTTTTCTTCTTCTAAAAACCATAGATAACGTCTGACATTTGCTCATGTATATTTATATTGTAGTATAATATAATATATATATATATATATATGTATATATTATACTACAATTAAATTAAAATGTACAATTAGCAACTGCAAAATGAATACGATCCGTTGCTTTAATACTTAAAAAGTATGGTAATTACTTTACATAGAAATACAAAAGCAAGGCCCAGTTTTGCCATTAGCCAGTAAAATTACAAGTAGCTAAGGGTCAGTTATTTTTTACTCGTCAAGTATAGTTGGGAATGACACGTATTCCACTAAGATTTAATAAGTAACTTTATTTACTATATAGTTACTGGCAAATTTACTCAGTAGTGTTGCCCATACCTAAAAGTAATGACGTATGGCAATGAATTTGTTGTGAACATTACTGAGTGTACATTTTTAAAAATTGTAATTATACAAGCGGACCAGGTTTTGTAAATGAAAACAATACATATTCTAATTTATATAGCAACAATCACATATTTATTTTAAAAAAATCTGCCCAATTATGTATCTAGTTATAATCGAAGAAAGAAAAATTGTCACATTCTGTTGCACTGTCAAATTCACATAAAATTAGACAACTCGAATACAAGTAAGAGATGACAGACGGACCATACAATCATACGAGGAGCGCCATTGTATTTTCCTTTATTACAGTTTTACTGTGATTACAGCTATATAGTACAACGCACGAAACTCTGCCGCTCTAAATCGTCTGCGAATGATGCAATGCGCAGGATGGCCGCGCCCCAACCCTTCTTCGCCTCCGCGTCCCTACTTTACGCCATTGCGACGCTTTCGTGACTAACTTCACAATAGCAGAGTGTCGTACGTCGTACTGTACAGGCCAGATGTCGCATCCTGCAGTTCACTCGGTGCTTTATCTGTCGAGTAATGCCAACCGTAGATTGTGAAATGCAATGTGTTGGGTGAAGTAACTTGTGAGCAGTGGCTTAGTTGAAAGATTACTTGACAGCGGTGGAATGGGCCCTAAGTGATTTAATTTTTGAACAGCTTATAAATATAACATTACAAATCGCTTTTCACTGCTTCCGTTCAACATTTTGCCAACATTTTAACATAGTCTATGTAACATGGAAAAATCCATAGATTAAGCTCGATTGCCCGAAAGCGGTCACGACGACTGCAGGTTTTGTATCGGGAGTCTGTACTACTCAAGGACGCGAGTCCGAGCGGCCGGGACCGCGCACAAAAGGTAGTCTTAATACAATCAGTTCTATGAACAGTCCTTACGCGCTAATAGGATCTTCAAGCAGCCGCCTCCATGACATCCAGAGGCTCAGTCTTCACTGACGCCTGCATCTGTGTGACGCATTGTGTATTTTGGCTTGTCTGCTTCTTTGTCCTCTCCAAGTTGTACATCTGAAACGTAGGATGATTGTGTTATTCGATAATAGTTAAAGCAAAATATTTTAGGACGTATATTTAGATAGTATTTTTGATGTTTCATACTATAATTGGTACACTTTCGGGGTCATACCAATGTGTAAGACATGCAACATACATCGTGGGTTCTTTTTTTTGAAGTGAAACTTCTTTACACATTTTTTCTGTTGATGAGTAGCTCAACGCTGTTTGACCGTAATGGAAATTACGTTTTTAACACGCTTTTATAAGCTTGGGTTGTATGTAACTAACTATGTATGTAACGGAATCTTTGAGCTTGATTTTCATACATTTCAAGAAGTCTGATTAATTTGAAACTTTGCATACGTATTAAGGACCAATGACAATGCAATAATTCGATAACAGTTTCCCATTATCCTTATTAGGACCGCCAGGATTAATATAAGCTTGGGTTGTATGTATCTATGTATGTAACGGAATCTTTGAGCTTAATTTTCACCAATTTCAAGTCTGATTAATTTGAAACTTTGCATACCTATCAAGGAGCAATGGCAATACAATAATTTGATAAGTTTATCTTCTTATCCTGATCAGGATCGCCAGGATCGAATAATTTCGTCACGTATCGTCTGCGTGAGAGCAAGTGGCTTATTACTTTTACTAAATTCTATTACTGTTTTGTAATAGAATTTAGTAACAGTAATAAGCATTATTAATAATCCCAACTGTTATTGTATTGTTAAAAATTACAAATTTTTACCAATCAATCGAATTAAAACGTGGAAAATAAATATAGTTTAAGCAATCTACGCTTTTTCCACAATAATACTAGTATTTTTCGTCATTGTTCATTATTTTTTTGAGTTCATATTAAGGATTATTTTTCACTTTTTAGTTTAATCTGCTTTAAAAGCGTGTTTTTCAGTTCTTTTTTTAAACTATATTTTTAATAACTATAGCTGTGCTGCGTCTCCGCCTGGGTGGACATAAAATAAACTCCCTCATTTTCATATCAAGCGATCCCTCTTCTATGACAATACCAATACAGGTCTGTGCTAATAAAATCCAACGCGACCTGTTGACGTTTATTTCAATCGCGACATCTGTTACAACGCTGAAACAACTGTGCGGCACACAATACAATAAAATAACCCGACACGTTTCGACGTAAAGGTAATTATGTATTAGAAACGCACATACATAATAATTCGGCACGCATGTCGCCCGGTCACGATGAAGTATCCTCGCGGATGGCTTCTTCAATATCGCGTGATTAGACAAGAAAGCTTTGCAAATGAAAAGCGATGGCACAATCGGGTGCCGTTCCACCTTGTTCATGTATGATAAATAAAATGAAATAAAGTTTAAGTTGGTATAGTACGGTTTCTGCTTCACTATTAAGGGCGATGCTGTATAAATAATTATCAACATTTGAATGCACAAACTGCATTATGAAAGCTTTACGTGCAACTATTGACCGATTTCCAATTTCGAGCTCGTACAACGAACTTGGGAGCTCTTTTTTATAACCAGATTATATATGAATCTTTAGTAGTTGAGATTGATTTTTTTACGATTTTATATTATTTATTATACTTTTACGCGTACATATATAGACGATATATTTATTTCTTTTTCAAAATTAAAAAAAATATATTAGTTTTCTTCAAATTGTTTATAGCTGTACATTACACAACTTTCATAATTATGTTTATCAATATCTATATCTATGATAAAACAGTAGAACCGGTGTGTCTGTATATTGAAGGTACTTATATATGAAAAATGGGAGAGGAAGATGAGAGAAAATGATTTTTAATTTTTCTGTCTGTTGTCAGCACACATCCTTGAAATTACTGAACGGATTTTAAAGCGGTTGTCAGGAGTAAATAGAGCTTGGCTTGGATTAGAATATAGACTTCCTTTAATTTAAATACGATGCCAGGAAAAAGAGCTATGTGTACGGGGGGTGTGGTGTCAGTGGATTATATAAAGTATAAAAATTCTGTCATACATAGAAAGCTACACTATCCCAGCGTAATACAGCCTGTATTTTATTTTAATACTAGCATTTGTCCTGGTTTTGTACGAATGTACGAATCGGAACTGTGAGGCGATATCGGAATTGAAAGAGCGACGAGCAGTATCCAGACCAAAACTGAGACAGTGATTGAGGAAGACCCCGTAACCGAGTGTCGGATAGGAATTATAATATCAAAGACACGACCAGGAACGAAATCGAGGACTGTACCGGAACCAGAATTGAAAGGGCGAACGAGATTGGGATTAACAGCAAGGTCTATCCCTATCGGATATGAAGGAACATATTCTACGTGCATGCGGGTGAAGCCGCGGGCGGTAAGCTAGTTTATAAATGATATTACGTACGTGTGATTCGCATGGAAGTTAAATCCAACCCGAAATTCGTATGTTTCTTCGGGTTTCGCATTAAACACGAAACGATTTTGTTACTAACTTAAACGTCTTCGCATATGAAATTTCTACATATTCCAAATGCACTTTTCAAGATTTTTTAGTTGATACCAAACACGACATGGTTACCTTCGACTTATTTTTTCAAGGTTGGAAAATACCTAACATATTGGATTTAAAACACACTTTATACCCTACGACACGCGAAATGTTAAGATGCTTCGAATGACATTTCATTTATATGACAGGTATCTTAGGAACTATGAGGTAACAGATGAATGTACATACATACATACACTGTTAAAATCATAGCTCGTCTTCGGCTTTGTTGTAGTCGGGTAAAAAAAAAACAGACTACTGAATACAAAGTAAAGGATAAATTACAGTTTAACTATAATAAAATATATAATGTTGAAAATCCGCTTCAATGAACTAAAAATAAAATAAAATAACAATTTAATTTTAATGAAGTAATGTCAAAAGCGTGGGGTGCTACATGTAAATAGTACGATAACATACTATTTTCAAAAAAATACTGAAATAATCCTAAAAAATTACTACTATTCAAGAATATTTATTTATCGCAATGTCAATATTAAAATTACTTGTAATATATGTATGCCATACATAAAAACTTTTAATAAACACATTCAAATTTATTTCATATGTAAGAAATAAATCTATTTTTTTCAATTTCTAATAAATCAATAAATATTCGACTATCTGACATCATTTTATTAGTTACTTCCACGGTATATAATTACCATAAAAATGCAACAACTTAAACCCATGCAGTCCTTCCCCTTTGTCTTTACATGATAAGGCGCATGCGCTGTTTTGATATTCAAATGCGATAATCTAGGGCATCGATGCAAAACAATGGAATAGGATGAAATTTAAATGATTACATTCATATGGAACACGTCTAGTAGAAACGAATGAAATTCGCATACATTTAACATGCAACATTGATAAAGATGGGCATAGACAAACAACACAGAGTCCACACAACGGGCCGTAAGTTGTTGCCATTAATTTAACTAGGTTATCATCGACCATTAACCGTATTATGTTTATTTATTTTATCTATGCGTCATTTATGCTCCTAAATCGGATAAACTATATAGATGGAACAATTACAAACAGACACACCTATCTCTACACTGTATTATATCGCAATACCCCCATCCTTCTAATATTTCCAAGGCCTAAGACCTATCCATAAATTCCATAGAAAATACACAGGGATTCGTACATAATGCTGTCTAGATAAACAGAAAACAATTACGATGCAATGTAAAAAAAAATATCCATAAAGGCTGTATCAGGGATGCAGCCACAGTGAAGTGCTTGAAACGGCTTGTGCATACTAGAAAATGTATACCAATCAAGCCCTAGTGCCTTGTACTCTACTAAAGACCATTATATAAATAAACAAACAAATACATAAACAGAAGTAATATTTACTTATATACCTTTTAAAATATTTTATTCAAACATAAGCTTATATCATCACTATAAGTAGTATACTATCACAAGTACTCTAACGTCGTGCGCTCTGTCAAATGCTATCACTTCTGCTTGAATCGATCAACCTACCGCTGAGTAATCACTAAATGAACACAATGCGCGATGGTGGATTTAGTTCCGAGTGTTGCGGCGACTGCAGCGCCGGTCGGGTCAACGACATACGCGCAACCGAGTAGGGGCTTATATGCTCTAAATTATGGTTAAGTAAAATTTAGATGCTATACCGCCAAAGTAATAAGCGATCTTATCATAACGCATTTCGTTACATCTGGTTTGTGTAAGTGACCGCCAACTGACCGAGATGAAAGACGTTTCACGTTCAAATGAAAAAAAAAATTAAACTTCGTTGTATGTGATTTTCGTTACCTTCATGAACAACGGCGTTTCGAGCTGCGCAACACTGGTGGCCCGACTCAATTCCTCGTCCAATTCCGACAGCCTGGGTTCCAGGTTTGCCGGCACTATCGGAACAGGAGCTTGGCGCCTTTTCCTTGGCTCATCTTCTTCAGAATCGGAGGGCGGTGGACGGACCTGATATCCAAAACGTGGCAATGTTTTACGCAAAAGTATTAGAGCATCGTAAACGATATACAACACGTTCGCGTCCATATTGAAACTGTCTTTTTTTAAATAGCATTTTCGAGCATGCGAACTACGAGAGGCGGTCATCACAGCCCATGAACACTCGCAACCCTAAAGGGGTAACCGATACGTTGCCAACTTCTTGGGTAGGTATAAGACATCTGACGGAGGGACGAGGGGGCTGATCGAACGGGAGTAGAGTGATGTAGAGGGAAGTAGGTGCGGAGGGGGAGGGAGTGGCCCACCGGAATTCTCATTCGCTGTACCAAACGCAAGAGCGGAAGCTGCTATTTCACGTCCGTATTCTGTAAGAGTGTGGTATCCTACCAGTCTAGGCGTCTCATTTTCGTGCAGCGGACAAGTTGATCACAGCACTACTCTAGCGCAATTAGATCTATATTCAAATACGATACATGATAAATTTTAAATATAAAAAAATTAAGAATACTTGATCGTTCTCATTTCAACAATTTGAATTGCGATGATTATTCGCCTATTCTATTCGCTGACCTAGTTCGAATCCGCATCATTCTGTCTTGTTTGAATACATGCCGAGAAATGGGGCGCGGCGAGGAAAACGGGCCGAGTTTGTTAGACGCGCATACGGCGTCGATGGAGAACGGGATGTCGACAGAGGGCGACGGCGGTGCGGAAGACACCCGCGACCGCTTGCGCATTCGAGAGGCATTATGGCGCGAATTCGAACTCACCCGAATGACCGCTGCAAATTAAATTGGTAAAATTGATGTTCAATAAGGCGATGGATTTTTTTCTTTTTTTTTTTAATAGTCGAAATTAAATCATATAGACTGTCGCGAAAATCGCGAAAATAAGAACGCGAACTTGTTATATATCCTACTGTGTATTCCATTTTTTACAAGATTACGGCCAAACCAACAAGAAGGACTGGAATTGTTCAAATTGTAATTTTATACATTACAATTTGAACAATTCAATGCTATAAAAGTGTCGCCAGTGTATTCAAGTTCTAATTTTGGGATGATGAAATTATGATTCTATAAATATTTCGACGAAAAGCATAAAATATTACATCAATATAATATATTACGTAAATAGTAAGGAAAATGTACTGCGCACATTTTACATTGATATTATTGTTTACGTCATCATGAAGGATATATTATTTTACATATGCTATACATTTTGACATCGTACACAAGTTTCTCATTAATTTTGAATGCTGAACCACATCCCTACTCGTTTCATCGCCTCGGCCAGCCGAGCCTCAAAGTGGATGTTTAAGGCTTAAAAACTGTAAGTGAAAAACTTTTTTATAGCGTATTAGAGGGAGTAAACGAGCAGGCGAGCCGTCAGAAAGTAGAGGATCACCGCGCCCATGGACACTCGCAACCCCCGATTGGTACGTCGCCGGCCTTTCAAGAGTAAATACGATATTTAATGGAGGGCGATGGATATGACAGAGGGGGGAGGGAGATCGGCCACCGGGACTCTCACTCACTGGACAAAACGAACAGCGGAAGCTTCTACTTTATGACCGGATTCTGTAAGAGTGTGGCATTCGACCGATCGAACTGGTCCATTTTTGTTCTGCAGTAAAGTTGGGCACAGTACGCCTCTACCACAGCGTATTTCGTTTTCTATTAACAATTAAATGCGTATCGTACCTTGCGCGGTCTGCCGGGGCCGCGTCTCTTCGGCGGCGGCGGCAGCGGGGATGGCGAACGCAGCTAAAAAAATAGAAAAAAAAACTCATCTACGGCAATCGATAACAGAGCATTTATATATACACATCCAACGCGCACTCGCACGCGCAGCGCAACACGTACGCGCAGCATGAATACGCACGGGCAGCGCAACACGCACGCACGCACGCACATACACATACATATATAACTATAACCTAAAAGTGCGACATGCGCTGACTCATGTCATCGCTCTAGCTAATGATGTTTTGACAAAAATAATATATATATGATATACTTGCAGCAATTAGGTGCTGATTTATGTGTACAAGAAAAAAGCAAAATGTTCAAGCTTAGAAAGACTTATAAATTATTACGTTCTGTCAATAGAATGAACACATACGAAAATAATTATTAGATATACTAGCAGCGAGCCCGATTTCGTTTGTATAATACAATGAGTTACAATATTGCTATATCAATGCTCTAAACATATAACTCTTGTAACACTGTTCTCGACAGACCATGGTGTGGTCAATGAGTAATCTTCACAAACTTATAAAAGTATGTTTAATTGAACAACGTACAAATAAATTTGAACTGCGCGAAGTTACAATACCTTTCTTGCATTCGATCGTAATGATATACAATTATTTTGCTTTGAATCTAAACATGACTTTCTCTTTATGGTGGTCAATTATTTCTCTTTCCCTATTATTATATTTGCACACTACACGAAGACATTAGATGTCCACACGAAACATTAGGTGCGCGCTCGTACCCAGGTATCGGGCGTATTCAGGAGGGGTGGCAGCTGGCTCCCCAATGTACACCCTTGGATTCTCATGTGTGACTGTGAGAAACGTTTTCTATTCTAGTCCAGCACTGGTAACTGTGACGTAAGTCATGAAACGACATGACAATAAGTGCAGGACACATCATTCAACGCTCTAAATTCTGAGTTCGATTGTTCTAGAGTTACTATATGTTGTGAATTTAATAGCCCTAAGCTTACTGCCGGACTTTCATAGAGCGCTTAAGCGCCATTGAATACTCAGCGCATGTAACTCTTAGCGCAAGAAAAGAATCTGCGAATGGCTGGAAGTTGTACAATAGTAGATTTGGTTGTAACTTCCAATCTATGAGATACAAGAAAGAGCGAGCATTTGTAAGAATATTTTGAGTAGAGATCGAAATGCAATAGTATCTATTAATGACTGAGTATTGATCAGCAAGTAACTACTAACGTAGAAAATGCCAGTTTTAATTCGGGCGTCTACTGCGATATGACTTGGATGAATACTCACTCGTCGTTTCCTGATAGGTCGGCTTCCGTCTGCGGAGCGCGTGGTCATCGACAACGTAGACCCGTTGGTCGTGTTGACGCTCGACTCGTTTTCCTCTTTGGCCAGTATCCCGCTGATGCGCGTCTTGAAGAAGCTGTCCTCCGCTATCTTCAGGGCCTCGAAGCACTTGTGGCCCTGGAGAGCGTAACGTATGATCTTCAACACCTCGATCCTGCACAGCAGTCTGGTGTCGTCGTCCATTTTCTTGAACAACGGCAGCAGCGAGTTCATGAACAGTTTGTCGTCGTTGAAATGGTCGTCGGGGAGGATGGAGTTGGCGTCGATCTTTATCTCCAACGAGGGATTCCTCATGTCTACGCCGTGGTTCAACTCTATGTCCTCGATGGTGACCTGGTTGGCTTTGTCTACGGTCGGCGCTGTTTTGGTCTCCGTCTTGTCCGGCGTGTCCGGCCTGGTTTTGAGGTCCAGAGGCTTCTGGTCGGCGACCGGCTCGCTCTTTATCCGCGGCACGAAATCGTCCGGGGGCGGATGCTGCGGGGAGTTCGACACTTCCGAGAACGATTCGTATTTGTCTTGCGACGCTCTGGGCTTCCTAAAAGGGACAAATAAATATAAAGTCTTTAAAACTAAGACGCACGGTCCGCATGTCACAGAATTGTCGAACTTTTAAATTCACTAATAACATGTGCCATTGTTATATGTGATTAAAATCGTTTCAAAAATGAGCGATATGCATGATCAGACACAAGAATGACATCACTGCTCATAGAACCCGACTCAGCAAAGTTAACAAACCAGTACAGGAGCAAAATGTTTTTATAGTGAACCGATCCCCGCTAAAATTTAAAATTTGCCATTTCATAAATTTCAAATTTTCGTTAAAAGTTACATAGCAAAGGCTATTATGCCATATCTGAATATATTAATGAAAAAAAAAAACCCTCAGGGGATTGAATTGTTCGCCCGTCAGGTTGTCTCATATTGTTAAGTGTTGCAATAGTTTTATTAAATATTGCGTATTTTGTGTCTTTGGGGGGGGAGAAAACGAAACCTTGAATTTTTCTTCTTCAGGGTTAATGTGCATCCGAAATGGGTGTTAAAGTTTAATGTCAGAAGAATGCAATAAGAATATATTTCGAGGTTTACCGATACGAAGTAAAAGTAATTCGAATTTTATTAGATTACCGTATGGGGTACCAGATTCCATTTGCACCCGTTTCTTTTACGATTTACGCAAATAAAGAGAAACAGACTTTCATACTGTCCCGGCATTTAGCAGAAAGTAATGCACCATGGAGTACTTCTGAGAATCGATTAACTGTCGAAAAAAAATCAGTAAGTCCGAAAAGGTAAAGGCAGCGAACGAGAGATTCAATTAGGTAGGTACTGTGCGCGCGGCAGATGATAGGAATTTGTTTGATGCAAAATATATGAAGGTCACAAACGGCAATCCCCGCTTGCCGCGTAGGTGTTTGCTTGTTTCATGTGATTATACAATATTTGTACTGGCGATATTCAAGCTTGTAAAGCTTTTAACATGACCGGTGGAATTACAGTTTTACACAAAACAGTTGCATATTTTGCGCTATGTTGCAGGTGATTACAAAAAGTACGAAAAAAACATCAAACGAGATGCTTCAGGCCACGAAGTTTAGGTGACGACTTTATAAACACAAACACAAAGTTATGTGTGTACAATTAGTTGA
This sequence comes from Eumeta japonica, assembly GCA_005406025.1. Taxonomy (NCBI): domain Eukaryota; kingdom Metazoa; phylum Arthropoda; class Insecta; order Lepidoptera; family Psychidae; genus Eumeta; species Eumeta japonica. The sequence continues at coordinate 255,210 of BGZK01000022.1, forward strand.
TATAGTTAAACTATTAAACATAAACAAACAAAGAAAGGAAAAATGCAATACGAAAATGCGATGGTATTAATTTTGTTATGATATAAAAAAAAATCCGTCCAATATTATTACGAAAATGAAGTTTAACAGAGAGATGTCAAAACGTCCGTTTTGATGAAAGTTTCGGAACTTCTAGAGACAATCGTAGCTCTAATGCATCAATTGGATCTTCTACACACGGTAAGTTTGTACGTAATTCCTATAACGTGTTTCAGTTCTGCAAATATTTTCCAGCAGCAGTATGGCTATCATGAAGCAGCGCCATCTATTAGGTAGGAGCGGCGTTTCATCACGGAGAATAATATCTGTAGCGCTTGAAATATGTACTAAATTAACCAATATACTTTGGATGACTGGTGTCCTAGTTTTTATCCAGAAAAAAAAGATGCTTATCATCTATACAAAAAAAATTCTTACAATTACGTCAGTATAAATTTGAATAAGCTAGAAATATTTAATAGATTTTCAGAGTTAACATGCGCCACAATAAGATGAACCCCGAAAGTTAGCCTGATCGCTTTTACTCGTTCACTCACTTTCGTGCTTTCTCTTTCTTACGACCCACTGGTGCACTTCAAAAGAATTTGTTATTTACTACATAATTATCCATTTTTACAAATTAAATATGCCTAGTTGGGTTTTACAATACTATAATATGATTTAAATCATCAAAATAGCTGGATTATATTTATTTAAGCAATGATTATGTAAATTTAAACATTAACACAATCAACGTCAAGTTGTTGTGGTAGCGACATCTATGATCTTTACTGTAAACTACGTCGTACTTGCGAATGTAGCAATGCTCTAGCATATTTATTGTATCTTTTTTTTGTCGACAAAATAGTATACTATATTATATATACTATACTAATAGTATGCAATACCCATGAATTTTAGGTAGTTATACATTACTTTTATATTTAAGAAAAAGAAAAAAGATTTTTCAAGTTACTATTGAAGATATAAACATTGAATTCGTTTTTATATCACGTCAAAATCCGTTCAATTACAAAAAAATTTTTTACAGAAATCAAACCAATTTCATTAGAATTATTAAATACGTATTACTAGCTCACAAAGACTGTCAGGTTTAAACATGATATAAGGTTAATGTATTTTTCATGTACTTAAGAGCACTTTACTTAGCAATCAACTTTCATTAACACTTCCTTATTGTATCGCTCGTTCTAAGTTTAGAATTATCGTGATGTTATTACGATATAAAAGTAATCTACAATAATTTGTATGACGATGGACATTTATTGATTTTTAATAGATCTTTATTTTTAAAATAATATTAATAGTCTTAAGACGCACTTCAATCAATCACAAATGGTTGGTATTGTGGGATACAATTCCGTTTTCTCTCTCGCTCTGTCTAATTCTAGAAATCAAAAGATTGAATAGAACGAGCAACATCCGATACTTCGCGGAAAACATTTGATTTACTAATAAAATCCAATTCGCTATTTTGTAGTTTACACCTTACAGGGTGTAAGGTGTAAACTACATTATTTCTTCATCAATTCGCTTATGATAAAGGGTCACTTTTAAAATTAATTTTCCGTTCTACGTCCTCATTTTAACGGTTCATTAAAATGTTTAAGATGTTTCGTTAAAAGAGAATTTAATACAATATTGCGAAAGAAGCCCTAAGCCATTGTGCCATTTGTACTAACGATGGAAAAGTTATAATTATTTTTTAAGTATTTTTTTACATTTATACTCTTTCTATACATTATCAGTATTTTCATTGACTTTATACAAAACGTTAACACTTATCAAATGTAATTTAACTACCTATATTATTTAAAAAAAACCGAATTAAAACGTAAAGAAATAACAATAATTGAAATAGAACAAAACATCCGAATTCCAAAATAACTTCAATATTTTATGACTATGTATTCGACGATTAACAACAAAAAGCATTCATCTAAACCTTCTGTGTTACACATATAATTAAAAAAAATATCAACAAAAAAAAAAGTAATAAACAATAATTACGTTCAATCTACAAATGTATCGCATCAAACCTGATATCAGCATCGCCTTCTGTCTCTCCATAGATATTACGTCCGAATTGACTTCTGCATCCGACCACTAAACGAGAAGGCATTTCACTATTAAAAACCTCGCACGACCAGTCCGCGAAACGTCAAGATACCGACTGCCTATTAATTATTGTGCTCTATGGTCAAATACGATCTCTGCAGACTGCAACGCGCGCGACCATAGACAAGCATATCCCTCGACCGACTGACACCTAGCAGGTATACTTTTTAAGAACGGATTACAACACCATAGTACAAGGATAATATTTAATAGTTTTACATGCGTTCGGGTTGCTGCTTGAATGTTTTTCTTCGTGTCGATCTAAACCTATTAAGAGTCTTACAAATCGGTTATATTTCATGGATGTATGCGTAAATCGAGTATTTGACTGTAAAGACTTTTTTTAATAATCGAATATATCGTTTATGAGACATATTTCTAACTATTAAATTATTGCATTTCAATCGATTACTCCCAGAGGGGGTCTTGTTGCCTCATAATAATAAAAAAATCGCACGAGAAAAACAATGTGATTAAATCAGTCTAACGAGACGACAGCAATCACCTGATTGACAGAAATTTTTAATGGTGACATTTAAAAAAAAATATGCCGAGAATTGCTTTGTTTCGCGATAGAAAGGTTTTAGCCGAATTGCTTTAAGTCGACTTCAAGGATGATAATTTATCTTCTTCGCGGCATGTTCATAAAATATGTATAATAAAACGCGATGCTGTAGCCCTTTCATAATTCAGAGTGTTCGACGAGCGTAGGCCGTGAACTTTAGGTAACGAAGGCACAAACAAAAGCGATTACATTAGGATCGCTCGTGCCTAGTTATCCTTTTTTTTTCTCTCTCTCTCAAAAACTAGATACATAGACCAAGGTTTATTAAAATTCTGTATAAGTTGCATAAAATTATAATACTTAATAATATCTACGTGGATAAATAGTAACAGCAATTTAAAAAAGTACTATTCCGAGAGGATGTTGTACGTGAGGTGTTTTCGCCTCTGCGATAGGTTTCAAGTTTAAGAATGAAAGAATTGTATATGAAAGAGAGAGAAACAGAGAAAGAGATAATGGGGCGAGGGGAGTGAGGGAGGGATCCAGCTCTCATTGCGATCTCGCTTTGAGTGTCGATTTCAATCGCTGTTGTGAAAAAGTGATCTATTGAATAATATTTTTCGTATTGATGAACTTCCTATAAAATCGTCAGTCACACCGAATATTCTTACGTGCAATCAACTGATTAGGGAACGTCCATAAACCACGTGGTCATATTTTAGTCTCTCTAGGACTCCTCCCTCCCCCCATGTGGCCTCACGTAGCCTTTTCTGACCCCCAACCCAATGAAACGTGGTTTTTTCACGATACATTAATTTATTTATAAAATAAAATAATTAATAATAAATTAATTTATTAACAGTTTATTTTTTCAAATAATGTATTTAATTATTTGATTCCTCTTGTTAAATTAACATGGGGGTCACTCAAATTATCTTATTCAACAAAATTTTCATCTGAAGAAAACCACGTAGCTTTGCTCTCGACTCCCTCCCCCCTATTACGTGCCTCAGCGTAGCGCTAAAGCTTATCCCTCCCCCCCTTGGTCGAGCTACGTAGTTTATGGACGCTCCCTTATGCATGTGTTGTGAAGACGGCTGGATATTGAGCTATAATTAATATCGTATAAATCAATTGCTAAAGATTAATTACTTCGTCTGTAATAGTCTGTTCGAAAAGTTCAAAATCGTCATAATTCTTGACAAAGCTCCTAACAATATGTGCAGTAGCTCATTGGATTCGGAATGGTGTCTAGAAAAAACGATTTGAAGGAATTTCCTGCACATAAGAAATTGCAAAAGTTATAAATAAATTAAGATTAAAAAAAAAGGTTTTTCGTTTTTTGCCTAGAACTCGATAACTGTTCCTAATTAAGAAATTATCAAAAAAGACTTAAACAGGAGGAGATTTTCTAAAAAAAGTCCCCACTCCCGGAACTACCTCCATTATTTGTAATTTTTATTTAACGCTGAAAATGGCTCCGTGTAGTCAGTCAGCTCGGCGTGAGCGCGCCGCCACTAATGAGAGCATAGGCCTTAATTTTTTTTTATAGTATTAATTATCAATATTAAAATTTGAAAAATTATGGTGTCATCAAACCTTTTTTATCTCAATTTTTCAAAAAGTTTTGCAATTGTTAATTAACAAATTTTCACGGGCGTCAGTTGTCATAAAAAGCGACATAAAAGTTTAAATAATTGACCTATAAACTTTGTGCTACTTGGAGCCCTTCTCGAATACAAACTTAACAAGATCCCGCGATAGAAAATTCTTAAAGTTTTATATTTTATTAATTAAATCATTATATTACCTTAGTAACAAAAAGGTAAAAAAAAATTTTTATATAAATTTTTATTAATTCCTTCAAATCGTTTTTTCTAGACACCATTCCGAATCCAATGAGCTACTGCACATATTGTTAGGAGCTTTGTCAAGAATTATGACGATTTTGAATTTATCGAATAGACTACAAACATTATTTGTCCATTATCCATAAAACTTTATATGTGTTTGTTTTGATTCGATCGTGAAAACGATGATCCAGATTTGAAGTTACATTGAATTATATTTTCAATGACACGGCAAATAACACATGTCAGCTAGATTCTTGGTTTCGCATAAGCAATTTTAAAATTACCAAAAAAAATTTTTTTTTTTTTTTATTTATGTTGAAGAAGTACAACTACTATGTGCGGACTCACTTATTCTGCAACGCGCGCAGCAAGAACGACATCTGGCGGTGGTACTGGTAGCGGCGGCTGGTCGACGGGCAATGCTCGGGCAGCACGCACTTGCCTTGCCTGAAAGCCTTCGTGTACGAGTCGCGGATGGAGCGCCATCTCTTTTGGATCTCTTTACCTGCGAAACGGAGAAATGAAAATCAATGTTGGGTGCGACACAACTTTCTTAATGATAATATGAAATGATTTTTTAATCTATGATATATATTGTTGTTTGCATTTTTGTGAATTCGTATGCGACCGCATGAAACGAATTAAAAAAAAAATAATACACAATTCGTAACTGCTAATTAAGCCGCTAGATACGTTTCGTAATCGCAGAGTTTCCGAATAATTTTTAAACTATTGTTTAATCGTCAATTTTACAATCTGAAATTACAAATTTATTTAGACTATCTAATCCTAAAACGAAGAATCAAGCGTATTCGACGATATATGTTTGTGAACGCAAACGGGCAGCAAGAGTAGCGAGCATAGTGGTTAACAGATCTGTATGCGTGGCAAAAGACGATCAATTCTTATTTTTATGCTCTGATCACAGGCTGTTTTTTTTTTAATGTATAATGGGCCTAACGAGAAATCTGCACGTCAGAGTGTTGGTCACAATCCTCAAAGACGGGTCCTTTCTTGGAGTAGCAGCGTTGGAAGCATGGTCTAATTCCATTTGCTAGAAGTCATGCGGAGCATTGTAGATGTAGCCAGTTTGAAAACACTTCAAAGAACGATTCTATTGAAATGATGCAGTCTACAGCCGCAATCGTTAACGTACGCCGGTCATTATACATATAAAACTGAATGTTAAATTCAAATTAGTTAATTTAGGTGATAAGAATATTTGATTTGGGAAACGATTTATTTATATATATATATATGTAGATAATTTTACGAATAGATTTTAAAAAATAACCCAAAAAAATTGATCAAAAATATTTTATCATTGGCGAGCGTAAATTGTAAGCCAATTTAAAAAAATTAATATGTACTCTAATTCGGGGCAAAAAAGTTTTATTTTTTATTTTTCGCGTAGATATTATTCTATGAATATTTATACTAACATGATAAACATACATGTTATTATTAAATTTAAACATTCGGTTTGACAGGGCAACCACTATATTGAAACGCAACCACAGAACATAGATACACACAATCGTTCACCACAAACTATATCAGGAGTCTTGAACTATCATGCAGTAGTACAAAATTTGCTTTGAAAGTCTGCCGCTCTGAATTGCCTGCGAATTAAATAATGCGCAGGCTTACCGCTCCCCGACCCTTCTTTTTCCTCCCCCGCTTGCCTAGTAACGCCGTTGCGACGCTTCGTAACTAACTTTATAGCGGCAGAGTTTTGTGCGTCGCACTGTAGATTAGTATTATTTATTGACGAAATCACGAACGTAGCGGGAATGCGTTAAAATTTAGTTTAACCCTCTTATGTCAAGTGCAGTGAGGATGCAGAATAGAGGGGAAAATGTATGGCATCGCTGCATGTTTTAAACTCTATCAAATTAATAATATTTTTTTATCACGACCGCTGTGTAATATGAAACATAATTAAATTGTATTATTTTATACAAATATACACAATAATAATGATTATTAAAATTATCTTTTTAATTGTTAATAAAGAAATGACTATGTAGCAGGAATATGTAATAAAAATAAAATAGATAGTTTAAATCATCTTTGTAAAATGCAATTCGCACTGTAGCTTTATTTCATGCAACATTTACTATTTTTTTTACTTGGCCAAAAATTAATCATCATCATCATCATCACCATGATAATCAGCTCGACCTTCAGCCAGTCTTAATGATTGAAAGAGACAAGTGTATCGAATGCACCGAAGGCAAAGTTATATAAGAGCGTAGGTTCTGGTCTAGATTAACGGGAGCATAGAGCCAGCCTTTTCATGCAACCTTTAGTCAGAAACTTGAATCGGGGTAGGCAATAGATGCTATAGTGTATCAGTAAATATGCTGGAAATGGGTGAGTTTCTTTCTGTTTATTTTCAGTTCTTCGTTTTCTTTATTTGCGGGCCTTTATTGCCCGATTTTGGGAGTTGGAAGGGTTCATACACAGCGTTTTTAATTTATATTTCGCTCTGTCCAAATGTGGTCTATTCTTCGTGGTTTCTGTGGTGATATAGTCCATGTCTTGACTGAGAACGTCCACATTTTAAAATTAAATCGAATTAAAAATTTTAATTTTGTAACAAGCGATCATCACCACATTTATATATAATGATATAAAAATACAATAATAATATATATATTTTTTAGCAGTTATACGTGTGGAATGGAGCTATATCCACAAATGATAATAATGTAAAAAAATCATGAATAAGAAATACGAATTTTAACACCGCCGGGCGTCGCATTGTCTTCCTTCGATATTTTATATCTTAATTTTACAAGTCATTAAAAGACCTTCGAAAATATTCTCATCGGCTTGCCTTAAAATATTTTTCAAGTTTCTTTTAGTCAGAAATTATAATCACAAATAGTTATTTATTTATGCGTTCATTAAATACGCCATTTATACATCAAAATATTAATAATCTACAATTAGCTCATTCGCATATATACGTATACGAACACATTAACGAAAGTCGCGTTAATTACAATAAAAAAAAAACCTTGCTCGGCATGTCAGAAGTTACAAAACTCGATTAACAATTTTGCGCCGAAGAAGTGAGGTGTATAAATTGACGCGGACCTCGTTACTACTTATTTTCGGATCCCGACCTCGATCCCAAACGATGTCATTGAATATATCATCGTGATCCGTTCAACTATTAACTATTTCTACAAAGCACATGTTGCATTTCAATAGATAATAAGTACGCTCGCCCCGTACGTATGACTTTTAGCGGTATACGTCAAGTTAGGTCGTAGAGTTATTTTAAGTATTTACATGTTACGTCCCGTATTTACGATTTTTTTCACGGGTAAAATGTATCTAATGATGTTGTATGCGAAGGAAATATTAATAAGGTTTTCATTTGGACAGTATTCAAATAAAATATTCGCCTATCACGAGATTAGAGAAAAAAAACTGCCCAAACTCGTTGCGCACAAAATTCCGTAGTAAAGAAGTATGAGAAAACAAATCCCTAGTCAGTTATGTAACGTACGTAATAGAAATTTTAATATAAAATTTTGTTGTTTGAATTTAAAAGCAATGAATTTTAAAAGGAATTTTTATTATTTTCATAGTGAAGTAGAAAACTTGCGAAGGGAAAGTCATTATTCGACCCGATTTTATTACGTAAACTAATACGTGCCCTGTTAGGGACAATCGACGTCAGCTCAAAATAGTGTGTTAGCCTTGGGCGTGTGACAATTAGTTATCTTAACTATTATACATTTGTTTATACAACAACACCACTAGTTAACGTCGAAGAGAGACATCGCGAGGAAACCCACACTCGGTAAGTTAGGTGAAAACCTACACCAGTTGTGGATGCGTATTGAGTAGAAATTGTCATATCTGGCAACCCCGTGTTGGTTGACGCCGTTGAATTATACACGAAAAAAGAATCCAATTATTTTCCTATAACACGCTACTTGATTATAATTAATATAAGCTTTACAAAATATGACATGTCTCAATGACAATGATATTTACCTGTATTCAGTCTATACAGGGATATAAAAAATATAGTAAAAAAAAAAAACTAAAAAACACACTTTAGTGATAAATCGAACTTAAAAGTAAAACATAATTCTTAATATAGGAATAAAATAATGGACGAAAAATATTAGTATTATTGTGAAAAAAGCGTGGGGTGCTTTATGCCATATCTTTCGTACTATTTTTGGACTAATCGTAGCGATTGAATATTTTCGACAACTGTTTTATCGAGCACCCCACGTTTTTTTACAGTAATAGTAATTTTTCTCGCTCATTATTCAATTTCTATATTAAGGATTATTTTTCACTTTTTAATTCGATTTATCACTAAAGAGTTTATTTCAGTTTCTTTAAAATATATTTTATTTTCAAAATTTTTAATCTCAAGACCATATCAATAGTATTCATAACCAAGAGCCTTGACTTTAGAATATCTTACGTGTGGCAATCAACTTAAGTTTACATCATTCGTGTCTACGTCACCTTTCCATCTGATCTAACGCATCACTATTACATGGAACTTTCCCTGTTAGCTTTGAGCAATTAAGTTCTTCTATATGGATTCCGTTTAGTGACCTTCCGCGACTTAAGTCACATAAGCCCGTCCGGCAGCAAACAACCGAGTACCCAGATAAATAACCGCATGGTCTATCGTAGATTTGCATTGACGGCCTGAGGTTGGCGCTAGAGATGTGACACTTTGAGACATGTCTCTCCCCTTGCCATTCATCCTTCGGGTGCGTTTATATTGTATTATATTGGATTACATTATATTATATTATATTGGATTGAGTGAATTCAAAACTGAGTGAAAATTTAGCGCTCGATATAAGTTAACGTCGCGCTGGTGTCACAACTTGGAGTTGTGACATAGATAAGTTTTTTAAGATTTTTTACTTTAAAATTTTAATTGTCAAATTATGAAATTATTGTATTGTCATCACTCCTTGATCAATCTATAAAGTTTCAATGAAATTTGACAATATAAAGCGGGTTAAAATAGAGTTCAAAAGAGTCGGTTACAAACATACATACACAGATAAAGCTAATAAAAGCGTGTTAAAAAAATTCATATGTATATGAGTTCACTAAACTGTATCAGTTAGGGACTATAGTAAATAATTCTGTAAAACATAATTTAATAATTATTGATTAAATAACTGCAATGGCGTCATATAAAATAATTTCTACATATGTATTATAGCGTTACCCTACATCCATCTTGCATTCCCTCGAGTTTAACTGGAATTGAAAATATTAAAAATATAGTAAACATTTGTGAAGCGACATTTTTGATTTTTAAAATTTTATAGGTACATTCAAATTCACGAACTATTCAATTGGAATCAAGCTAAAATACACACACACACACACGCACGCATGCACCGCACGCACGCACGCACGCACGCACGCACGCATGCACAAACATATATTTTTAAATATAATAATAACATAGTTAAAATAAGTTACATGTTACATACATGTATATATTATTATTTTGACATTGTAAATATTATATAAACTTGTCAAGGCTACAGCTTCACAAGTTATGATCTATTTCTACAACTTTGTGTTCATGGCCAGATCTAAATGACTTCTCTGACCCATATTTAATTATTTAAAACATATATTATTTATTATAATGTTTACCCCATTTAGTTCAACAGAAATAAACTATTAAATAAGTTATTCTTGTATACTTGTAGGCCTAAGGATTGGGATATTTTTTTTTATCTTCATAAAGCTTTACTATTTAAATTTATCTATATAGATGTGTTCCTAGGAAAAATGAAAAGTAGGAGATAAATTTTTCGTTCCATGTTTTGAGATAATTACTGTTGCCGTTAAAGTCCCTCAACAACAGATGGCGCTACACAACATGAAGTATAGATGGCGTTGTTCAAATAAAATCCCCAAATGAATTTTGCTATCTATTTACTGTCGGAAATTAACATCAACAACCTTTCAACAGATATTATTTACAACACCAGAGAGCGCTGGCTTCGCGACGGTGCTGCCTCTATATTTAATGTACACGAACCTAACCAATACCTAAAAGGTTGATGATCGACGTCTCTCTATAAATCCACTATCTAAATTTCTTTAAATCTTCACGTATATAGTATATATATTAATAAGGTGCGTTCTCGCAGTGCGGACGTCCGTGTGTGCCGTACGCGGTCGGTGGGCGGTCGGCCCGCAATCAATCTTGATATAGTTTTATCGCAAGCCCTCCGATAAAATAACACATTTTCGGTATTACACAATCCGGTCGCTTCGATTTGATACATCTGCTCGTGTCACGAGTGTTTGTATTTGTACATAGATTACAAAACGCTAATGTTTGTTGCACGTTATTATCGAATATATTAATTTATGATAAATAAATAAGCAGAATATATTTTATTTTAGATTTATGATGTGACCTGTGTTATGAGAACGTAACTGGATTTAAAACGGTTAGATGTATCAAATATCAAATAGGTGAGAAGGCGTAGAGTAGTACTATGCAAAATATTTATAAAACCGGCCAAGTGCGCGTCGGGCCACGCGTAATATAACGTTCCGTAGCTGCTTGTCACAATATTGCGAATTGGAAGGGGGCTCTTTTTGTTATGCTATGAACCTGATTCGAGTTGACGGTTTAACGATTAGTGCAAAAAAAGGCCCGCATAAGACGGGTGTTAATGATTGATGATATTATTTTACATTTCCATAATTTAACATGATTCATAAACTTATGTTTATTACCTGTTCTACAGAAGTAACGACGTTATTTCAGCAATTTTTAATGAAGTTTGTACGAAATTAGGTTTTTACTTTTTATGAGTATATTTTATAAGTCGGTCGACTATTATTCGTTAACTCATAAAGCCTACTTCGCTGTGATAGTTTTGCTAATTTCGTTGTATATAATAATGCCGTGATTTTTTTTACATATCTAAGAATATCTATTTAGCTTACCAGGGGGGATACTTGAGTAACAAAAATTAGCACTTTAAAAGTTTAACATTCCGTAAACGGATCTCTAAATTACCCAACGATAGCCCAGACTATGAGATAGGCGAGAAAAAAAATTATTATCCTCACTTTACGTGTAGGGGATGGTACCCTGAAAAATTCTTTTGTTTTTTCAAGATTTTATTCTACCGCTTTGTCGGTGGGATCAATGTACATACGCATGCCAAATTACAGGTATCTAGTTCCAATAGTCTTTGAGCTAAGCCACGGACAGACGGGCGCGGTGAAAATATAAGGGTTCCCCGTTGACTGCGGAACCCTGAGAAAAGAATTAATTTTCTCTTTAGGGGGCGGAGAGCGCTGTGGATGTTAAGTCGCCGCTTTCGCACATTCAATACCGTCGTTGTTTGTGGGAACGTATTTAATTTTATTTATTTTTCAGTAATCGTTAGCGAACTACGAGGTATGATCTCGTACATTTTCATTTTGTTCGAGATCGGAGAGCCCGTATTTTAAGCCGCCTGCGCCGGCCCGCCGCGAGTCGAGGGCGGCTCAACGTGTCCTCCTAGGCACGGAGCGAGCGGTGTTATTTGACTCGGGTTAATCGAATTGAAAAATCTCCTTATTTCATAATTTATACCTAACCCCTGAAATGCGTCATCATAGTATTGATTTACCATTATAGATATGAATTTACCACTCGTTCTGAAGGCAGTTTTCCCTTAAGAGGGACGAGCGCGAAACTTGAGTATAGCTCTTCAAATTTAATTGTATATTATAACTATAAATAAGAAAGGTATTATGTGAAGATACAATCCGATAAGAACTCGAGCTAGTGACTCGAGAGCCTACGGAGTTTGGTTCTCAAAATAATCAGAAATTTTATATGTAATAACCCCTTTTTACAAAGCGATTGTTTAATAATGATCTTAAATTTGTTTAAGGGTAAATTTTGAATATCTATAGGGACTTTATTGAACAAGCGCTCAAAGCGTCCCGTAAATGAGTTTGTGACTTTGTGTAAACGACTGACAGGTAAAAATAGATTATTTTTACTTCTCGTATTGAAATTATGTCGACCACTATCCTCGACCATTTCCATATACATTTTTTACATGTATTAAACTTTCGTATATACATTGAGATGCCGAAGTTAACATTGCAGTTTCTTCAAATTTCTTCCTTAGAGATACTCGAGGTCCCAATTTGTACATCGCCCGAATGGCCCGCCCCAAATGCCATAAGTCTTCAGACCATGGAACAACCAAAATGAACCGGTCTGGCAGTTCCTACATCTGACAAAATTCGTATCTTTCCAACTAGATACCCAGCAGAGCCAAGTCTTTTCGCCGGCTTGTTAATGTGAGGACCCCATTGTAATCTTTCATCTAGAATGATGCCCAGGAATACAACAGCACCGACAAAATCTAATTCCAGCGGGCCTAGCACGACGCCTTAGAGAAGCGTCTCTCTATAAGAGTGTCTTTTTCGTGCAACGTATTAGATGAAAGGGACAGTCTTATAGAGAGACTCTTTTCTAGCAGGTCATGCTAGGCCCGCTGGTTTCGTACTAAAACAGTTCCGGGTCTATGGCTTACATTTGGAGGCGTGAATTTTATACACTTCGTTTCGTTTTCATTAAGGAATAGTTAAGCGATTTCTCTACTTTCGAGACGGCAGCGAGTTGAAACTCAAAGTCAATTTATTCTGCTGTCGAGGATTGAATGTACGTAATGAAAATCCAAACGGGACGCTGACGTATCCAGTAATTGAAGTTCAACGGTCGGAATAACAATTGAAAAGATTTATGTCGAAAGTTAACGTGATAATATTTTGACGTGATAACGTTTTATAAATCGATGAACGCCGGCTGCACGCACGAGAAAGCATGACTTGTTGTCGCGTTCCGCCTGAGCCGAGCGCGTAAGCGAGAGCGCGGAACGAGCGATCTCTCTTCCACTCCATCGGCCGATGGTCCGAATAGAAGAGAGACAGCGGCCGCACACAACCTACACGTGAACTGTTCTGTCAACTGTTTATAAAGTGAAGGGAAAAGTTAATGCGGTTTCCATTGTTTATTACAACAACAATTGTGGCAAATGATAATAATTCAATTCAATTCATAAAAGTGTGCAATATTTCATCAACGTTTTCTTATGACGTTATCACGTAAAATTATCGCTCGTAAACCGACTTTACAGACAACCAATTTTCATGTGGTGTATCAATTGAATGGGTTATTGTTAGATAGTACATACATTTCCGAATGTAAATCTATATATCGATTTTCTTTAATAATGAACAATACTTCGTATGATCAATGCTACGATGTATTGATGATACAGCTAGAGCGGTTGTCTTACAGTTAAAAGGTACAAAGTTTTGAACTCTGACTAAGGCCGTGTCGACCGGTAAGATTTTCACTCGAGACGAATTAAAAACACTCGCTTCGTGTCCCTCAAAACTAGTTCAAAGCCGCTGGTCGGGGACGTTGTTATCGCATCGGCGGGGGAGGAGTCACTCCATACATTACGATTAGTCTTTCAAGTCGTAGTGTTTTGAAATTCTTCTTTTCTCAAAAATAATAAAAAAATAATACATAAAATAAAATTATATATATATGCAGATATTGCTATGTAAATATTTCCGGATGCGTGGGTCCGAAAATTTAACGAAACAGACGGGCCGGTAGCTGCGCGCTCACCGCATTCGGTAGACGGACCGACAGACACCCACGTATGTGTCTACTCATATTGTATGACATTATTTACACGCGAGCGGGGACGAGAAGAAAATTAGTCGAAGGACACGAAACATGTGGATATATTAATATTTAGGTGGTTATGTATATATACCGAATTACTACACGCCGCTCGCGTCAGATAAAATGCAAGTGTGGGAATAAGTTCCATCCGCCATTTTAGGAGTATTTTTAAGTAGTTGCATAAGAGTTAAATACGTACAATTAGATTTCGACAATTTCTGGGAGCAAAAATAGTAAAATCCAATGTGCGTCAAGCTTTCGCATTACGAGTCGTGCAAATACGTCGCTAAACATCCTACAGTGTGCATGCCGTTGGTGTTTAGTCACTAGACGGTCTATTTAGCTACTTAACGGAGTATCATAAAAGCTATAGAAATAAATGACACAATTATTGAACAAATCCTTACGGCGATATCGCGACAGGAATCGCGTACGGACAGGTACCGGACATTAATTTTAATCGGCATTATTCTAAAGGTCAAACCGCAAATAGACAAGTTTCGAGGAATCATAAGGAGATAGGATAGATGGTTGTGATATGAAAACGGCAACACTAAATAATATTAAATATATTCATTCATGCAATGGATTGAATAAGATGCGCCATTTTATGTCTGTTTTCAAGTTATGACTGGATACTTTGTTCGAGCCGTAAATACGAGAGGTCGACAATAAAACGGCTTATGTACGACAATGGAGCGTCGATCTTGCGACGTTGTTGAACTGAAGCGGTCGTGTCACCTTGAGCCGGTCGTAGTGACGAAACTCTCAAAAATCCGCGATTTGTATAGCGTCAAAAATAATTACTAAGGAAATTCAAAATAAAATATATGGTATTAATTAATGTTATTTTAAAACATATGTAATACATTTTATTACTCATAATCATAGATTTCCACATATTAATACATATTATGTTAAATGACATTTTTAATAGATCCATATTACAGCAAATGAAAAATAATAAATAATTACCATTACCTTCAGTGACAAATCAGTCGTAAAATAAACGACAATTCAATAGATTAACGTTTAGTACCTACGTACTAATATACGACTAATACAGTAAGTTTGTAATAACGCCGCGCTCGGTCGGTTTATGTATAATCGGCGCCATTTTGTGATTTTTTTTTTGTCCGCGTTTCCATATTTCGCTTAGAAACAGAAGAGAGAAAGAGAAAAAAAAAACCTATGATTCGACAGCAATTGAAGCCACCACGATTAATCCGGTCTGTCCGTTCATCGTCGGCTCGCTTATGCAGCTATTGCAATTCAATGCAATTTCGTAACACATTTTGGCCGTATACCGACACAACGCAAACTCGATTTCGTACGCGGTAGGTGCTGCGTTCTAGCGACGGGCGTCGCAAGTCGAACAGATTATTCACGTATTCTGGTTATGCATTTATTATAAGCGATAAGTCATCAGACGTACGTACCTACCTCCTCTGCCCATTTGCTGGCGGCGGGCGACGTAGCGGTCACGTAGAGATATATCGTTGTACGTAACAGTCACCGAAATCGATTCGATCACTGCACTCCCGACTGCAACAACGTGCGCGCGGGTATCTTTGCCTCTCGCGGAGGAAAAAAAAAAAACGATCACTTTTTTTTATTTAATTCTAATTTCAAATCCGTCCGCGTCGAATCGAGACGACGGCGAATCCGAAAATCGAAACTGTCGACGCGCGATTCGAAACTGTCACATTCACAAATCAGAATTGGAGCGGCGCGTACGACGATATTCGAAAAATGAAATCGAATTAAATGAACGCACGGAACGGCCACTCGCTGCGAGCGACATCGCCGACGATAAGACTCTGCAGCCTTATAACATTACAAACGTGAATTCTGACTTAATACGGGCGTAACTGTTATTGTAATTTATACCTTAAGCGAATGGAGGCTAAAGCTCATATTTAAATGTACAAAGCAAGGCGGAGAACAAAGCCGTGACGCGCGCCGCTCGGGTCGGGCAAAAAGACCACGAACCGCCGCCTCGGCGCGCGACAGCTGTTTATTTCTAGATATATTAATAAACGTAATGTAAGCAAGTTAATTTCTGTTGCCCGCGATCACGGGGGGCAATATGATTACGGAATATCTGTCGGATGGCCATCGGCATGGTCACTGGTGTCTCGAATAATGCATCGCAGTTTACACACGAGAATTCAATATATGTAGAAACAATTTAGGTAACAATTGTTTACGTTATCGGTCGATTACGTAAAATTACGGACTTACAGGTCGTTTGTAGAGATCTACAATATTTAGTTTTGAATAAATCCGTTTTATTACAATTCAATTAGTACTTGGTAGAAAAGGGTATTATAAAAAAAAAAACAAATAATTAGAGGCAAATTATCTATGGGCGCTATAACCAGCTCGTGTTTGCATTTGATTATGGTTGTGTGCAATTGCACCGGTGCCTCGTCTTCAGCCAGCCTTGCGACTGAAGAGACGAACTCCTGATGCAGGGTTCTGGTTAATAGTGCATATTTCATTGCAGCTGCGAAAGGGAGTAACAGGATCTGTCCACGTGCAACCCACTGATCTACATGCATATATATACAGCCAGACGCCGGTGACAGGAAAAGTAAATAGATGCTTTACTATGTAAATAACTATATAACACGAGGGGGTTCACATCCGTTAGGAGGTCACTCCTCGGGGAGTCGTTTCGCTGTCAGTTTCTAGAATTTGAAATGCTCACCATCTCTCTTCTTCACGTTTTATTTATCTTCTGCCAGCCTGGTGCAGTGGCGTTGACTGCCTAAATGATATTGCGTAACTCAATGCATTGACCCTATAGAAACTGACGTAAAGCATGTTTATTTTCATTTTTCTTGATGTATATACATACGTGCACTGCATGTAGCATACGCTTTCTAATGAAGGTATTTTTCCTTTTTTTTTTATTTTTTCTTTTTTGTAGATGACATTTTCTCCTGGCTTCCTTGAAGGTCTTAGAGTGAGCATTCTTGAGGTATTTATTTTTACAGTTTAGTTTAAAAAAAAAATCAACTCGAATAAGCCAGTTCTCATGTATCTTTTTACTTTTGTTTTTTTTTTTATATTCGCTGAGTCTACAAACGACGATCTCTGATTGGGCGCCTCGAATAATTCTGTATCTAACCGTTAATCTAAATCTAATGGAATGAAAGTAATGATTTGATGGCGTTTCTTCTGCAACGCCCGATTGCAAAATTCCATCAATATTGCGAGACATAAATGCCTGACATGTAGACAGATAACGAATTGATAGGGGTTAAGAATTCTAAAAATTCGATGACGCAATGCGAATACCAGGCGAGCATCTGGGCAAACGAGATTTTATCGGCGTCTTTCGAATTTGTCATGGGAATTGAATACAGTTCCCACGAGAAAAATTGCATATGTCCATTTCAAACAATAAATAAATATATCTAAATGTTACGATAAAATAGTCCACAAAATATGCAAAATATATTCACATATTTTATTCATCTAGTTGTAGTCTATGTTATATAGTGCCATCTGTTGCTGAGAAACATCAACACAGTTAACATTTATATATTAAATATTGCTCATTTTTAAAAGTAATAAGATAAATTATTATTCCTATAATCGTCTATATATCTATATGCACAAATATTATTAATACACGCAAATTAATAATAATTCCGCAAAATGCTGGACGGGACAAGGCCAACAACATCAATATACGGCGGTGTCTGGTCGCCATGGCGACGGGATCTCCTCCAATTACCTACCGAGAAATGTGAATTAGTATGAGGAGCGAGGTTCGCGATCGCGAGAGGCGCTCGCGGCGTATTTCCTCATAACGGTTATGTTAGGGCTTTGTGCTCTCGAGGATTGTTTATCGTCTTGCGAGCGCGCGTCGAGAGCGGATCTCAGGATAATTGCTTACGTAGAAAAAAATATACGTGGGCAATACTGAAAATTCCCGGATCCTCACTAATGAGGCCACGTGTCATGTTTATGATATATTTATCGTTTTTCGAAATATATTCCCTTGCTACATACAGCCGGTTATTGTCGTCCGGTATTTTTTTTAATATTTTCACGACACCGCTCTACGTCATCCGTAAAATCATGCGGTATCCTTCGAGTGCCGAGCTTCACAGAACCTTCAGATGCACACGCCAAGTCTTCTGCACTTGGCTCGCGCCTGCAGTACCTAAATACAAGTACGAACTTGCTCCCAAGCAATTTTTTTTCATCGGCCTTAGTTAGCTGTGGTGCAGTATCAAAATATTTATATCAGCAACAGCAACCTCCGGTCGCCCTTCACGTAATCGTTGAAGAGATGATGACGTTCAGGTTTGAATTCGAATTGCCAGGAGTACACAAAGCTACGAGATGGAGCTCCATCACCGAATGAAAATAGAGGAATCCCATGACTGCTTGTCGGCTTAGCCACAGCAAAAATTGTTATGCTCTCGACCTAAATTGATTGCAATGCAGACACATAATTTTCAAAATGTCAATCTCACAATGAAAAAGTAAATGACCATCCATACAAATTCAAATGCAATCCAAAGAGCCACATTTTTGAAAAATACTAATTGTATTTTTAATATTGTTATAACTAATATGGATAGATAAGATAATTGTAGGAACAGTGATGTCACAGAGCGGTGTGATTTAAAGGAAGGTGTGGTGACTGGAGTGGAAATATGTACGTTGCAGTAAGTTTAGCCGTCTAGAAAGGATGAATGAATGTAGACCGACAAAATAAATCTATAGAGCGAATGTGTGTGCTGGAAAGGTCGGCAAGGGCCGCCCTAGAAAATCCTACGCAGACCATATCGGTGGCATATTAAAAAAGGGCCAAACTTTAAGCACCCGAAACCGACGAGCTTGAAATAAAAGATTGATGAATGTCAGTGAAACAAAAAGAGATATGCAAAGATCGTACCAGATGGAATTTTGTAGTCCCTGCTTACCCTTCTGGGAAATAAGCGTGAGTTAATACTATTGTTAATTTATTATTATAATTAATAGCCAATATCAGAAATTTTCAGTGTGACAGAACTCAGAAACAATGGATCCTACGTATGAAATGTTTTTAAAGTTCCATAGTCAACAAGGAACCTTTATAGTTTCGCCATATCCATCCGTCTGTCTGTTTATCTGTCTGCGGCTTAGTTCAGAAACTATCAGTACTAAATATATGTAATTTAGTACAGGTATATATTTTAATCGTTCCGAAGAAGTGGTAAAAAAGAATTATCTTCCCTACACGTAAAGTAGGTATGAAAATTTTTGTCATCTATCCCATTGTATGGGGTATCAGTGGACAGCTCATTCAAAAATATTGCGGGTCCTTGAAAATAAATTGGCGATTTAGGGATCCGCTCGCGAAATATTAAGCTTTAAAATTCAAATTCTTCAAGTCAAGTTTGAGAGACACTTGATTCTAACAATAATTTTCTCTTACCAGGTAAATTCCTGGACATGTGAATCAATTCATGACCATAGGTACACGTATAGAAGGCAAAAGCAAAACTATCACAGCTAAGTAGGGTTTACAAGTTGACGAGTTTTAGTCGACCAAATATATAAAACATACTTGGAGATGTAAAAAAAAAAAAAGCGAAATTTCGTACAAATCATCTATTCCTTCTTTTAAATTCCACGTGCAATTCATTTAGATGACGTTGTAGATTGTCTAAAACAAGTGGTAAATATAAGTTTAAAAAAAAAAACATCCTTAACACTCGTTCTATGTGGGCCCGTTTTAGACGTTATTAGCCGTTAAACCTCGAATTCAATTAACAGGTTCATAGCATCAAACGAGAAACCACCTTCCGAAGTACGTATACGGCGACGGTCAACTACGGAATCCTGCACTGCAAGCGACCCGACACGCACTTGGCTGGTTTTTCTTTTTATGATTTCGTGACATGTACATAGCATGGCTACATTGTCAAGAAGCCACATTTCCGAAAATCGTCTTAACAATTTCTCAAATGAAATTACCAAATAGTGACCATAGCCGCTATGTGACCGTCGAGATTTGAAATGGAAATGAAAATTAAACATCGCCGAAAAATACATGAAACCATGAAAAGGGTACAAGTCCAAATCAAAACGTCGATGACATCAAATTTAACTATAAAAAACCATATTAAAATATAGATATGCTACACACAAAATATTCCTTATTATCTATTAATTTTATTTATATAATGATGTCTGCTTGTATATGCTGCTAATATATGCAGCTCTGAACGAAAATCTCATAATAATAAACATAATATGGCGATACTATTCGAATATGAATCATACATTTTATTCATCTACTAGCTTCCCCGCCCGCGGCTTCGCCCACATGGAGAATGTGTCTATTAATCGATATCGCTGTTGATTCAAATCTCTGACCGGTTTCCAATTCTGACCATGGCACTGATCCTGATTGCAATTCCGGTCACTCTATTGATTTCCGTCTGGTTTCATACTTCAATTCTAGCCTGGTTACATCTTAAGTTTTGGTCCCGGTTTCGGCTCTCGTTACTACTTTCGATTTAGCTTCCGCTGTCAGTTATTTGGACGAAGGCGGGACAACTGCTAGTGTCAAAATAAAACATCGGCTGTATTACCGAGGACAATGTAGCTTTTCATGAATGAAAGAATTTTTAAAATGAGTGTAATAGTTTGTTTCATTAGTACAAATATGCGAATATATGAATATAACTATGTGTAAAAAAATCAAAATGATCGGGTAAAGGATTTCAAGAGACTTGTGATTTTGAACAAATGCATACTAACTATATATTTATACATATAGATGTACAAAAACGTTCCAAGGGTTCAACAAAGGGTTAATTTTCAATTATTAAAAAAACTATATCTCAATACTCGTTATTATAATTTTTACTTAACGTACCCCTACAACAATCGTATTACCAGTTCGGCCACAAGGGCAGATCCAGCTTACGAGTCGGGGGAGGTCACATAGTCGTCTTCCGGTCAGGCAAGCGCCAATTCGGTTGCAATAGCGACACAAAGATCCAGCCTAGGGGGTCATGACCCCAATGACCCTGCTCGGCCATCGTCGACTGCCGGTAGAATAAAATCTTCGCGCACGTAAGAAGAAACAGGTCGACTATTGACATGTTATTCGCTATGACTGCGTTTTGGATTTTTCAATGACCTCGCTCTCGAGGCTTACCATCCCGCAATTATATAATTTCAAACTGAGGCTATCAGAGCGTGGAAGCTGGGTCTCCCACGCCGGTCCAGCGGGTCTGGTGCTGCTGACGAGCGTCGTCACCGATTCGGTGACGAAGGTCCAAGATAAACGGGCTAATGCGCTATACGTGGCAAGCTATTGAGTGGTTTACTTCGGCTTGTGTATAAAAATTAAAATAAATCGCCACCGAAGTTATCCTCTTATGAAACTTTTGTGTTGAGACCGTTATCATGGTTCCATACTCAAAGGGCGCCAATGGGACCTTATTACTGCTTGCCCGTTGTCCGTCCATCGATCAGTTTGCGTGCCTTTTAAAATATTCAAAGGGCTGTACTGAACCGTAACAGATAGCCGATAACAATTTTCACATAATGTAATTTTATTATGTGTCTTGTATATGTCTTAATTAATATTAATAAAAAAGGTAAAAAAATTTAAAAGATTCCCCCATACGAGACGTGATGTTTTTTTAATTTTCTTTTGTTTTTTGCTCCATAATGGTAATACATAAAAGCATAAAACAAGGCGTGATTGATTGTACAGCAAACTCTAAAGTAAAACAATAAATAATTAAAACTGACCGATTAAAAGTCGGAAGTTCCGAAATAAATGGAAAAACACCCGGACAAGTGCGAATGACACTGGCACCCTGACAGTTCCGTACCAAATTAATTATGTATGCCGATATTTCATGCATCAAAAGTCTCAGTGATTTTTGTTTGTTTTCGTTACCAATACTGAGACACCTTTGCTTCTTTCTCAAAAAAAAATTTTTTTGAAAATCTTTCCAGTTAGAAATTAAAAAATATCTTCCATGTATATTTCTACATCACGGTTCATATTCCCGTTGCATAAGTCCGTAATCACAGCAAAATTCTATTTATATAATATAACAACAAATTATCAATTTTCAGATTTTTTCCTTTACTTGTGCTGCGAGACCTTTCTTCTTGCCAAATTTCCTGATTCTAGATCAAATGCAATCACCTTATAGGTTTTGATATCATCGCTAAATGTTAAAAAACATAAGGCTTAAACGGCCGTATATTATAATTGGATTGTTTTAGAAGCTCGATTTTTTTTACAGCTTCAAGATACCGCAGACATACAAGTAGTCGATGTCGATTTCGAATCGCTGCTTCATCGGTTCCCGAGAAAACGGGCCTCGACCGACAGACGGACGAGGAAGCGATCCTAAAAGGGTTCCTTTTATCGAGTAGAGGTACGGAACCCTGAAAATACACATTCTTAGTGTGTACATAACGAATATATTGTATGGTGGTACGGACCTGTCTGTGTGCGAACTCGACTTGCATACGGTCGGTTTTTCTATGCCAGTTTAAATTAGACACAGTTAAAAGTGAGCTTTCTCATTTACTAGCGGTGAAACATCGATAGGTACAATACAGCGCACGAAACTCTGCCGCTCTGAATTGCCTGCGAATGATGCAATGAGCAGGTCCAATGCTATCCGACCCTTCCTCGTTCTCCCCGTCGTTTCTACTTTACGCCATTGCGGCGCTTTCGTGACTAACTTCACGGCGGCAGTTTCGAGCGTCGTACCGGACTTCCCGAAAAAAATGTTATATAAATAAAAGACGAGGAATCGCCGTGAAGGAAATGGTAAATTAAATAAATATTTTTCTTTTAAATATATTTAACTCATCCAAAAACTAACGTAGCGGTCGGTCACATTGGTTTTTGAAGTAAACGCGAAAATATTATGAGGATTTACCATTTTGTTCGTAAGCCGGAGTAGACAAGCCAGTTTGCGAGTCAAACGACCTGAATTAATTCAAGGTCGAACATTTATTACAGAAAAATTAAAACGAGTTTCAGCCATTATATAGATACAGTTCTCAGAAATAATGAATAATAACCTTTTAATTTTTAAACTCACTCAATACCGAAGTTTAAATTGTAAATCACTAAGCGACGTTCGTTAATTAAGTGGTGTTTTTTAAAAAAATTCGGGCTCCATTGGAGGTATTTGATAAGATATGGATGGAACCTCCAATCACGTGAGATTTCCTATAATTGTTATTAATTTTACCTGTAATTGTTACGGGATGGTATAATTGTTATCCTCCCCTATAATTGTTATTAATTTATGTTCGATATGTTCATGTTAACGAACATACCCGGTAAACATAATAATTAGAAAATGTTAATGTATTCTTTGAATTTTTTTTTTGAGAGCCACTTCAAGGGGCAAACGAGCATGAGAGTCATCAGAAAGTGGGTGATCAACGCTGCCCATGTACACTGACAAGTCCATAGGAGTCACCGGTGTGTTGGTGGCCTTTCAAGAATGAATAGGATATCTGTTCAAGGGTTAGTGGGCCACTGAAACTTTAAGGAAGGAATAGGATATCTGGTGGAGAGGGAGGGCGCCCACTGCAACTTTCACTAACTAGACGAAATGCAACAACGAAGGGCGCTATATCGCGTATGTATTCTGTGAGAGGTTCAAAGTTGAGATTAATCATTTTCCGCTTACCCCCTCTAAATGAGATTTCGTGAAGTTCTGTCGGACCCCCTCCGCTCGTATATTTAACGGACGACCCTTTAACGATTGAACCCAGTCCATTTCTATCGACATAACACTACGACGAAGGATCCTATACGGGCGAAGACGGATGCATGTATAGTGTGTGGAATATATTTGCGTCTGACGGAAATCAATGCAGTTTACGGCTTGCACCGTGTATGAAATTAGCGGTGATGCTGGCTGGGTAAACGCCGAAGTACAATGTAACACGTTATTAATGTTTACGATTCCACTAGGAATGCGAGCTTTTGGTATGCAGGAGAAACATAAAACGGATCAAATATTCCCGGCTGTATTAATGTACGCGTTGAATGTATCTCGATCGGACGAGAACAGCATAACGTAAAATTAAAATCATTAATAACATCTGATTGTTCATACGATATGTCTGTGTATATTATTACGATGTAAATCTATTGTGGTTCGAGGTTTGAAATAGGTCGAAAAATAAATATTCAAAAAAACATAAGTTTTATATTCATTTATGCTACAATAAAAAAAAAAAGCATTATGCATTACGAAATCGGATTAATGCTCTTAACCGATCGCACTTAACTTGTGAACACGCTGACCGCCAAAAGAAAACTGACTCGTCAGCACCCAAATTTCAGTGTACATTCTATTACGAACGGTCTGGTACACATTTATATTGTAAAAAAAATCATTAAAAATTTATAAATAACAAAGACGTACACGTGCCACGTCCGACTTAAACAAACATCTGTCATAAACTGGAACAATCTATCAAGTAAAATTTCACAAACGATTGTGAAAAACACAATTATGTACTTCGAGATAAACAACAGGGTCTAATTTTTGATAGGTGATATATACTGTTATTTCATTATTTCACTTACAAGTGTAGTTTGAAGCAATATAAAAACATTTCCGAAACGGCTCGGCGGGTTGTAATCTAATTTTGAACATAGATGGATTATCTTCTGGAATACTAGATAAGAGTACTTTTTATAAGGTAAAATGTATAGAAACGAGAAAAATAGTAGCAATGTTCAAGGAATATCTAAGATTGGCTATGGGATCGAAAACAATTAATGCCAAATTTAAATTAACGCACTTTGCAGCGGGGGCTAATGACTAGTTTATAAGTTACATAAAGGCATCAAGATTATATTACCGCTTTAGGAAAATTTAAGAGAGCTAGTAACTTATAAATAAACAGCAAAAAGCGAATGATCATTTCTACAGTTGATTGCAAAAAACTACCTTCTAAAAACAAGTTTGTGCGCATAACTTAAAAAGACAAAGTCCTATTATGATAGCCGGATTTATTTTTTACACAATAAGCAAAACATGCAAATTATATTTGTATTTAATCCGGTACGATGTGATATTTTTTACTTATTTAACTTAATTATTCTTATAATAATAGGATAAATAGAACAACAGACAAACAAATATTATTTTAATAACCAGTTATATTAAATTTAAGAATAAAAATGTGGCAAACAAGCACAAATATAACGCTCTGATCGCTGATGATTAGGTAGATGTTGTCGTGCGATTGCCAAGTCATTATATGGTTCGTTAATTATACGTATAAATAATAGATAATTTAGAAATATAGCTAGTTATAGCATGTTTTCTTGGTCACTAAAAAATGAGACTTTACAATTGCAAAAATGCAAAAAATTTTAGCTTTAACCACGACGAAGTTACTGGGGTGTCGAAAGTATTCTGAGTGTTTTCGAGAAAAAGATGGTAGGCTGCGTTTTGTTTGTTTGCTTTTGTTCGATTTGGCGGGGGCACTGGCGTGCGTGCGCCCAGATTGAAATTTTGGGATGATTCAGTTTCTCCTTCATTTATAGGCTAAACACTACCCGAATTCAAATACTTTTAAGTTTGTGTACGG
Source organism: Eumeta japonica (assembly GCA_005406025.1). NCBI lineage: Eukaryota > Metazoa > Arthropoda > Insecta > Lepidoptera > Psychidae > Eumeta > Eumeta japonica. The sequence continues at coordinate 281,092 of BGZK01000022.1, forward strand.
GCTGGAAGTAACTTAAAATTTTGATGATTAGACAAGCAGTGTGTCAGCGACAGTGGCAATAGTTGAACAACTACGGGTGTAAATAGTAAGGATTTGGACATACAGGCATTTACAGTATGCTCTCTTGGTCACTAAAGTTCGGACTTCTAGCTTTATCCGGAACGAAATAAAAGGGGGTGGAATGTGTTTCGAGTGGCTTAGAGAAAAGGATGGCACGGCTGCGTTGATCTATAAAAAAAGTAGATGCAGGGTGCCGCGCTCAAAAACGGCCGCGGTAAATGAGTGCTAAAACAGGCAGTTTAGCACTCGTTGCGTTCAGTGTAGTTTCCTCGCACCTCTCGTTACTATGTCGAAAAATGCGGAAATAACATGTCAAAACCTATGAGAGAATGGTATTTCTTATAAGAAATATTGCTTATGAAAATGTTTTTTTGATAAGCAAAATTTAGTTTATGTATGTTTATATTTTGTATTGCTACATTGTAGAAGCATCAAAACCAGAAAAATAAACTGACCTAAAAAAAAATAGATCTAAAGGGAAATTATACATTAGATTAAACGTATTAAAAAAAAGTCTATTATATATATTTTAATTTAGGTTTTGAAAAATTGTGTATAATATTATGTTCATCAAAATTTATTAATGTTCAATGAATCGTCACCTTATTTTATTATATAAATAATACGAAAGTTTTATATTACTATACTTTATACACCTTAAAAATTATCAAGTTTTTTCATGTATATTTTCACCTATATTATAAAACTGAAAGTTCACTTTAACTTTTATCTCATTTGATCTACATTAAGCTTTTTATGAAGAAAAATATCATATGATTCTTTTCATATATTCAACCGAAAACCAATAATAATTATTTAAAATAAATTTAAACCACTCATGTCTTGTTTTAGAACAGCACGCAAATTAAAAATAAATAGGACTTATTGTTTTCCAGTAACAAAATAATAGTCACTTATTCTCTTTGAATTTAAAAATGAACCCTATTTAAAATTTAAAATTTTAAAATTAACTGTGAAACCGTAAACTCGATTAACATGTTCCTAGTAATAAACAAAAAGCCACCTTCAACTCCGCATATTGTAATGGGCACTACGGAATTCTACACTCGCGTGGCCCGACATGCACTTGGACTTTTTTTGTAAGAAACTACTATGTTATAGAAAGTTTCAATTATTTTTATTAAATTAAATTAAACATTTTGACGTAATTTAATTTTATTATTATTTATATTTTATAGTATTATTTTCATTGAAAAACATGGAGTTTGCTTAACTGTCCATCTGTTGGTGCGTTTACCCTATATTATTAAAAAAAAAATTAATTCAAGTTTGAATTAAATTGAACATAAAATTAAGCTTAATATCATACGAAATTCATCGAGTCGTTAGGAATTTTTCTTAAAAAAAATATTTTTATGTAACATTAATTAAAAATATTTCGCAGAAAATCATAAGAACTTTTGATCTTTCAAAACAAACTCAAATAAAATCAAGTATGCACGTATCTACATTTTCTACAACTACTGAGAAACATAGTTTTAAATCCACAAGCCACTAATTGCATAACCGAGCTTATATATAATTATTATTTCGTTTTATATTACTATTATAAATTATATTTATGTCATTACCATTTATACATTACCGAGAAAATCGGTTCGTTATCTACTTATTGTACGAGGACTATGGCCGGTACGAAGTCAGAGCTGGCCAAACAAATAATAAATTATTGGCAAATGTCAAACTGGGCAATAATTTCCTAGAGTTAGTATTCAGATGTCATAAACAGATGGAATATCTTCTTTATCTACGCGTGTTAGTTTATCTACCGCGACGGATGTAGGACTTGGAACGAGCATGACAGAACACATGATTGCAAAGTCTCCCGCACTCATAAAAAAAATTGTACGCAAGGACAAGTCCTCAAAGTAGTGATTTGTACTAATAAGTTATTACATAAAGCCGAGTTTAACTTAAGCTTTAAGGTATTCTTACTATATATATAGACTAGCTTACCGCTCGCGGGTTCGTCCACGTGTATAGACTTAAAAAATTCACTCCTATAGCCTTCGCATCGACCAATGACGGCGATGTCTATAACAATCCCGCCCCCGATCTCGTTCGCGGTTTCGCTTCTCAATCTTTACGACCTAGGTAACGGCTGAACCTATTTTGAAGGGACCTGCATTGATAGATACGTGGATTGTTCAGATCAGAATGAAGACTACTTTCTACCCCGTGGTTATTTAGGGTTCTTATGTAGAAAAAAAATGGGGTAATTTTCCTTGAAAGTTTCATATATCTATTGGGTGAATTCGAATTGTCCGAACGCGCTGACGTCGACATTTCAAGGGCAAGGCCGAGTTGAGGCACTGCTTCAGACATATATTTACTGCGATTTAAATTCAGTTAATTTTTCAGTGCATTTTCAAGGATTTCTCAGTTTTCACGCAGGTATCTTACACATTTTCGTGATATTAAGTAACCTGTCCGTAGTTCAATATGCCCTTCTACCTTCCAATGATTAGCCCGGACAAACAGACACAGAATTTTAATTTGGCATAGTTATACAACATGTTGGTTCTCATATAATCCAAGATTATTTTTTTCAAAAATAGGAATAAATTGCAGGGGGGTCAAAAATTGAATAGAAAAAACACGTGTGGCACTCGGGAACTGCCGCGGCTATTGCATAGTATTTTTTATCAACTTATGCAATTATAATTATTTATTTATTTTTTTTATGCAGTATTTTTTTTTGAGGAGGTGCCCTAACGCCGAACCTCTAAGCAGGCATGCGCAGTAATGCCGATACAACCAATGCAACCTAGAGGCGAGTTGCTGAACTAAAGAGACAAGCGTGATATTTCAAAAAAGTTATTAAAAGTTCTGCTATTCATCGATAGATGGCAAAAGTAAAAAGTATCACCGCTGTGCCGGTCGGAGTGGGGGGTGTTAGGTTATTTTCGTTACGGAATTTCTGGATTCGGTCTCCACGCTCAAAGCCCGTGATAGAAGCTATGCAATAGCTTAAAAATATATACGTATGTACATATATTGCATTTTATTATCACATTCATATTGGAATTTTATCCCAAAAAAATGACTGACCAATTATCCTGGTGAATGAATGCAAACGATGTCGACATCATGAAATCTGGGTAGCTTTAAAAATTTGAAAAACAATTCGTATGTACTTTAAGTGGGAAAACGTTAAAGTGAAACGGCAAACACTTAATATTTGAGTTAAGAGCCCATACTTGGTGTGCAGTGATTGGAAATTCCACATTTGAAGAAATCTTTTTCTATGTGTAGATTGATAATTTTCAAATAAAAAAAAAAATACTTTTGTTGCAAAACTATCATCCTGGTAAATAATCACGAAACACAATGATAAATATTTATTACACAACGCGTGGTACCTCTGTTCATGCATGAGTGACGTATAAATCTACAACGCGCGCATGCGCGACCCTATCGTACTCTATCGCTATGCACTGTTGTGCAATGTATAGATCCCTTTCTCCTTCACTTTGCCTCATATATCTTTTTTCTCTCTTTTGTAACGAAATGTGCTTAAACTTAACATGTAATTGAAATTTTACACTCGATTATTCTCGTCCAATTGACAAATCGCCGCCTTAGAAGTTGCACATTAAAAAAAGTTCTCGGTACGGAATCTTCGTTGGGCGAGTCCTACTCGCACTTAGCCGGTTTGCACTTCAAATACGTACGTAGATGTATCAGTGAACACAATATTTTATCTTAAAAAAAACCGTTGATGTGGCCATTAAAAAAAAACAATTATCACGAACTGACAACAAATTGTTTATAAATTTAATTTTGTTTAATATTCCAATTATTTACAAAAAAAAAACAAATAAAAGAAAATAATGAGGAATTCCAACAACTGGCAAAAACTCCGCACGGCTCGAGCACATTTAGCTTTGCAATATTCCGTTGGAATTTTCCCTAGCTATTACAAGGATAATGGTCGTGTAAAATTAAAAAAAAAAAAACTAGTTTTACCACAGAAAAACCGTGGTTATATCATACCGAAAGCCTCTGTATCGAAATGTTTTAATTACAATGAGTGATCCCACTACGAATTCTTTGGTTGTTAGTTCCGGTGAAGTTTTATCGACTTTTAAGTAAAAAAATCTTTAGTAAGTTTCATTAAAATAATGATAGCTTCTAGGCTATCATTATTTTAAGTTATTTATTTTGCGTCCTATTATTAGGCGTTCAGACACGCCCTCTAGCGGCGCGGACAGACGCGCAAATCTACAACACTTCTTACTGACGCGTAAAAAATTTTTATCAATCGCGGTTTGCTTTCATGTCGAAGGGAACGCAGTCATTATGGTATTTCTATATTTTATGGTCTAATATTTACTTCCTAAACTAGTATGAATCAATTATTATCACGTTTGGGTTTATTGAAATTAGGGAAATGGAAACTTGTACAGCGCCCCCTAGCGGCCGTTTGGCGCAATTCAAAAATCTCAACAACAAAATATTTATAGTAAACACAAACGGTGCGCAGGTAATAAACACGGTTAGAAAATCACAGACGATCCTCTTTGAGTGGAAAATCAATACCTATGAATCACACGAGCTTTATTGAAGTCAATTTATATGTCATCGCGTACCGATTACGTAAGCGAGCCTTTCCTATCACCGAGAATATTATATCCGCCTCGGCATAACATTCTTCTCGGTCGCAAACAAACGTGTCTCATTCGAGTAAGCGATCGACTAATAGTGATTATTTCGCGGTATATTCCCTCGACGGGCGTCAGTGATCGAGTTCACGTATGACGGCCTTCTGGCGTAGCGCGCGCGGCCGTGACTCGGCGCGTTCGCCGGTGCCTCCGACGTCGGCGCGGCCGTGTGGCGCTTTTTTAAAAATCGAATTCGGAACGAGTGTAAGCTAAGATATGGTTCAAAAAGTGCACAAAGCGCCCGACGCTTTTTCACAACAATACTAATATTTTTCGCTCATTATTCTATTCCTATATTAAGGATTATTTTTCACTTTTTAATTCGATTTATCATTAAAGAGTGTATTTTAATTTCTTTAAAATATATTTTATTTTCAAAATTTTTAATCTCAAAACCATATCAATAGTATTCATAACCAAGAGCCTTGCCTTCAGAATATCTTTCGTGGGGCAATCAACTTAAGTTTACACCATGCATGTCCTTTTCCATTTGATCTAACGCATCACTATTGGATTATATTAAATTGAATTGGGTGAATTCAAAATTGAGTGAAGCGCTCGACATTAGTTAAACGTTGCGTTGTGCAACTTAAGTTGTGACATATATAAGTTTTTTAAGATTTTTAAATTACAAATATTACATAATTTCTTAAAAATTTTCGAAATTGATTCATGTAATTTCAAAATATAGATGTTTTTTCAAAATTATTAAATTTAATTTACTTTTTAAAAAAATTTAAAAATCGTTAAATTATATGTTTTAAGTAACTAATTCTTTTTCAATTTTCAATGCCAAACTACAAAATTTCAGAAATTAATATTTTTTCTGAACTTTATTTTTCAAAATATGAAATTATCGTATTGTCATCGGTCCTTGATAAACCTACAAAGTTTAAATGCAATACGACCGTTTGAAGTGGGTCAAAATCGAGCCTTCCAAAGGAGTGGGTTACAAACAAACATACCCACCCACATACATACATATAGGCGAAGTCGAACTTAATAAAAGCGTGTCAAAAAGCGGTGCAATGAACCCGAATGAATCGTGCGAAATATGAACTTTGGTGATGGTAATTTTTTTTTTAGTTTGTATCATGGATACAATATTTATGATACTACCCTCCCACTACCGATTATGATATAAAAATGTGTTAAAAAAAAAAAAAAAAAAACTATTAGCGTAAGAAAATTTGTGAAACAGTAAGAAATTAAACATAATGCAGAATATTTGAGGAGGAAAAAAAATTAGTTTATGGCTCTTTTGGAAATCAATCGACTTATCTAGTGTCTGGCGAAAGTATCAGTCCGAGAGTGATTGCACTGTAACTAAAAATGTAGTGGCCCTGGGATGAGGGGCGCCACTGTAAAAATCGAGATGGGAACAGATTTTCCAATTTTTCCTTACAGAAGTAAAAACGAAACCCCGGCCAGTTATTAAATATATTTTTGATTATATTAAGTCATGAGTACAAACTAGATGAATTAAGAAATTTAATTACTTGATCGCTAAAAAATTTTATACAAAAGAGTATTCTTAGAAAAAAGCATTTTAAAATCTATTAGCGTAATTAGTTTTTGTAGACGGTGCCAGTTAATAAAACAAGACAAAGAAAAAAAAAGTTAATCTAATGAAAGCAATAAACACGAAAATTAATAAGAGATAACCAAACAACACCTCTACATCTATAAACATGAAGTATTGGGTCAAAAAGATGTCAAATTATGAACGATGAGACAGAACTTCGTCCGGGATACCTTTTTTTTGGAAAAGTTGTTTTTCTGTATTACACTCTGACTAAAGTGTATGATCGTTTGCGAGAAAAAGACAAATTAAGTCACATAAATTTTCCTCCCAGCGACGCTACAAATGCTTATGGCAGTACATATAACTATATAACTACTTATGTACTATCTTCTGGCATACTATTCACAAATAACAGGTAACTACAGCTTGGGTACAATTAGTGCAAACAACTTTATTCGCGAGGAATAATCTATTTTCATGAGCACAACTGGCCGGTTGCACGGAGCGGGCCGCGGCGGGCGGTGCGCAGTATAAAACATTAGAAGGCCGTTAAATGTAACCAGCTGGTTAGAAACCCCTGTTTTCGGATTCCGCGGCCAATCGGAAACTGTTTTTTTTTTTTTAAAGAAAAAAGTTTTCTCATGTTCAGCATGTATCGTAGTTTTTCGTAATCAAATCTTATCTCTTTAGTCGTATGGATTGTAATAACAATAACTATCCGGTTTTAATATAACAATTAAGGGTTGATTTTGTAGAAAAAAATACATTCCATATTATTCAGTAGTTATTAATCGATATAAACAAATTTTGAAGTTTCATCAGGTGAAAAAAAAGCAAAAATGATACATAATTCATAAACAAAATTTGTGCCGTTTATGGATATATATATGTGGATATATATGACTCGAGGGTTTTAATTCGGGATATTTCAGTGTGAAGGATAAAGCTCGCTCCGGCTGCCCTTTAAGATTAAGGCAGTGTCAATTGTAGCAAAGTGGAGCAAGAATATGGCTGGAAAACTGAATATCGATTATTAGAAACATCTTAATTTTTGAGTGCAATATGGACTAATCGAAAAAAAAACCTCTCGAACCGTATTTCCATTTGCAATTATCTGTTAGAACGAAATGAGGCATGATGTCGATTTGAAGCCATTGATCGGTGTGATAAATTATCGCATACGACAAATATCTACGAAAAATGTCGTGGGCGAAGCGCGGACATGCGCAGTGTACACCGTAAAAACACGGTTTATAGCGAAATAAGGTAACTTAGTAATCACAAAGGTGATTACTTACACTTACCCCGGGTAAAAACTTTTACCGCCGCGGCAAACCATCGATTCTGACCTCTACTGCAACTGGCGAGATTGAAGCGAGAGATTAGAACAGAACTGCTTGGCATTGACAATCAGAAAAGTGTGCTCTTCCTCCACAATCAACGCCAGGACAAATACATACATTTAGCCACTCGGCAAAAATGTGAGAGATTTGGCTAGGATGTGTAATGATGCAGATATCTTGCAATCTCTGATGATGCTCCTTACGGTTAACACCTGTTTTGGTCTCTTCAGAATTCTTTACATAGCAAAAAAGTTAACATTTAAAGAACACATCCAAAACTACTTATCGCAATTTTCTTACCAAAAATTGATAATCTATACCAGGTATGGGCAACCTTTGACATGGTATGAGCTAAACTTTAGTGTGCAAATAAATTCGCGGGCCGCGTTCAAAAGTAGTGCATTTTAAAGTAGTGTTTTAAACTAGTATTCATAATTTTCAGTGATAGATATCAGACATTAAATTTTTCAAAATGTCTCGCGGGCCGGATCAAATCTTACAGCGGGCCGGATACTATCCGCGGGCCGGTGGTTGCTCACATATGATCTACACAGATGTTTTATTGCAGCATAATTTACAAGTTAACAACAAATTATATACCAAAATAATACATATATAAGTAAAACTTGAAGGTCGCTTCTTTCAAATTGAATTACATGCAATCACAATCAAAAACGAAAGTATTATAGAAACAGACACCCTGAAAAGAAGTCATTTTGGTTATGTCTATGGAACTTTGTCCTCGTAATAAACGGAGGTTAAAACATACCCGTTTGAACCAAGTAACTGTAATCGCCGTTACTTTGTTTAAGGGTAAATTTTGAATATCTACAGGGACCTTGTTGAAGAAGTTAACACAGAGCCCCATAAGTAAGTTTGTTACTTTATGTAACCGTTGTAAAGACCGTGCACCGCGTTGTATTGAATTTATGTCGATCACTATTTTTCTTATACATTAATATATTTTTTTTTATATTAAATTCACATACTCAATATATTAAAAGTATGAAAAATTGTAAAATACTCACCACTCCCGTAACGAGGCTGACTTTTATTGCGTAAATGGACATTCCCTAAAGAGATGTAGTTTTTATAATGTTGATCTCTACCAGAAAAAAAACTGCATGTTTAACGCTTTTGCCACGCATCAAATTTTTTTTATTTTATATAAAATTTTGCTTCAAAAGCGTTCCCGAAATACGTGAACTGCACCATATAAGAGTAAGATAAAAGTTGCAATGACGATTATTGTTAGCGCATTTGATATTAAAAGAAATGATCATATATCTATATTTAAATATTCTCATGCCTGGTGTGAATTGCGCGATTGGCGGGCCGGGACTGGCGGCTTAACGTCGTCTATGCGGCACGGAACCGGTACAGCAACTAGGCAAAAGTCATCGATCAATCGATTCGCGGCCAAATATGTACGGTTTTCGATCTCGAGGGCTTAACCCACATAATCGATACCCCTAATTTTTTTACGCGAAAGTGGTCACGGAACCCTTCGTGTCGCCGACTCGTTCGCGTCTCGGCGACGTTAGCGACGGCGGCCGATCGCCATGGTTACGTAACGCCTTTAGATAAAAGCCCGTCGGGGATATCGTGAAATTCTGAAAATCTTTTCTGCGAAATATTTACCCACCTACAGCGCCTATTATAACTTTTTCGTGTCCTCTAAAACGCGGATCCGTTAAATGCGTGATTACCTGTGAAAAAAGTTTTCAGGCGGTTCGACGAAATCGTTTCGTACGTTCTTTCTTCAAGATCGCGAGCGAATATTTAATTTCCTGCTCATTGAACAGTTAAGGCTCTATGGATTAATTTTATAATCGAATTAGTCTATAGAAGGGTATTTTTCCTTTTGATTGAATGTGTTATGCGAAAGATAATTACAATTATTATACATCGTGGTGAATCTTAAAGCCGTGTAACGGATTCGTGAGCCGAGTCTACCGTTCACTTGTCTACACAGAAGATTCTTTAAAAGGACGTCATGGACGTCAGAGAAGATACACCGGTTTTTTTGAGGTGGTAATGTTGTATAAATCGATAAACGCCGGCTGCACGCACGAAAAAGCATGACTCACTGTCACGTTCCGCCTGAGCCGAGCGTCCGAGCGAGAACGCGAAACGAGCAATAGAGAGGCACGATGGGTCTAAGCGTTCGGCTTGTGACGCATCTATCTCTCTTCCACTTCATCGGCAGATGGAGTGGAAGAGAGATACAAAAGAATGGTAATTCAGTGACAATAATTCTATTCAATTCATAAAAGTATACAATTTTTCATCAATGTTTTCCTATGACGTTATCACGTAAAACTATCGTCCGTAAACAAACTTTTATTCAGTATAAGGAGTGGACTAGTATTCGGGACAGCATTCGTTAAGCGACCACTGCCGACCTATACATGAACGTACGCAAAATCGGGGGAATAAGACAGCGCATTGGAGACCTTTTGAAAAGGACATACACTGCCGGCTCAAACGATACATGTAGTTCACTGCATGCATTAGGACAGTGTGCGTGAATATCCAACTACCTACCCCTTATCGCCTCCTTAGTTGATTGGTATTCTGTCGTGGAATATTAACATGGGTTGTATAAGTAATAATGATGAAGCTTTTTCATATTTCATAACTAGACGCTATTGATGTGCTAACGAACGCGTTTAGAGAGCGAACTAGTGTGTGTCTGCCTGTAATAAGAACTAGGAATTTTTAGGAGCGTCGCTGCGATTCAAAAAATACTAATCGGATTGAATGTCACTTTGTCAACGTGATGTAGGCTTCCACGCATTTTGTCATTCGTGTATGGTGGTTATGAAAAGCGCCATCTGTTATTTAGAGAGTTAGGGTTTATCAAGGCATTTATCACAAGCACGCTATTATACTCCCCTTATGGAGAGCCAAGATTGCTGCCCCACCAGGCATTGAGGCAATGTGAAAAGTTTGCTGGAATCTTTGTAAATCGGAACGGAAGACCAAAATGAAAAGTCTACTGCGGTTCACGGGATATTGTTCAAATCTTATACACATCTGCTCCGGACTGTCACTTTATTAACGTGTTATACGCCTCTCATGGTTTATCGTTTTTGTATTGTGATTATGAATAACGCTATGTGTTATTGTGATAAGTATAAGGCTAGTGTAATACTCAGCGTTCACACCAAAACACAATGTCACTAAAACTTTTAAATGATTTAAATTGATAAAACGTATGTTTATTTATGGATGCACGACGCCAGAGAATTTTTTTTATGGATATCCATACATAAACAATAATAAGTAGTCATTTAATTGCGTTTATTAACGAATGAATTTTAACCTGTTCTCTGTATAAATAATAAGAAAGAGTGGTAATGCATAATTCGCTATTAATGTCCAGGATGCTATTATCATAAGAAGATACAGAGTGCGAACAACGGCGGGTGTGACGGTCCCCCATGACAAAGGCGACGTGGACGGACGCTACTAATAAGCTTTTGCTATAAACACGTCCTATGGACGCCGTACAAAGGCTCTCATCAATCACGATTTGCCAATGTCGACAACGATTTTTAAACATGTAGCGAACATTGATTACTTTTCTTATCTTTAAAATATATCGGGGACGTATCCAGTAATCGACATAGATCCCTTGTCAGTTGAGACAGCGTTTAAGCCGCAGGGCGCGGTCGTAAGGGAACATACCCATACTACGTGACCCGCCCTTCAAACGGGGTGTCCTTCAAAATACCACGCTTGGTCACAGAATCAAGGCGGGGGCTTAAGGCTTCGCCACGTAGTCAAAGGAATGTCGCGCTTTTTCGAGATATATTCAAATTATGGCGTGCAGCGTTGAGCGCTTTTAAACTCACAGCTGGCAACACTAACGCAAACATACCTGGACGCCAGCTTAATTAAAACTGATACATTTTGTACTGATTCAAAACTGATGTACTTATATAGTATTCTATTTGTAGTAAGACGTAAGTAGCTGTTGGAATATGTTTTTTACATAATTTTTTTCTCCTTGATTATATTAATTTTCTGTTAGTAAAAAAATGATTTAAAATCATATTTATGAATTACTACGTGAAAACTAGAGGGAGGGGGGTCTTGGCATATACTACGGTTGGTCATCAGGGGGAAAGTGTAAAAATTGTCAAATATGGGTCACGTCGTATGGGTATGTGTGTACACACAACGCACGCCGAATGCAAACAGAACAACTAACCGTGAATGACGTATGTACGTAAACAAAAACAGCGCCGGGCAAAAAAAAAAATCGTTGCAACCACAGAACGTGGAGAGACGATAGAAGTGTTATTTACTTTTAATGTTGGGTAAACCTTAAACCTGAACTATATTATTGATTGTGTTCTCAAAGCAAGAAGGCTTATAAAAATATTTTGATATTCTTAAACGTATTTTATTTCTATTGCGTTAAATCTAAATAAACTTGCAACGTATTTGCGCTTAAAAATTATAATATCCGTAAATGAAAAACTAAAATATGAACGTACTAAGACACAAAGAACAATAAAACTTATACTTCTGACGACAAGATCTATTGTGCAATTTCAACTTTTACACATGAAACGTTCAGCTGGAATCATAGATTTATAAAAAGAGAGACGTACTATATTCACATTAATCCTCGGAGCTCTTTTCGCTACAAATTTCTACTAAGAACAGAGCTCGTTTCGAGTTAATTCCGCCGTTCGCTCATATAACGGGCACGCGCGTCCCGCCCACTGACCGTTTCTACTCCCTCTTTAAGTTCTGTGGTTGCAACAATCCCACCGAAACATACACGGCTTCGTGTTTTCATCGATTTCACACCGAACCGTGCATCTGATTCATTTTGATTCGAGACAAACAAGGCGGTTCGCGTGTGCCCGTGGATATTTATAACATTGCTGTACCGACGAAATTGTTTCTACATCCCACTCGTTTTTTAAACGTAAAGGAAAATATCCGGAAAAAAATTGACGGTTAAATACGTATCAACGATGATGAATATTTGTTTGATTAAAGTGAAACTTCTTTAGGTACGTAAGGATAAAATTTTGTAAGGCATCAAAAAAAAAAAACAGTCACGTTACGCCGTCACGAGTCCCTAGACTATACTGAATTAACGCATATTTTTTTATTTTAGATAACATCATGGCAATTTCCCGCTACGTATTGCGCCATCGCAGCACAAGCCTTCGGTATGTTAAAGGTCATACCTTTGTCGTGCAATGCAACATGTATGTATAGTTTGTTTACAAAATAAACATGGCTAGCGAATTTATACCTAATAATACAAATAAAGTTAATAATGCTTTTATTTTTAGGGTTCGGTAACCAAGGGACAAAAACGAGATCCTGTTATAAACCTACACCGTTTGTCCGTGGGTTCGCCTGTCCTATATTAATAGAAACGTTTCTATTGAACCGTAATTACTAGGAGGTAGTTTTTTTTTTTACAGAACACATAGCCTATCAAACGATAAACAATAAGGGGTAGTCCCATTTAAGAAATTATGTTAATTTTTTGTATTTGCGTCATACAAGAACGGTAATACATACAAGTGTCAAATTTAACCTGATTAAAGTGTAAACCCTAAAGTAAAACGATAGATAATAAATACCAGTCAAGCGAAGTTCGGCCTGCAATAAAGATCCCGAATGGAATGAGAAAAAATATTTTTTTTTATACATACATAACGCAAACGGATTGCGTGATAGTACTGAACCCTGGATGGACGAGTGCGACGTGCACTCGGGCTGGATTCTTTCAATTCGGTGTGTATTTATCGAATATTTTCAACACATTTGTACAACAAAACATTTGTTTATGTGAATCCCAGAACCGGTGTCTAAGGCTTTTCACTTCGAACTTGTTGAAGTCAACGGCGAGATAAAATCCTGAATTTTAATCGTAAGGGTTGGCGATGTTGCTCATTTTTCTTCAGCCGAATTTTAAATGTCTATGGCGATGAGCCGAAAACGTTACGCGAACGAACCATAAAGCAGAGTAATGCTTTTTCGGTATCGTAGCACGACACGCGAGCCATTGCTACCTTTGAAACGTCAAAATTTAACATCAATACGCAATTGGCGTCTTAATTTTGACATCTCGGTTTATATACGAAATTTGAAGATAAACGTTAGGAAAAATGAGGAAATTACCATGAAAAATGGTGATCGACATGGAGTATGTGCTAAAAATAAATCGTGTTCACATTTCGGACGACTGCAATACGTGATACGTGATTGTAACACGTAAGGTCACAAACTCATTTAAGGGTATCTGGTGTGTGCGCATGTTTAATAAGGTCCTTTGCATAAAATTAAATTCAATATTTTAAAAAAATATTCGATAGGAAGGGTATTGTACAATTTCTGAATATTCAGAGGACAAATATTTATGGGCATTATCAGCGCGACTTCCTACCGCTTCGTTACGATCTGTAATAGTTTTGCATTGGATTACAGTTCTATGCCAATGAAGAAAAGGGACTATTCTCACGTTTCTCGCTCGTTCCTCTTCAGGGAAAACTGCCCTCCGTAAGACTGAAATATTCATAAAATATAATAAAACGTTTCAAATATTATGTACTTTATTATGTATTTACCCGGTAATAATATCAGTATTTTGCGATATTTAAAACCTAAATAATCTATTTAATTTCTATAATGAAATATGATAACTAAACCGGAGGAGGTGAACGCTACAGGTGTAATATTTTACATATCGTTGGTCAATTATGTCCGCTTAATACTATCGAGTGTGTATCGTTGTGACGTCATAATTACGTCAGGGTGAGAAGCTTCGCCGCCGCGCGCCCTCGGCTGACATAATTGTGACGTCACAACGATACACACTCGATCGTTTCGAGTTAACATAGTTGATCCGCCTAATAACACGTCACGAGTTCGCCCCTAATAGCAGGTCACGATTTCGATCCAGGTATGCTCACGTGTTTGTATGTATGTACCCACAGACCTAAAGAGCGGGTAGGTATCCACATACGTGACCGTAGGCACCCACATACGTGTAGGTATGTACCCACGTACTTGTAGGTAAGTATAGGTATATGTATGTACTAAAGTAATAATTTCTTTAGGACTTTTACTTGCTCATGCTATTCAAGCACTGCTTATTTATTATTTCATATTACATAACTGCTAAGGTTAAAAAGTCGGGTTCAGATTTAAATCGCTTTAAAATTATCACGGGACCTTATCCGCAGATATATGCATAAGATATATCTGCAGATATATCTTATATCTATGAATCGTTATGCTTCTTTGGGAGTGCAGCGATCGCTTAGTTTACGTCATACATTCTCCTTCTATTGCCGCGTCACTAATCTCTGGTCACTAATTGACGACCAGTGGGCCTAGCATGACGCCCTAGACAAAAGTCTCTCTATATTCCTGTCGCGCCAATGTGATGAGCGTAAGGGACAGTTCTATGGACAGACTCTTGTCTAGGGCGTCATGCTAGGCCCGCTGGAGAAAAAAAATCGAGGGCTGATAGCGCTCGTCTCGAGGTGAGCGTTAGAAGTCTCTCTAACGACGAGCGGAGGTGAACCGACGACGACGGCTAAGGCGGTTAAAGTGAACTCCTTAAATGTAATAAGGCTGTCGTCGGCTGATACTGAAATGAGCTTATTATGTCTGCTGATGAGATGTCACGTAGAAGACATGGAGGATATTGGCGACGAAAAGTAAAATCAGAAATAAAAATCGACAATGTTTAAGGAGACAAAAAAAACACAACGAATTGTAGGCCATCAAAGAGTCTTTACCACCTATTTCTTTCGAAACGAAGTTTGCAAGTACACTAGGCATCTATCTGTATGATTCTATTGCACAATGACGTCACGGTTTCCGAACGCACTCTCTCGTCTTATGGTCACTTTTAATTTTTTTTTAGGGTTCCGAGCCAAAATGGTAAAAACGGAATCCTTATAGTTTCGTCATGTCTGTTCGTCCGTATGTCAAAGGCATTTTAGTCAAAAACTACAAGCTATACCTATATTGATGAAATTTGTAGTATAGGTGTCTTGTACAAGTCGCTATTTACTTTGTTTTTAAATAACAAATTTAAATATTTCCATGGGGCACTCCATACATGTAATAGAAGCTGAAATTTTTTTTTTTCAGCAAACATTAACATGTGACACATATTTCCACAGTTCTTTTAAAAAATACTTTAAGGTTTCTAACAAATTTTTTTGACTAATGGAATTTTTTCTGAAATAATAGTTCCGAAAGTAGCAGAAATTGTGTACCCTCTTTATTTTTAAACCGTACGTCCGAAAAATATGAAGAAAATTACAATTATAACGCTTAAGAAATACTTTCAATGAAAATTATTTTTAATATCATCGGACTTACTGTTTTTGAGTTATTGCCCAAAAACTGCGCTTCTCAACAAAAGGACGTAAATGCCATGAAGATACAGTCTTGTGCTGGTGCAGTTTAGTTTATACTAGTTTAACAGTAATATTCGACCTACCTACTTGTTTTTCTAGTTATAGGCGACAACTTTATGTTATAACTATTATGTGCGGGAAACATGGAAAAAGTGTAACAAATTAGTTTTTTTCATCTGCATTTATTTGTAATAATGGCTTCGGAACCTCATAATGAGCATGCTCTTGGCCAGTTTTGGCTTTGACCTGTGACATACGGACGGACGGACACGACGAAACTGTAAGGGTTGCGTTTTTGCCGTTTCGGTTCGGAACCCTAAAAATAGGGCACCTAATAAATGACAATAACATCCAGAACCCGATCGCGACCCGCGCGACACGGGCTTGACCGAGTATTTTTTTTTTCATTTTACCTATACGACATACAACAACACCTCGATTTAAACTACACATAGATATTTAGATCACGCAACGTACGAAAGTGGAGTCAAAAGCGTTTATACCTCACAGCTTTTTCAGACCGCGGCCGGCGGACCTCGCCGAGGTATGCGATTTCAAATGCGATGACTAATCGAGACCGCGGGCGCCGTTACGCGGCCGCGGGGGTGAGGGGTTGGCGGGGGCGGGGGCGGCAAGGAGATCGAGACAATGTGACGATGTTCGCTCAGCTCTTCAAACTTTATTGTTGCAGAACGCCTTCCAGGGAAAACTACCCGCATTCGTATAACGGAACAGAAGGGCGGCGGTGTTCGGGCATCCTTCGCGACGGCGGTGCCGTGTCGGGCCCGGCGATACGGTCGAATCGACCTACGGGTTTTCGAGTCGGATCGAACACCTCGCTCGAGTGCAGGTCAAGCCTTCGGTGCGGGACGTCGTCGTTGCAATGGTTGCGGCCGGCTCGAGATGCGCAAGCATCGGTTCGAAGCAAGAAGGTTGTGGATGTAGTGAGCCTTATTTTCGTTCGGCCAAAGGTGAACCGATAGTTTGGTGTCCGTTGAATAATAACAGTGTTAGGTCCACCGTTAGAATTGAAGTTTCTATATTAATGAAAAACTTCAATTTCAACTCAATAAATCAAGAGATGATTATTATTTAAAGATCTAGGTACAATGCACGAAATAGGGGGGTTTTGGTCTCCGTTTACCCTTTCGGAAAATAACTTTAAGCTTATTAAGTATGTATGTATTTATGTTTTAGAACTTTTCAGTACTGATAAACATTTTTGCATGCATTGACTTGTAAATGATGTGCGCAATAACGATAGACTCGGAACGCAGCCAACTGTAACAACATCGATGTTAGTATATAAATATCGATATCGATAAATGACGTGGGACTAAATCTCAAAATAAATACGACATAATTCTATCACAGCAAAAATAAAAATAATACATTCCATACAGAGCGCCCGCCGCATCTTTTTCTTATTAATGATCGTATTAGTCGATTAATTAATAAGACGAACACCATACCTAGAGTAAATACAATTACTAATTAATTACGTGTTGTAGTGATTAATACGGTCAGTCATTTTATTAATTTTCTATACAATAACTAAATGACATCATAATACGTAATTAGAAATATTTATTACTTTGAAATTGGATATTATTCCTTATAGAGTTTTAATTAATCACTCAATCACAATTGTACATATTATTATGACGTCATAAATCCACAATGTAAGTTCTAGCCATCACAACTAAGCACCTTAAATTAAATTAAAAAATAATAATAATACACCACACGTACAAAGTGATCAACGTCTTTAGTTTTAAAAAAAATCCATAATTTTATTATAATAATACACTAATTGTGTAATGACGAACAATTATTTTGTCGAATCATGTAAATTAAAAACAGATACCTACATACTATTCACAAACGCAGGCAGAAGAAATAAGCTGATCTGGTCAATGATATGAGTCAGTAGGAGCGCGCTGTGTATAAAGAAAAAAAAACTGACAAAAAACCGTACGCAGCGATACAGCCAGTATTCCACGCAACAATTTTTTACAGGTAAAACTGACCTACATATTTTCATAGTTTATTATTCGACTTCACGGCATATGTTTCGATTGATCATTGAATGCGTGTGTGTGTGTGTGTGTGTGTGTTTGTGTGTGTTTACATAATTCCTTGACGAAACGCTGTCAAACGGTGGCCGTTATTTGTGTGTTGTAATTCTTTAGGAAGTGGGGCTTTCAAAACGGGATCCCACTACGAGGTTCGACAATGTCTGTCCGTCTGTCACAAGCTAACACCTCACGTACGACAAGCGATAGTCGAATGAGATGTTCAAAGATCAATTTTGCGATGGGATGAATCGTGTGATATTGTAAAGATACCGGATTCGACGTAAATTATGAGACGGCCGTCAGATGGCGCTACGACTATCTGCGAGCGCCGCGTGTCGGCGCAACGGATAGGTTAGACATCGGCTCGATTTCATCATGTAGTCATTTTGTCGATTGACAAATTGATCAATCGATCACGACGCTTCAATCAGCCGTTTGATCATATTTTTATATGAGTGACCGGCGAATTGTAGCCGGATTAACCCTTAGCGAATAATTATTTTAACAGTGTATGATGAAACCGTCTCATAGATCTATTTATACCAATCAATGTTAAAGATTAACAGGCCGGTAAAACAAAATTCAGAACTATTTTGTACGAAGAAGGCATTGCAAATAAACGACATTTTAATTATTAGCATTCGTTGATGAAATTGGTCAAAATTATATACGTCGCGACTTGTATTGATATTCACCGAAAAATAGAACGTCTACCGAATGACATTAAACTAACGCATTATGAAAGCACGAGTCATAAAAAACATATAAAAAATGTATAATTTGACATTAATATTTAACTTTTTCATGTAAGAAATACTAAAATTTTTATATACAAAAATAAACAATTATTTTGAATATGAACTTTAATATTCATTATGGAATTTCATAAATAATAGCATGTGGTTGTATATCAAGTCCGGCGAAACAGTGTCGATATTAGTTAGATTCATTCAAAAAATGTCAAAAATAAACCAACTGAAACGATATTGATTAAACTACATTTCCAATTCGAATTTTCACAAACTTTAATTTTGTTACCCAATCCGAGACTATTGAAAGGCCATAGTTCCGTTTTACTCGCGAAGCTAACCCCCCCAAATCGAAACAAACCTTAAAACTAGCACAAATGTAATCGGGCCGTCCACTCCCATTTTCGTGCTCAATTTCAACTTCGTGTTTCAAACAGTTCGGAAGAAAATTCAACCGTAACAGACGAACGTCAAACAACAAAGTCTTACCATAAATCTACCGTTTGCTGGGGAAAAAAAAATCCCGAACAAGGGCACCCATACAATTTAAATACTATTATACATTTATAGATGCGTTCGAAGCACGTGTCGCCTAAATCAAAGCAAATATACCTATTTATTGTTAGACAATAGACAAAGATGTGATAGTTATAAATTACGACATACGAAAATTACATAGATATATGGTGTAAGTTTGTTTAATATTCGTACAAGCACAGCGAATGGTCAGTCACAGCCGTGTATAGTTTTGGAAGTCAATTTTGGTATCAGACGTCATTTTTGACTTTCCACTGTGAAAATTGAATAATATTTACAAAATTGGCAAGTTACTGTTTTTAACCCGATTCTAAAAAATCGAGTTTTCACCAGATCTTCACGTTTTAGGGTCGGTATTTCGACCGTTTTCGAATGATGTCTGAATGTCTGTCTGTGTATGTGTATGTGCGTGCTAGCGTGTGTATTTATCAAATATATTCAAAATGCATTTTTATATAATATACTTATCTAGCGATAACTTCCAAAACCTTAAGCGTTGAAACTATCGTGGATTGTGAAATATCAATGGGATTAAATGGACAATATTTCGCGTCGGTCGGGCGGCTGAAAGCGTACATATATAGAAATTATCAAATACGTTTTCACGTCTGGTGTATAACGCCTTCAAACCGCCCAAAAATATTCCTTCTTTGCAGTCAAAATGGCTTTCTACAGCCGTCTTCATTTGATTGTCATCAACAAATCTACGACCACGTAACTCCTTTTAAATTGGAAAAAGAAATAGTCGCTGAGCTAGATCTGGGCTGTAGGGTGGGTGGTCAATTTTCGAGAAGCCCGTGTCCTTCAGGGCCTGTCTCGAAACCCGCGCCGTGTGGACAGATGCATTGTCTTGTAAAAACAGCACTCCGCGCGATAACTTCCCACGTCGCTTCTGTACGACTGCCTCTCGTGCCTGAGCCAATAAATTCGCGTAATATTGGCCATTCATAGTGGTCCCCTTTGGCAAGTAATCAATTAGTAAAACACCTTCACTATCCCAAAAAATTGTCGCCATAAGCTTCGATGCCGACTTTTGAACCTCGAATTTCTTCGGCGGCTTTTCTCCTTTTTTCGTCCATTGCATGGACTCCTGTTTAGATTCCGGATCGTATTGACGAACCCAAGTTTCATCCACGGTTACAATTCGGTGGCAAATTTCGTCTATATTATCCCCGACTAGCTCCAAAAAATCCTTACTTGTCTGAAGTCGCCGCTGCTTGTCAAACGGCGTTAGCATTTTTGGTACCCAACGCGCACTGAATTTTCTCATATTCATATGCTCGTGTATAATTTCTCCAACTCGTTCTTTACTAGTCTGCAACTCTTCAGCTATCTGCCATAATTTTATTCTTCGGTCGGCCAGTACTAATTTTTCGATTTTTCGAACATTTTCCTCCGTCACTACCGTCACAGGACGCCCTGGGCGAGGATCATCTTCACAGCTCTTTCGTCCTTGTTGAAATAAGCGAGCCCATTTTTTGACCATTGTATACGAAGGCGCAGATTCCTGAAGAACTGATACCATGTTTTCAAAAATTTCTTTGGGCGTTTTTCCATTCTTTACGAAGTACTTTATTACGGCGCGATGTTCAATATTACTGAGATTTGACGATTCGGCTGACATGATGACGTTTGTGCTTTAACAGATAATTTGTTAATGACTTTAATAACGAAAGGAAGCTATATTTATACTAACGCAATTAGTGGTAATAGTTGTGAAATAATGAGTTATCGCTAAGTACCTTGGGCCGCGGACTTCTCAGCCGCCCCTCGTACATAAATTTTTGAACTCGAAGAGCTCAAAACGTATTAGAATCATATTTTTGAGCTCGGAGAATTTGAAAAAGCACTAAAATCGATCTCTTGAGAGTAATGAACTGAATAATCTATTATTTTATATTTGAAAGCTTCTAGCTCTAAAAGAAGTTTTAAGGACATGCAGCACTTAAACGGTGTGCAGGGTCAACCGTCTTCCAAATTATTATCCCGAAAACTCATAGACAATATTTATAACTCCAGGGGTTCAAAGACACATCGATAAATATCACAGCGGAAAGTTTTAGGGATGGCTTACAAGGGTAGACCGTTTAACAGACTTTTTTACGAATCTCATCCGCCGGCACGTCAAATGAAAGCTGGATAATTAAAATAAATGTTAATGCAAAATAAAAAAAGTGTCCATCAAATCTATCGGTGTATTTCCAGCATTTTTACAAGCATATTAGGTATTTAGCTATTTTAGCGTTAAGTGTGCTGTCGTTATCAATATTACAATATCTTCTTCTTCGTAGACAACACAATAAGGAATAATGAATATAATACCTTCGGCTTCAAGCCTGTTTTAAACCAAGAAATTCTTAGGAAAAAAAAAAACGCAATTTCACGAGGAACAATATTTATCGGTAAATATTAATACTGGCAAAACCGATATTAAATATATTAAAATGTTAAGGGTATGGTTCAGTATTTTATAACAGAATAGGATCCACGTCGGAATATCTTTTTTTTTTTCGATACAAAAAATTAATGAAATAACATAATTAAAAAACAAACTCGCGTAATTCCAGTACTTTTGTGAATTATATCGTCACTTGAACATAGACGTTTATCTTGTTCTCGCAATGTCGTTTGTAAAAATAAGTATTTTATTTAATATTCGATGGAATCATATTTTTCTATTTTGTATTTGTATTATTCAATTTTAGGTGTCACTCCACGAGCACTACGTCTCATGAAAGCGTACACAGAAACAATAGGATACTTGACTATTTTTTATTATTTTTTTTAACTTTTTTATTTAAAGAGTCATCTCAATATCACATACTGTAAAGCAAAAATGGTATTAGTTTAATCTTAAATGAAGAGATTATAATTTGTATGAGTACACTAGTTGACATTAACGATACGGTTAAAATTTTGCATATTTAATATGGTATCGGTAACATACTGAAACATATTAAAATAGTTTAGTTCAAATCAAATAATTTAGATTTTCATTTTTTTTTCCGATTAAAAAGAAGGAATTACACGATTTATTTGCCAATATTTGATTTGGTTAGTAACAAAAATCTGTCTTTAAAAATTTTCTTTGTAATAAATAAAAGTACAGTGACCCCAGTTCTGCAAACGAACACATTATTGTCAAAGCATTTATCGATTAGCAGTCAGCTTGCAATATCGTGTGCATGCTTGACGAACACTCGCGCTGCAAAATGATTATTGCAGCAAAATTCCACAATCGGTCAGCAGAGAAAAACGTGGCTATAAGCGGTTTATCAGGTAGGTGTGCATATTAAAAAAAAAATTAGATAGCGATATACGAAACCTTATTTGTGTGGAAGAATCGGCAGATTTCGCTAAAGTCGGAGGAGCGAAAAACGGTCACGTGACACGAACGGCCAATCGCGCGCCGGTATTATAATTCGGCGATAGGTGGCAGTCGAGTGTTACAATGTTACTGCCGTGCGCGAAAGCGACTCGCGTGCTTTTTGACATTTCGCGACTGCAATTAAAGCGCAAAATAATAATGGTGACGTTAATGAAGAATACATAGGATCGATACGCGAGCAAGATTAAACACGGATCGCGACAACGGCAACGAATCACCGGTGGCCAAGGAAACAGTGTTAAGTTTGGACTTGGACTTGACCAAGCGAGTGCTTAATTGCGAGCTTAGCATGACGACCTGCGATCTTAGCATGACGCCCTAGACAATAGTGTATTTATGGGACTTTTGCTCATTACATTGGCTCGACAAGGGTAGCGTTATAGAAAGTCTCTTATCCAGGGAGTCATGCTAGGTCCGCAGAATTCGGTTAAACATGACTCACTCACACATTTTGATCGGCTATACAAAAATTTTTGACATTTATTCCAGATCAATTTCATAACGTTTGCTGACCATCTAGACATTTATAAATTTTACTATTTACTTAATATATAAACATTTTACTAAAAATTTAAATGATACTGTTAAGCGAGGCGTTACCGTAGCGCAGTCGCTTTTTCTTAAATGAAATTTTGAAACTCGGTAACGCATTCAATACAATTCTTCTCTAGATTCACCTCAAATGTACAAATAAAAGTTGTTGTTTGTAATGGTTTGTTAAGATTAAACATTATCTAACGATAAGCAAGTTATGTATTAGATTGTTATCGTATTATAAGCAAAAGTCAAAGTAAACTTTACCACTTTTTTTTTTTTTGGTACCTAGTTAAATGACATTCAAGAAAACGTCATTCATCAGTTGTTAGGTAAATGCAATTTATTGTTTAACACGGAAGATTCTATGATGTTTAGTCTGTGACGTAAGTGGTGGTCGGACGGCATGACAATTGTTAAAGAGGTACACACTTTTCTAATTTTCGTTTTTTTTAAATATTATTTTGGCATGTAATCGGCCCCGATTTAGTTTCGTAATCAACTAAGGGCTCGTACACACGAACGTATTATTTTTACACTTGAAACAAACGTCACACGAAGGCGCTTCGTATGCGAGTTGTTCCGCCGTCAATGAATGTTGATGCTCGCTGGATATTTTGTGTACAAGTAGCACTAACTTAGTAGCACTATAATTACGAAAGTGTCACTATCGCTTTTACTACGGCGAAGCGAAAACGAAGAGGGAAAAATCTTGATAACAATCGTAATCGTCATATTTTTTACGTTTTCCGATTCCACACAAGTTCAAGTTTTCTAAGGGTAACTTCTTTGGGCGCGAAGGGGAAAATTTAGTACGCCATAAAAAAAAACGTCACGTTCGCCGGTCACATTTGCCCGTTACAGCGCTTCTCGATTGTGTTGAATGCAAATCGCGTATCCCTTCACTTCAAACGAAGTTTAATAAATTATATTTGAATATAAATTACATATTTAATAATAGTATTTTGTCACATATCTCTCCAATAAAATAGTTTTTTATTTAAAACGAAAATAAATTTTGGCGTGATAACATTTTATGAATCGATGAACGCCGGCTGCACGCACGAAAAATCGTGACTCATTGTCGCGTTCCGCCCGATCCGAGTGCGCGAGCGAGAGCGCGGAACGAGCGATCTCTCTTCCACTCCATCGGCCGATGGTCGGAGTAGAAGGGAGACAGCGGCCGCACACAACCTACACGTGAACTGTTTTGTCAACTGTTTACAGAGTGAAGTGAAAAGTTAATGTGGTTTCCATTGTTTATTACAACAACAATTGTGGCAAGTGATAATAATTCAATTCAATTCATAAAAGTATGCAGTTTTTCATCAATATTTTCTTACGACGTTATCGCGTAAAATTATCGCTCGTAAACTGACTTTACAGACAACCTTTTTTTTTTTAAAACCTCATTTTACCTAATTTTTTAAGTCATTTAAAATAAAACGATATGTTATGACATAATTAAGTTTCAATTCTTACAGGTACTGTTTAACAGAAGTAATATAACGATGGATATAACAATCTAATGCACTTGTTTCGACTTCATTTCGCGCATGGCTCACTCGCCAGAAAAATTACGTTTAACTAGAAACGATCGAGTTTGTACCGTCACAGCTTCTCGCCCTGACGTAATGTTGACGTCGCAACGATGCAGACTCGTTTGTTTTGAGTTAACATAATTGTGATAACTTTATCGCTGATATCACGCCATCGGCGACGGCGTGTCGAGGTGCGTCCGCGCCGCCCGCCGGCTGACACCGGGCGGCGCGCGACTTCAGATGTTGCAACAGAACTCTGCTTCCGCTTCCGCAACTGCAGAAGTTCCGCATGTTTGTTCACTTCCGTTTCTGCTTCTGGTTCCGCAAACTTTATAACAGAACTCTGAACGGAAGCGGGGAGAAAGCGATGAGGAGCGGTGCAGCAGACGCGACGGCGGCACGGCGCGGGCGGTTGCGGGGGCCGCGCGTGGACGAATGACACGAGCGTTGAGCGTCCAGGCGCGCATGCTGCCGATAATTACCGAATCCCTTCCGCGTATTTTGGGAGGGAGGGGCGCGCGGTAAACAAACGACAAACGTGTCACAACGAGTTCGTTCGTTTATTTAATTATTGTTTTTAGTTCACTATGCGCATCTCCGCGCCCCGTGACTTTGAGTAGTGACATTTTCAGTTGTTTTTTCTTCTGTTATTGTTTGCTTGATACCTAGTTGTATTTAGTGCAATAAGAGTGCAATTATGAAACCAAAAACAAGTCCCATTTGGAACTATTTTGATGAAATCGGCGACTCGAGTGCCAAATGCAAACTTTGTGAAAAAGTGTATTCGCGAAAAGGCCGCACAACTACAGCTTTAAAGAGTCACCTAAAATCAATTCATGCCGAACGGTTTGCAGAGTTTGAGAAGTTAAATGATGCTGTCAAACTTTCATCGGAAACGAAAAAAACAAATGGTCAGTTAATATTTATTTATTACTTACTTTACCAACTTTGAGTAAGTGAGGTCGTGCGTGGCCTAGTGGTCGAATATTAGTATGGATACGTGTTTTATTTTGTGAAGTAATCGTAACCAATTTATGTTGTTGTAATTGTAGGTTACGTTAACTCCAGCCGAAAACGCTAAAAGACAATTAACATTACAACAAAGTCTACAAGTAAAGGATTATTGGGATTCATCGCATCACAAATCTCAAGAAATGGATCGTACGATTGCTGAAATGATTGCCCTCCAAAACTTACCCTTTCATTTTGTCGAAGGTACAGGATTTCGTAGAGTAATGCAAGCTGCTCTTCCAAAGTACAAGATAAGAGGCCGTGATTTTTTTTCTTCCTATGTGTGCGACAATTTGTACAATAAGTTAGCAAAGAAAACCAAAGATTTACTTGAAGAATTTGACAAATTATCTTTTACAAGCGACATATGGTCGGAACTTCATTCTGCTGTTTCATTGCTCAGTTTAACTGCTCATGGGATCTCAAAAGATTTTCGCAAAAAGACTATAATTTTGAAATGTGAAGTCATGGATGAACGTCATACGGGCACCATAATATCAACAAAGTTTCAAACGATTCTTGAAGAATGGGGCATTGATCGCCAAAAAAGTTCACTGCATGGTTCGTGATCGTGGATCCAACATGGTTAGAGCAATGCAGTTGTCAGGCTTTGAGGATATCAGTTGCGCAATACACCAAATTCAGCTGTGCATACGAGCAGGTGTTGAATCTCAAGAGTGGCTCCTACAACTTATTGCTAAATTGAAAAAAATTGCCACCCATTTCAATCATTCCTTGGTCGCACAGGCAGAGCTTACAAAAATTCAAAAAGAACGCCTTAATCAGTCTCCTCTTTCTGTCATTCAGGATTGTCCTACTAGGTAAATATAAATATCTATTAAATTACTAATAAGCAAATGTTTTTATGAGTTAGTTATAGGAGTTTTTTTGATTGTACTTATAAATAAATATATTTTTAAGATTAGGTAATTGAATTTGGATTTATATTTTGAAAAGAACATTATTTTGACATTTAATTTTGTATAAATTTTTGCAAGCCATCATTGGGTGAAATATGTAACATTTTATTTTCTGTGACCATCTATTTATTGATCATATTTCTAGCAAGTAAAATTGAATTGATTTGATTTAATTTCAGATGGAACAGCACATTCTACATGATGGAAAGGTTTTCAAAACTCAAAGATTCGCTTGTCTTGTACCTAAGCGCAAATCCAATCGCGATGATATCCCCCGAAGACTGGATGAATATTCAAAAATTTGTGCAATTGATGCAGCCATTTGAAGAAATAACAAGAAATCTAAGTAGTTCTCAAATCAGTATTTCATCAGTCATACCATTAATTCAAGTTCTTAAGACCACATTACAACAAGAAGAGACGAAACCTAATACTTCAGAACAATTCATAAATTTTATAACAAAATTACGCGATGAATTGAATTCAAATGTAAGATTTGGAAACCTGGTCGAAGACGACAAATACACTATTGCGACGTATTTGGATCCGCGATACAAATCGCATTTTTTCACCAGCGTCATTGCAGAGCAGGTTGAATCTAAATTACTTAATATGACGATTAACACTATTAGAACCAGACAATCCAATTCCATCCAAGATGATGACTGCGAACCTTCCCCCAAAAGAAGCCGAACTCAAATTGCAATTGAAGACATTGAAGTGCAGCCTTCTACTTCCAAATCATCAGCATCATTGCAAATATTGGAATCGATGTTAAGTGTAAATGAAGACCAGGAGGAGGACTCTTCTACAGCTGACGATGGTAACAATTTACTTTTAAAGATACAGTCACACCTTCGGGAGTACAAGAAAGAAAAAAGACTACCTCTTTATGAGGATCCCCTTATGTGGTGGAATGGAAATGCGCACAAATACCCCCATATTTTGCCAATAGTTCGCCAATACTTATCAGCTCCCCCCAGCAGTGTAGCCAGCGAGCAATTATTTAGCGGAGCTGGTTTAATATATGAAGAACATCGAAATAGGCTGAAAGGTGAAAAAGCGTCCAAGTTACTCTTTATTAAATATAACTTGCCGCTGTTTAATTTTGACTACTAAAATAGAAATTTAATAAAAAAAAGTTTTAAATGTACAATTGTGCTTTTTTTTTCATAGTGTTAACGCTTCCGTTTCTGCTTCCGTTTCCGTTTTCGCTTCCGTTAAGATTTACTTTTGACATCTGTTTCCGTTTCTGCTTCCGTTATGCCAGTTCCGTTGCATCACTACTTCAGACGACGTCCGTTTCGACTGCAATAAGGACGTGAATGTGTGCGGACCTTTAACGGTGAGTCTACGTCCTCCCGCGCATGGAAACGTTTACACTGTAAATCATATGTGGGCAACCGCCGGTCCGCTGTAAGATTTGATCCGGCCCGGGAGACATTTTGAATAATTTAATGTCGCTAAAAATTATGAACACTACTTTAAAACATTACTTTTTGTACGCGGCCCGCGAACGTATTTGTACACTAAAATTTGGCCCACAACATGTCAAAGGTTGCCCGTACCTGCTGTAAATAGAAAACAGTTGGATGTTTTTTGGTAGAGTTTTGTTAAGTTTTTTACACAGTTCTGTGCACGACCAATGCTCACTCACAGTCAATGATTGTAGACGCCGGCGCAGATTTATCTCGTTTTCGGCTCCTCCACCATTTTTCGGGATTCGAACGTAACATCTATTCGAATGTCTGGCGAACGTTTTTTCAATGAGATTTCGCCTAATATAAGAGCGGTAATAGCGGACAAGAATTAAGATCAGTTCACGGTCACTGGCCAGACGTGATTATTATGGCCGGTTTTTAATGTTCTGAACTGTAATTAATTAATATTTTATTGTGCATTAAGTTTAGTGTTAAATTCGTTTAGTTTTCATATTATTATAATTAAATTAGAAACGTCATAAAACAGCCTTAGGGACAAATATAAACAACATAAAAATCATACCAGTGGATGGACAGTTTTAAAAATAGTTATAATATTTTTATTGATTTTCCAAAAGATGAAAATTTTGAATATCCGTGTCCCGTCTTAGAGCGGGCATTCATTCACCTCTGAGAGAGACACAAAATCAAACACATGTTCACGAATTATTGTATTTACATTTTTGTTGTAAGAGTAATAAATAGACCAGTAAACCATTTATTAGTCAAATTTGATATTTACAAGTTTCTAAATTTACTTCATTTCTTAGTTATATATAGTATATTAGAATGAAAAGATGCATTCGATAAATTCAAGGTTTGTATTGAAATTTTATATTTGATTCTTATTGACTCATTTGGCAATACTAACAATATTTTAAAAATAATCATAATTACATACTATCCCAGCCAGCGCTTTCAGCGATAGATCCGTCGTTGGCTGGATCTGTATAGGAAATAAATTAGAGCCGGCGTTGAAGTGCTTTAAATGCTGAATTTAGAATTCGATATAACCCGTATTATTGGAAATAGTTTCTTTAACGTACAATTGTGAGGTAGTCGTATCTAGTGTGCGATTGGTCCGCATTACATTAACGTCATTTCGACGCGGTACAGTACAACGCACGAAACTTTGCCGCTCTGAATTGGCTGCGAAGGATA
This sequence comes from Eumeta japonica, assembly GCA_005406025.1. Taxonomy (NCBI): domain Eukaryota; kingdom Metazoa; phylum Arthropoda; class Insecta; order Lepidoptera; family Psychidae; genus Eumeta; species Eumeta japonica. Next base: position 310,522 of record BGZK01000022.1, read on the forward strand.
TACTGCGCAGGTATTACTCTCCCCGACCCTTCCTTTTTCGTCGCCGCGTTCCTATTTTACGCCATTGCGACGCTTTCGTGACGAACTTTACAGCGGCAAAGTTTCGTGCGTTGTATTGTACTGTTTGCAGGAACGACTGTCTATTAGAGATGTGAGCTTGTCGTTCTACGCACGAAAACGTGTTACATAATTTCATTCCGTTTTAAGAATATAGGAATTAATTGTAAAATTACCTATTTTTGTCATATATAAAATAAATGTGGAAGTATGTGTGTTTGTTCGTCGATCACGCTCAAAAGGCTGGACGGATTGTAATCAAATCTTATACACAAATAGACTATGTCTAGGAATAGAAATAAGAATCCTTTTTATGAAAAAAAAGAAAAAAAAAAGAAGAAAATGTAGTAAGAATAGGAATTGTTGATTATTACTCAACAACAATCTTTGAGGGCCTCTCCAAGATTGGTGTCGAAATTAACTGCGTTCGAAAACCGAAAGCGAGACCGGATCGCAATGGAAATTTGAAAACGAGAGCGAGGTAGGGATCGCAGCCGACAATTGCGCTAGAATCGAAATCGCGAACAGGACCCGGATCGGTATGAGAACTGAGGGCGAAATAATTTGATGCGAAAGATGGAAAAATTCATTCTGTCCACGCGGACAAATTTATACCATAAAGGAAACAATTAATGCTAAATTTAAATTTATGCGAAGCGGGTAGGCAAAAGTTAATATTATTCAAAGCTCGATTTAAATAATAACTTACCGAACGTTATAATATTAGTGAGGTAATTGACTCTTTTTTTATTTCGTACTAGCGGACCCGACAGACTTCGTTCTGTCAAAAAGATTTGGAATGTAGCAATTTTTCGTTCCTACCTATTTCATAGTCGGGGAAATAATTTCTCCTGAACTGGAAGATTATTCATTTTCAATAGCACAATCCACCTGAACTGATAAGTTTGCAATATTATACATACAAAATCATGAATCTGTAATAAACAATAATTAAATAAAACGTATATAAGCATTTAAAATTAAGTAATCGCTTTATTGTTAATCAAATGAATCATAATTATTAACCAAAATTAGTTTTATTTTCATTGTAGTGCTTTATGATATACGATGTTTTTTGTTTGATTATCTGGCGCATAGACAAACAAATCTGATGGTTTTCCCAATATAATATGACTTGGAGTCAAATCCTTTTAGCCATACCAATGTTGTATGTGTGTAAAGTTTTCATTTTCTTATATTTATTATATCATATCGTGTTCATCTCATTTACATAATATTATAGTATGTACTTAAATAATTTTGCACAGATAGGGATATTAAATTAATAATTAAAAATAATTAAACACTTTTGGTAACGCGGTTTGTGTTTGACTGATGTAATGACGCAAAAACTGATGCATTTCATGTCGCGTGCCGAAACTAAAACAAAAGAAATAATATCACGAAGCCGACCAAATTGAAAATCAATACTAATTATCTATAGCTTTTACATTTTGTGACTATTCAATTTGGTTGGGTTCGCGATATTTTAGTTGAGTTTTGGAACGCGACATAGATCCTCCAACGCAAACACGCACACTGTTTTGAACGATATGATTGAATTTGAACTTTGTGCGGCGGTAATAAAGTGCAAATTGACTCTTTGATATCAGGAACACACCTACATTGCTTAGACAACAATGAATGTATGCAAATTAATATGAACTTTATTCAATAGCAATAAAGTTTAAATTGACTCAACAATTTAGTTAGAAAACGTTTGTATGGGAAAAAGAAAAGGGAGGTTTTTAGGGTTTTCCCGGCAATTATTCGAATTTTTCTCGGCGTAAAAACCATCCTTGGACTTCAACGAACATTAAAAAAAAAGAATTTGCCAAATTGGTCCAGGCGTTGTTGAGTTATGCGCTTACCAACACACTTTGTGATTCATTTTTATATTATAGATTGTACTTCATATCAAGTATTTCTATAAAATCGATAACAATTCAATGTTTGGGTATTTTCAAACGCGCATCAATTTCTAAGTATTGGTATTTGTTCGTACAAAGATAAAGATTCATATAAACGTGCACAATTATAAATATGTATCTGCTTAGGTGTATCTATTTTTAGTATAAATTATCATTATCAGATTGTACAATTAAAATTTTACTGTGCGAAATATTTTAATAATTGCCTGTACAGAGTTGATAGTTAACGTATACTCTTTTTTTTATTAGGCTTTTTTAAGGGCCAAACGAACACGCGAGCAACGGGAAAGTAGACGATCACCGCCGCCCATGAACCTTCGCAACCGCAGGGCGGTCGCTAGTGCGTCGCCTTTTAAAAGAAGTTACGCAATCTTTTCTCGAAAATCGCAATCATTTATATAGCTCGAAAGGTTTAACCGTTAAGATGACGTGCACGTAAACGAGTTAAGAGGAAAAACATATCTCTAATATACTTTTATAAAGAGGAATGTGATTAGCATTAATCATCACAATATTATTGCACTTGGCGGACAGAACGACGGACAGTGTGAAGCTGTGCACACGTAGCTACCGTAATTTGACCTCCGTACATATTCTAAGCTCCGGCATTAGGAAAATGCACCCTCATCTGTTAATTGAATCAAATAATGTTTTACAGGCAGATAACGATATCATAAATTTATGAGAACAATGTCTGCCACAGCAGTTCTGCTTGCCGAAAAGACTTGCCGCTCGTCTTCGACCTGCTGCTGGTCTTCGTATTGGTCTTAAGATCCGGCATTAGAAAAATGTATCTTCATCTGTTAATTGATTCAAATAATGTTTTAAAGACACAGTATTATAAATTTATGACAACAATGTCTGCCGCCGTAGTCCTGCTGCTATTAACGTTAATTACTTAATTATCGTTTTTATGTAGGCTGCAAATAATTTCACGGTAACTGCCAGTTGTAAATGTATTTAAAATTTTGTAAACTTTGCGTATGTGTTAATATTTGTTAATTAACAGATGAGGGAAATAAGTTCGGTTTATCTATTTGTTTACTCCTGGCAACAGGTAGCTGTATCAGTCATAGAGGTCGCTGCCTATTGTAGCAATATTATAAATATTATAACAAACATATTTAAAAAAAATTGTACTTGCGATGTGCAATTAATATATTAAAAAATAATTATTAATTAATATTAATAGCAGCAGGACTACGGCGGCAGACGTTGTTCTCATATATTTATAATACTGTGTCTTTAAAACATTATTTGAATCAATTAACAGATGAGGATACATTTTTCTAATGCCGGATCTTAAGACCAAAACGAAGACCAGCAGCAGGCCGAAGACGAGCGGCAAGTCTTTTTCGATTTCCCCGTGTCCAATATCCGCATCCTAAAATTAAAGTTTGACCCTCTGCATTTGAGAATGACACACGTGTGGGATTGGTATCACGTATAGGATTGGTATTTTAGTTTAGATGTCACGTGATGTACAATAGCGAAGATTTAAATTTGGGAGACAAATATCGGTCACGTTGAGACACAAGTCGTCGCTTGTCTCGGACCGCTAAACCATTAGACACTTTAACTGTAAACTGATCATTGATGGACCCGAAGTTTGGAAAAAGTTATTTTTTGTCCCCAAAATATATTGAAATTCGACTGTCTAAATGTATATGTTTATAAAATACGATGTTTCGAAGCTACTGTTTAATACCTAATAACAAATTATAGGTAACAGAACTATATGCTCTCTTGTTGATGACACCTCGTTTTATTTAACTATATTTTTTAACCGACTTTAAAATTAAAAAGGAGGAGGTTCTCGATTCAACCGCATTTTTTTAAGTTTGTTACCTCAGAACTTTCGATTGAGTAAACCGATTTTGATAATTGTTTTTTTTTATTTAATACTTTCAGTGTGGTCCCATTTTAATTTGGTTCAGTTCTGATAATGGAAGCCATGAGAAAATCATGCAAATCTTAAATTTGCATTAAGTATGTGCGTGACAAATGGACGAAAACTTAGTATCACGTCAACCGACTTCGATGATTCTTTTTTTTATTAGAAAGGATGTACTTCAAGGGTAGTTTGATGAGTATGGTTAGGTTTTGATTATGGGATCCATGACAAAGTAACGGAACTCTTCAATTCTTTGGAGCAAATTAATAATATTGGGTCGAATCTTTTATAGGCTATCTGGATATTTGAGTCACCCACCGTAAGGTCGTTATGGTCAAGTAATTGTCGTAGTCGAATATGATAATCAATGGAACTCCTTAACGGCTTACAGTAAGTGTGTGATCTATGAGCAGAACGCTTAGTTGGTCTACCCATATTCAGACAAATTAGTCAGTCTATTTCAGATTCAATAAAAATCAAAAAATACACAAAAATTTTAACAAAAAAAAAAATCCGACTTCAAAACAAAACTTATACCAAAAGAAATTAATATGCATTAAAAAGTAAAAAAATAATTGCGTATTCTTCTACAACTTCATAATCAACTTACTTTTTCTACTCATCAATATGCAGGTACGATCTATGTGTTTACCACGCAAGAGGGTGGTAGGTATCTATCTATCCACTTCAAATTTAGCTCAACACATACCTATGAATAACAAACAATGATCAAAATATTTTTTAGAGTTCTCCTTAGTAAAATGAAATGAAAAATATTAGACTATTTAAAAGTCAAATTATTACGATAATACAATGTAGTTACAATTGTTGTTATTTTTGGAGACAGTGTCAGTCAAGGAAACACTACAATATATATAATAATAGAAACCGACTTCTTATTTTGGAATAAGTTTTGTTTTGAAGTCAGTTTTTTTTTGTTTAAATTTTTTATATTTTTCCCTACAGTGGTTTGATACTTTACAAATTCAACCCTATCGCAAAGCAAAACGGTCCCTTGCCTTAATATGAGATGCGGTCGTATCAAGTTTCTCTCACCCTACATCACGAGAACAGTGCCCACAACTTTTTTGTGTATTCAGGGATTACACCTTATCTGTCTTAAGACATACGTACTACGTCATACTTAGAAATTAGCCACGGCGGAAGACTGTATATCGGCCGTGATCGAAATTATGTACATCGTCATTAGGGAGCGTCCATAAACTACGTAGCTCGACCAAGGGGAGGGATAAGCTTAAGCGCTACGCTGAGGCACGTAATAGGGGAGAGTCGAGAGCAAAGCTACGTGGTTTCTTCAGATGAAAATTTTGTTGAATAAGATAATTTGAGTGACCCCCATGTTAATTTAACAAGAGGAATCAAATAATTAAATACATTATTTGAAAAAATAAACTGTTAATAAATTAATTTATTATTAATTATTTTATTTTATAAATAAATTAATGTATCGTGAAAAAACCACGTTCCATTGGGTTGGGGTGTCATCATAGAAAGGCTACGTGAGGCCACATGGGGAGGGAGGAGTCCTAGAGACTAAAATATGACCACGTGGTTTATGGACGTTCCCTTAGGAATGGTATATTTGCATGGAATGGAATATGGAATAATGTCATCTTGGGTAGCTTCCTATGTCATAGAAGGAACCGACTCCAAGTTTGACAGTATCACACTTGCACGTTGATTGGTTTAGCAGTTAGGTTGTCAGTTAACCGGTAGTATGGTATACCAATCAGCATTAATAACGAATTCCACGTTCGTTCTACGATTACGCAAGTAAAGTAGCGAAAAAAAGTTTGTATTTTTATAAATTATAACTTATTTATTATTCTGATGTATAAACAATATTACTGTCAAGTTTTAGCAAATTCTGTTCGGCTGTTAAAGCGTGACTGAGTAATAAACATCCAAACATAAAAACTTTCTGATTTATAATATTAATACGATTACGAAGTTGTAGTGAAAATATTACAATAAATAATAACAATTCATTTAATATAATTAGTCTTAAATCGGCATGACCATAAAATCATATAATAAATAGTCAAGAATTAATTATCCATTTAGATTTAACACAATATTATTTATTCATATGAGGAAACAATAAAAATGTAACAATTAAAATTAATAATATAATTTAAAAAATAATTTAGGAGAAAATGTAATTACATCTAATATAGTCGTCGAATACGATTGCAACGGCATCATAGCAGGTGTTAAAGCGAAAGTCTACGACAGCGACACCGTTTTGTGTCCGACGTGCGCAAGAGCTGCTACAAAAAAACCGGACAAGTGCGAGTAGAACTCGCGTGGAGAGGTTCCGTACGAAGAGAATGTGTTATCTACAATGTTTTTTTTTATTTGACTTCAATTCGTCTGTGGCAACGACAGCGAACCAATGAGAGATTTACCATAGTATTTTAAAACCATAGACTTCTTATAGATTTTCCTTGCAATCTTTTCAAAATTTAAATTAGACTATTTATTTTTAATTTTAGACGAGTACTTTCTATGATAAGTCATGTATGTCACATGGTAGCGTTTGTAATTTTTTTTCTTGATGTTCTTATTTGGCCCCAAAATGACCTACATATTGAAAATTCATTTATTTACATTACACATCCGTTCTTTGATCACAGAAATGCATATGTGTGCCAACATTTTACTTTAATCGGCCCAGTAAATTCGGAACAAATTGGCTGTGACAGACAGGCACAAGTGTCCTATAATGTTTCCGTTTTTGTTTTCAATCCGACATACGGAACCCTAAAAACGACAGTACCCGCCTGACGTTCATATAGATCGTGTACGACGTACAATACCATAACTGAAAGTTACTTTGTACTGATTTAAGAGTAGGGTGACATCTCAATGATTAATTTCCATATTCTAAGACCCTTCTTGTGTAAGGTGTCATGATAGGTTGGTGCTGTAGCCTGTGGCTGCAGAGCTTTTCAGCAGAATTCGTTTGCCTGGTTCTCATAGAATTATTATTCTCGCACAGAGGGTCAACGTCAAGTCAAGTCAAAGTGGGTATAATTTAATTCAAATAATAATGTAGTGTAGTTATCGCTTCACAAGGCCATCCGTGTTTCGATCCGGTATAATGCCAAAAACCGATTAGTTCATTTTCGAGTAACACACAAATCTAGGTTGACGGACGAAATTCTAGACTTTCTAAATAAAAACATGCGCTATGGGATTTTCCTTGTTGCGGTATCAAGGCTCCTACGCAAGACAAAAATTGTTTACGGACACGGGCTGTTTGAGAATTTATCACCGGCTCGATAACGGATTTCTGCTTCCTTTACCATACCTATCCTCGTTCCGATGAGAGTGGTAACATCTTTCTTGCGATAAGCGTGTACAATATACGTGCGACATGCAAGAAAATACATATAAATCTTTTGTGAAAACGAGGTCGTTCGCGACCTCGTTCGCTCTAAATTGAAGTCGATCATATTTTTACACGAGCGCGTGCAAAGAGAATTGTAATATTTTTTAGTTCATGTACGTATGTGCATGTTGTTGATTTTTTTTTCTTCATTGAAGTATGTATATGTATGTATTTTTATTTAATCCGATTTGGCAATGCATCATCCCGGTATTATGTCAATTTTAGAAAGGCTTTAGTGCCTCTTCGTCCTTATCATAAAAGAAGCCTCGAGTTAAGTGACGATAGAGAAATCAAGGGCCAGTTAAATATATTGTTTAAATAATATACATTGTATGTTTATTTCTCCTCCAAAGGTAATGTGTGATAAATAGACGTTAAATCGATACTGAATTCTTAATACAATGCAAATGAAGAAAAAAAATCGATATTGAATTCTTAATACAATGCAAATGAAGAAAAAAAAAAAAAACGCTGGACAAGTCCGAATAGGACTCGCACCCTAAAGGTTCCGTAGAAACATAATTATGAATTTTAAGAAAAAAAAATTCGAAAAACTATTTTAAATATCCGAACTTTTAGATATTTTAAATATTTTTTTACTGTACTGATTGAGTAGACATTTGGCACATACACATTACACAAACACACATATATCTGTGACCCAATTATGGACGTGTAACGTAAATTTTAAAATATGAGCGTCACTTTTGGGGGTAAAGCAGAAAATTAAAAAGAAAACCATTGTATACTGGACCATGTGACACATCAAATGAAAGCGCTTATTGTGAGGATTACATATATATATATATACATTATAATTTCAAGATAAATACTTCTGAAGTTATTTAAGAAAATAAGCCCTAATTGACTGTTGTTCCCTCATCACCGAAACAGTTAGGCCTAAATTAAAAAAAAAACACAGATAATTGCTATGTACTTATGGGTTAGAGGTAGGGTTGCCAACCGTACTCTAAAATAGAGCATTGTACTCTATATCATGCAAGCGTACTCTATAATCTACAACACTAATAGAGTAAGCTAAAACACTCTTGTTCTTTGCTGTATTGTTATCTGCTGCAAAACATACCAAAAAATAACTTTTTAAAAATTTTAAATAAATAATACTCTTTTTTTATAAATCGGTACTCTTTATTTACCTACTTTGTGATCAGATATACTCTATTTCTTCTAATAAAAGTTGGCAACCCTAGTTAAAGAGTAATCTATAAGAAGTCTACAGCTTGCTTGGTTTCGGTTCGTTACAATGTCCAGTACAAACTGACACTCGCTAAGTACGTGAGCGCATACTTAGTGCGTATTTAATTATTTTTTTTTATTTTTGGTTTATAGTAATAGCGGTAACATACAAGTGTCAAACTTGACGTGGTCATAGTGCAAACTTAAAAAAAAAAATTAAAAGGCCTTTGTACTAAGAATCTGCGAATGAATGATTGAAAAGAATTTATTTTAAGTACTTAACACCAATATATAATGTTTTAGTACGAAACCACGCGTGTCCGACTTGCACTTGGACGGTTTTTTTCTAATTTATATAACTACAAAATAACGATTTCAGGATTTTTTCTTTGTTTGTACTGCGAGACCTTGCTTTTTAGCAAATTTAATGATAGTAGGTTAATGGAAAGAACCCTTCAGCGGTGTGCTTCAAACTGTTATTCCAAATAATTAACAGTTAAAGTTAAAAACTAAACACATCAAAATACATTGTTTAACTTCACAATGGCAGTTAACTAAGTAGGTTTTAAAGATTATGACGCTAAATGAAACAAATGCCAATATCTCTAAGATTACACTGATATTTTGACATGTTTACTTTTTAACTTTAACAGTTAGCAATTAACTATTGCAAACGAGAGTTTGAAGCGCACCGTTGTATAGGTATTGATTTACGTGCAAGTGTCAAAACAGATGATATAAACGGCCATATTTTTTTATTGCGTTGATTAAGGAGTCTGGTATTTTTACGATTTCAAGGGATCGTAGAGCTAAGTGTTTGGTATTAATTTCAAATTCAATACGTCCACACGTCCCTGAGAAAAAGGGTCCCGACAGACAGAAGCACAAACATACAGACAGATACAACGAAACGATCCTATTAGGGTACTTTATTCCCCTTGAAATAAGGACCCCTAAAAATTAGAATCGATGAAAAAAAAGACGAAAATCGTACATAAGCCGTAAGAGATTCTTCGTTGTCGCTTTGGTGCATAATATATAAAATGGCACTTCGATCAAATAAATCTGGTTTCATACCAGAAATTTAGAAATATTACTCTTCACTAAACAACTCCTTGAGCGGGTTCCATCGAGCAAAACATTTAGTAGAACATTTATTTGCCTTGGTAATTTTTGATATAGTAAAACAATGTTTTACGATTAGAATGTGACCCGCTGTAGACGGTAAAAGTGACGAGTCAAGCAAGTAGCATTCGAATGACTAGTATTCATATCCTCATATCTCGCATGGGAAAATCTAGTGACTAAATCCAGTGGCTAATCTTTTTTTTACAAACATAATAGTATGGACAATATATACACGATTAAAAGGTATTTCTTCGAAATATTTTTGCGTCGTGTTTATACCAAACGGTTAAAAAGCAAAGTATATATTTGAAAATATTAATATATTTTATCAAAAATTTGTTAAAAAATATTTCCGATTAGTTGCCAATAATTAATACCATTTTTGCGCTAACCGAAAACATATTTTCAACAGGCAGAATGAAGAAAATAGCGACAGTATAGGAATTGTTAAAAATTACGTTTTAATATCAGTTAATTACATTTATTTATTATTGAACAAATAAATAAATATATTTGTTAAATTAATAAATATCAGTTAATTACAGACGCAAGTATAAAAAATAGTTTTAATTTTTTTTTTTATTGTGACTCATATTATACATTTTACCAGCACTTCTAAAATAACTTTACTTACGAAGCACCATTTTATTTATAAAAATATGTTTAAAAAATATTTAATACAGAGATTTCCGTTAAAAATTTTCAATTGAAATTCGAAGTTCTTCTCGATAAGAATATATTTTAGTCAGCTATTTGAATCTATTTGAATCAGCATTTTCTTATATCTTGTTGCCTTAAGACGACATTGCGTTGTGTTAATGGATTATTTTACACCGTGTGGTACTCGCCTTTTGTCTAATATCACGTTACAGACCGATTATAAAACTACCATTACACTATAGAGAAAAACAGACTATCACGACAGGCGACAAACGCTTTTGGCTAATATATGTACCCACTTGAGTGCATTTCTGTTCAAATATTTCTCAATTGGAATTAAAACTTCTTCACCTATATATATCGTAGATGTCTTGCTTTCGATAAGAAAATAATTTCTTACTTTGAATTCGAATTTTCTTGCGTCAAGACCATATTGATTACGATTACATATTCCGTTTGGTATAATCTCTCTTAGTTTTATTATACATGCGGATGTATAATAAAACTAAGTGCCCGAACATTCGAGCTTTGCTCAGCGTTTTTCGTGTACTTATGCCATGGGAATATGGGAAAAGTTCATTTCCAACAAAAAGTATTTAGATACATAATATACAAATATTACAATTAATAATATGTCCCGCATTAAAACAAAACCCTATTTGCCTGTATGATGATTAGTCATTTTTCTCAATGTTAAATAGATAATTATTTTTGAAAAAATGTATACAATGTGATAGGATAACAACGTAATTTAAGTTGAAAATTTTGAAATTACGTGAGTCACTATGGTATTCATTAGACTGTCCTCACGTAATAAACAATTAAAAATAATATTAATATGGACGATATACAAAACGTCAGTTGTATTTATTTTGTAATTCGTATATAGAAAATACGACTTACAAAATTACAATTAATCTATCAAATTATTAATTTCTAATTATAAATACATCTATATACCCTATTATATGGATATTGTTGAAAAAAAAACTAACGAGTGAATGCGTTTCATTACTATCGTATCTTAGAAAAGTTACAACGTCTCTGTTCTCAAGAAAGCAATGGATTTTTAACAATAAAGAATAACGCAAGTTCCAAGTAATCTTTCGTTACAACGTATTTATTTTTAATACAGGTTATTAAAAATAGCCATTTATAAATGAGAAATTTATTAAATATAAAATCTGTACACGGCTATGATTTCAAAGCACCGTGATGGAATATTCATATCTTCTGCCGAGGTGGCTATATTTACAATTACCAAATTTTTGTTGTCACAAGGTTAAGGAAACGTAGAGAACTAGTCTGACCATAGATGAAATTTAACTAGATCGATTTCACTCCTAAAAAAATACCCAACACCAGCCAAAAAAAATGTCGTTCTTTAACGCGGCGGCGGTCGATTCGAGCAGTGTAGAAGCGCTGTAGGAAGAAGAAATTACTTTTTGCTTAAATCAAAGTTTGATCGGTTTCTATGTGCGAAAATCAAATCGACGAAAGGGCATCAAACTCTAGGGTTCCGAAACCCTTCGATAGCGTATTCACATTTTCTTTAAAGGGAAACTTTTTAGGCAGCGATTCGACAGTTGGACAAGAATCGAGAGCGAAATTTCAAGGACCCGTCACGTTTAAGCACATTTTGTTACATGAGAGAGAAGAAAGATATACCATGATAATAAAATTAATTTGAAATTGTGAGAAGGAGAAAGAGTTATATATTCTGAGGCCACGAGAGAGAAGCACAAGGGAGTAAAGTATACACAATGATACAAAGCGATAGGATAAGATATTGTCGCGCATGCGCGCGTTGTAGATGTAAGCGTCAGACGCGCTATATGAGCGCTTGAGGTACCCACGTGTTGTTTTTAATATTTCATTGGGATTGTTTAAGTTTTTTACCCGTGATTGTTTGCATCCGTGACGAATTATTATTTAAGAAGTTTCACTTCTATCACATGCATGTCGGTGCAGGCTCAATTTTTGTTTTAATTGTTTAAGAAAAATAAACTAGTGCAGTTATTTGAAAAAAAAAAAACGAAACAAATATGAATGTATTAGGCTCTGATGAGACAAAAAAGGATAATGCGAAAATTTAATTTTTCACACTTTACAAGATTGAGGTGTGGGATCGTGCACCGTACAGGTGGTATTGAAATAAATTTAATGAAATCATGGTCAGGGTTTCGTAGATTTGATGAAAAAAAAAAAAACCGCAAAAATTATACGAACACTTTTGTGCGTGTCCGTCTGTTTTCACTGAATGGATCTTGATTAAAATAGTTACGATTCGTTACACGCGCAGAGTTAAGAGACCCGAGCACGAACGCACAAAAATACATCGTTTACACAAAAAACAAATGAAATCCTACAGTAGGCGTAAAGTGTTCGTGAAGAGAAAATGTATTGCCTAATGTGACCGACGTTTGATGTGAGGATTTTATAGTACGGAACCCTGTTCATGCGAGTCCTACTTGCACTTGGCCAGTTTTTACTTGTATTTTCGATTTCGTTCAGCCTACCGTTTCGTCCTTTGTACTGTCGATGTATTCCATCGACGAATATCATATTTTGAGTATCAGTTAGCATTGAAAATGAACATAGTGACAATAGCGTTTCAAATATTATCCAGTCTCGGGTGCGCGCGCGCCTATGACTCAATATGATTGAGACCGTCGGCTGGCGGATGATGCAAGTCACGTCACGTTCTTAACAAAACCATTACCTATGCAAACGATTTTCCTTTAATGATCTTTCTTTTTTAATAACATTCGAATTTGTTACAAAAAAAAAAAAAAACTGGTTGTCGACGGTACGTACAATTTAGAGCAATAAAGTGATACTTCGATAGTGTTAATAATGATGCCTTAAAAAACGTCAAATTCCTCTACAAAGGACACAAATATAAAATATATATTCCGGTTTGTATATTATTCATTTTGCTTTTAAAGCTCCATCTATCCAACAAACAAATAATGTGACCATATTCAAAATAACCTCATGTTAATCTTACCCTGAAATTATGTACACGTATATGTTACACGTGAATTTGCGTCACTTGAGGCACTCGCGAAAACGGCAATAACGATTCCGGTGCCAATTTTAATTTCGATAAAGTATCGCTTTTCAAGTTCACCATAACATGTAAACATTTGCGTCTCACCAACGTATGCCACGACACGGCATAAACACACAGTTGGCGCTGATGTAGTAAATAAATTATTGGAAATGAACGTAAGCAACTTTTTCCGTGGGAGTTTCTCGTTGCGCCACGTCAAACCTGAAAGACGCCCAGCGAAGCTCGATTGCCCACGTATCATCATGGTAATATGAGATGATATGACGGTGGGAAGCACTCGCCGGTGATAGTCAGTCACACGTAGTCAGTATATATTTTATACTGATTTTCTTGTAGGGCGTCAATACTCGAATTTGATTTGGGTGGTGATTAAGCAGATAAGGGAGATTAATGTATTAATTTATTTAGATTTAATAATTGCGTATTAACTCGACAATAATAAATTCGCATAAAATGTTGCATTACATTCGTATTATAAACAAAAAACGTAGGAAGTATATAAGACAAGTGTCTAAGATTATTTCATCTGAAATAAATAATTATTCCAATTATTTATGTAATGACAAAAAAAATGCTTCTGTTCCGGGATTTGATACATGATACAAAGTTGGTTTGGCAAAACTCCATTTACGGCTTAGATCTTGGACTGGTCTAAATAGAAAGTTATTTTATAATAAAAATTTAGTGCAAATTCAGGAAGACATAACGATGTTACTAAGAAAAAAAGGGTTAAATGCGAGTCGGTCTCGTGCGAAAAGGGCTTCGTGCCACAAATAAACGTAATAGCTATAATTTTAAATCTATATCTATAATCAAATACGATATAGACGATTACCATAGACGTAGTCTATTATTGAATGTTGCGTTGTTGCATATTTTTAAATAAATGGATTGAGACAGGGTGATAGAAAGTATAATATTTTTTTTAACCCTCGGTCGGTATTTTATTTTGTATCGTTAGGTACATTAACATTAAACTTTTGTTTAGGTCTTTCTATGTATTGGAGTGAGGTCCATTACCGTATTTTTCACAAATGTGAGTCGGATACCTAGTTTCGAAGGCACGCGGTGAATGCTCGATTTTGTATAAAAATAATTTTAAATGTTTTTTTTTTTAATCATGGATTTGAGAATCACAAAAATATATACCTTTTATTTTTCATAACTAACTGTTTGATTTGTGACACGTGGTTTGACAGCATTTTTCATGTATTTATTTTTTTCAATTTGCCCCTAAAACCGACCTCCATATTTAGAAATCGATTATTTACGTTGAACTCTCGCGATTCGGTCATTTGATTCTGTTTAGGTATGTGCCAAATTTAATTTTTTTTTTGGTTTGCTACATTCAGAGAAAGTAAGTTTTAAACAGACAGGGCCGTCTTAGACTAAGCGTAGGCCCTTGGGAACTCTGACGCCGAGCCCTCGGACGCACAAGAGTCGAGACCCTTGGACACAGAACTTTGACCTTCGGGTACATGGAGTTTGGGACCCTTTAAGAAAGCCAAATACAGTGGAATCTCAATAAGTCGAATGTCAAGGGAAATGCAAAAAAAATACGAGTTAACGATTTTTCGACTTATCAAGAACTTCGAGATACATATGAGTGTGTCGACAAGAAACAGACATAACGTTCACAGCTGTGATACTTAGAAAGTTTCATGAATGAATACTCATTGCACGTGTACAAGACAAAAACAATAGATTAGAAGCCTCGAACCCGAACATTCATTTTGGAATTTATTGCTATTATTTCGGGGAATTCCAAGTAAGGCGTTATTATATTTTACCAACTACGACTTACGGAGTCTCCTTTTTGAAATACGAGTTATAGAGTATAAATATGTATTATCAATACTTCGTAGGAAATAACATTTTGTTCGAGTTACAAAGTCTAAATAATTCGAGATACCGCGTATTTAGGGGATCATCGGAAGGGAATTTTTTTCGACTTACTGAGGATTTCGACTTAACGAGGTTCGAGTTATTGCGATTCCACTGTAATACGAGAACGAAGACAGAATGTAATTTTGAACGACAATGATGACTTTTCGGTGCTTTTATCGGAGCGGGGCCGCAGGGGCTGTGCTTCGCGTGCCTCTATGAAAAATTTGGAATTACTGACAGACAGACACGAGACCGATCCTATAAATGGCTTTCTTCCTAGACATACATAATTATACGATTTTTATTTATACAAAAATATTTAACCGCCTATTCTTTGCTTGTTTAGATATTAGGTAGGCAGAAGTAGGTGACTAATTTCTATAATTTATATACATGTAATTAATTAGGGCCCAGAATGATTACGTAGGTGTATAGAGATGAAAGTTGTTAAAGTTGAATGTAAAAATTAATATTTTTAAATTAATCATATTGTAAATGGAATTGTAGATGCGACAATTTCATATCGCGGTTAAATAAAAAAGATGAAAATTAAAAAGAAAAGAATAATCGAGTCATCAAAAAAATAATGTTCAAATATTACAATTATTGCGGGAATCATGTATGAATTCATAAAGTATATTATAATCTGACATGTGTAAAGGCTGACCGATAGCTAAAATACCACTATAATTGCTTCCCGGTACCTGATTCAGGTGGGCGCCCACCCATCCCTTTGTCACCACCAAGACCGCGATGAAGCACCACACACATCCGCATTCGCGGAACCCTTGGTCAACTGAGCGTACAATGACAAGTTCTAAATTGTCCAGTACCTACGCGTTTAAACAGGCGAAAAGATGAACGAAGACGGTGACTACTGTTGTCTATTCTGTCGGACTTGAATTTGTTAAATATCTATATTGTCTATCGTCCGGTCGATATTTGTGAAATTGCTGTTTATTTTTCATCATTAGGTATTAAAGACTGTCGGCCTTCGTTTATGCGGTTTTTTTTTATGTCTAAAGTCTATAATCTACGGATTGATTACATTAATACTGTTTAATTTAATATTTATACGTAGTCGTGAATGATAAAGCACGTGTCGCACAATGACGCGCGGTCCGAGCCGGCCGCCGCGCGCAGGTAACGCGCTCCGGGTCGCGGTCGCCGCTTGCAAACAAAGACGACCGAGCTCCGAAAATAGAAATCTATGGGCGATCTGCTCTGAACCATAGAACAGGTAGACTCATTTCGTGTCTGAACCATCGTAGAACGCGACGGGTATAAATTTCGCGAATGTTAACGTGTGAAAGGTGGGAAATAGATTCGCTTAAAAAAAAAAAAGGGTTATGCAACGACAACGGCGCATTTTTAAGTGTCGCGTATGATTATTTATTGCTGCTTAAATTTTAGTATTAGCATGGGCGTAACGAATAAAAGTTATTTTTAATAAATATTATACTTACCCGAGTATCTAGGTATATATACATGAATCAAGAATATTTTCAATCTATTTGTTAATACTTAAATAGTTATTGATAAAAGCATCAACAGCAAATGTTCAGATTGAAATGCATGTCAACTAGAAACGAGTAGAAAGCGCTAAGACGATATTACAATAATTATTGCAACGTTATTATATATAAAAAAAAAATGTAACTAAACAATTAGCACGATTTATGGTAATACTAGATGCGACTGAGAACGTTTCGCGACCGATTATAGCCGTGCTGGGCGGCGCTGGCGCGCGGGACCGGCCGCGGACGTGCGGCGGCGGCGGCGCGACACCCAAGAAGGCCGCGACGCGCGTCCAGATAAAACGGAAATAAATCGCACGACTGCCTATCTGCTGCGGTGTGCTGCTCCTCGCAGCGAGAACCGATATCGTGTGAAGTCGACGCGCGACACAGTACGAGGCCGTCGACGTGCAAAACTTTGTAGAGTCCGACGGCCGGCCGATAGCGTAATCGTCGCCGTCGCGTAACCGGCGAGAATAAATGAATTATATCGTCGGAGGCGCGCGGTGCGGGCGCCGGCGGCCTTCTTCGGTACGACGGCGCACGCACGGCGGCGCGGCGACGTGCGACGTACGTCTCGACGCGGACGCTCCGAAATGCCCGCGCCGACGACGTACCGCCGCGGCGCGGGCAGACGCCCGTGTTTAATGATAACGACCTTTTTCATTAGTACATAGGTACATGCAAAAAAAAAAAAAACGTATTATCGCGAAGAAGGATATCGGCTGTGTTGTGTTCGGTTTATAAAACGCTTCCGTGCGTTTTTCGCTACGCAAGCAATATGAAGGTTTTTTAAAAAAAAAAAAGTTTGTTCGCGGATCTAGGTATTCGCCGCGGATGGGTAGGTAGTTAGATACGTAGGATTTCGAAACGTCTCGGCCGTCGGCGGTAGAGTGTGGTGTGATGGGGTACCGGCGGAGAAGCGCTCCTGCGGGTCCATCGCCGACCAGTGGGGCACGACGCGCTCGCAGACCTCCTCCCAGCAGCGCGCCTTGGCCGCGCGCTCGCCGTAGTGCGGATGGTTGCTGTCGTACAGGCACGGCCTGCATTCGACTTCGGCGACGATCGCGTTGCTCTTCACGCCGCCGTTGTCTTTGGTCTTTACCATGATCGGAAAATTAAAAAAAAACCGAAAAAAAAAAATAATAAACACGCGACTGGGAAATTCTAGGAGGGTGCGGGAAGGGATACGGACGCGGCGCTGCGCGTGTTCCGCGGACGCGGCCGGTGCGCGACGCGTGCCCGACGAACTGCCGCGTACGACTGGCGCGCGGCGGGCCGGCGGCGGCGGCGGCCGGTCCCGCGCGCGCGACAACATGGCGGACCCGTCTCGCGGGAAACGAAATAGGTGCGAGCGATATCGGCGTGTCGGCTGCGTTATACAAAATAAATAACCGCAATGTAAAATGTAACGCGTCCCGGACGCGTCGCGCGGCCCCGACGGCCGTGCCCGACCGTCGTTATCGTCGATGATGCGTCCGTCTAGCGTTTTTCGTCTATTATCCCCCGGTGCGGTTTTAGGTTCGTACATTGTATCCATGTTACGTAATTTAAATGAATAGAAAAAGATTTATTAGTTTTTATAGCGTCGACCGCACGCGAACGTACCTTTGCGGCAAACGGCCGGCAGCAGGAGTATGCGTTATTATGACGCGATCACCTATCCGGTGTACGCTACCGTCTGGCTGTTTTGACGTTGGTAACGAATAAAAGAGAAATTATTTGTGCTGTGATAAACGAATAAATACATTAAAAAAAAAATAAAATAAAATAAACATAGCATATATTACGTTACTCATACGTTTAGTTAGTCATAATACATTTCAAATTTTTCCGTCGAGTGTGTAGAGCAAGCATTTTGATGAAATCGAACAGGTAGGCGGGCGTACCTATCTCGCGTCGTGATTCATCGCACGCATCGACGCGAATGTATTTTAGAAACCTTCATTTTTTTTTTTTTGCCAAGCATTACGCAACCGTTTAAGAACCGGCCGCTTTACTTGCGCGTGGATGGGTGCGCGAGCGGTTATCTGGATCCGATTAAAATTGAATGTCTTAATAATAAATTCGACAATGCGTTATTTAAACTTATTTGGTATATTTTTTTAACAATTCTATAAAGACAACATATAATAATACATATGTTATCCGAAATCACAGAGTACAGATTACAGTCAGTACATACGAGTACATTTTTTAAATGACGAAATAAAAAGTTGGTTTTAGAGGATCTATATTTCTCGATACAAATAAAAAAAAAACAATAAACAACGTTCTTAATTAATTTGAATAAAATGACATATTATCTAATACCAATAGATTACATGTATATTTTTTTACATTTTCCTTTTAAAAAGCATTCAATAAAACAGTCATGGGTGGTCTAGCCTGTAAACTTAAATCATTAATAATAATTTAATTTACACATCTATCAGCATTCCGAGCAATGTGCTAATTGTCGCAATTTTACAATAATAAAAATTATGTACAAGACAGTCCAACAACTTTACGTAGATGCGTATTAATAAAGTGTATGTATTTGATACAAGAATATACAATGTATTTTTTACGCTATATATGTGTACACACACCGCTCGCTGTACGCGCGTACTTTGACATGTCGGTGACGCGAACTCATGTAAGAAAAAATCGCCAACACGCCTAAAGAAGTGTTCACTTCCGAATTGCTTCATTCCGACTTAAATAATTGCCTTCGAAAAATGGTATCTAAATAGTATTTATTTCAAAATCCTCTTGTTAAGTTAAAATAAGTCTTTTTAGATTTCGTACTTCGTAAAAAAATAAAAAATGTCCAACAAAAAAAAAAATGGAGCCAAGATGATATAAAAATCATCCAAATAAATATTATAAATATTTTCAGTCAGATTATTGTTTCTTTAGTTGCTGCGACTATTGCTATACCATATTATTTATCATATTTGATTGGATGATATTTTTCATCCTCTTGTTTTTCATCTTTTTATTTTAGTTTCCCTGTAATTGGGTTTATTTTTAATTTGTTAATTATTTTATCTATTTATTACTCTAGTTCTATTTCAACAATATCCTAGGATGGCTTTCTCGTCATTTGCGGTATCAATGTTCTAGACTACTGTTGTATAATCATGATAAATATCTTTTCCCGATATATTGCTATCAATTAATTAATTAATATATTAATATTGTACCCATTGTATTTATCTATTTATAGCTTATTAAGTTATTTTCCTATCACTATATGAAGTAACGTTTTAGGTATCAGTCTTGACAATTATCTGACAAACAACTAAAATTCTGGGTTCGTCATTCAATATTAACAATTATATTGGATTGTATTATAATAATTATTTTTCGCGTTAATAAGACCTATACCATTATATAATTACTTTGTAATACCTTAATTATAAGATTTGAAAATTTATGTCCGTCTTTTGCTCTATAACGCGTGTAGGTATTGGGTTGTAACTAATATCGAATATTTAGGCCTGCGGTCCCCTGGGGCTGTGAAAAACTAAGCTTCTAAGACAAATCAATCAAAAAATACTGCCATTTATACTTTGTCACCAACAAGTAAGTTAAAATCTATAGGGTAGATACTTTCTGTTGACATAGAATCATGAAATTTGGTTAAATATATATTTTTTTAATTTGTAGTTATTATCATTTAAAAAATATTTTTTTTTATATCAGAAATTAACATCTGCTTGGAGTATGGCCCGCGATGAAAACCGATGTATTGGAAAACTTTTTTTATCTCCTCGATTTAAAAATTTGAAATATTGAAAAAGATTTATATTAAAAAAAATTACGAAAAAAGGTAATATATAATTAAATTCGTAAGGAACGCGAGTCCTTTTGGCATTTCTTGGGTGTTTCAATTTTTTTATTTATTTATAGTAGCAAACTTTAGACGAAATTATGCCACTCGAATTTTCAGCCACGCGAAATCACAAAAAAAAAAAATGTAAAAATGTAACAAGCAATAAGATCAACTTCAAGCCTCCTTGAACATCAGAGGGCCGCATGAGGATTTAGTGAGGGCCAAAGCTTAGATCATAAATTTTGGGATCGACTGGTTTGCAATTGATTGCGCCGAATGGCTGAATCTACACCAGCACCTTTCACTTTAATGTTTTGAAAGAATGCTAATATCACGATTACTGGTCGTTGGTTGTATTTCGGTGGAGGTTGTATAATAGAGCCGATAAGCATTTGATTTAAGTAGACAATGTCTTATCCAAAAATTAATCGTTTATGAGATATTTGAAAAAATTTTTTTTTTTTTAAATTCCTGTAGTTAACGATCAAGTACTTCAAAAAAAATATATATGTATATATATTCAGCAGACAATCTGATACTTATTTGAAAACAATAAACCGTCTAAAGTATATTAACGTTTTGATGTGGTACTGATGTTGTTAAAGCTAAAAAACGTTAAAAAAAAAGGACGTGGAACGCAAAATAATTTTAAAAGTGACCTTTTGTTACAAATCAATTTAAAAGGAGATTGTGGAAGAGGCTTTTTATTACTTTGATTTATAAAATACGAATCATTTAAATTTGGTACGAAAATCAATTTGAAAGAAAAAACTGTTAATTTATGGTTTAAGTTTTAACTTCTGTCGGTAGTCCCCAACGACTCCAAAGTTTTTTGCAATCATTGGTGATAAGAGATCAGTGTTTCATGATTTGTCATTTAAAATTAGTCAACAAATCATATATTTTCTGTATGAGTGTCGATAAATTATTATTATCTCTTAAAAAAAAAAGAATACTATTATTTTGGTAGTTTTAATATTTCTTGTGCGCTGGTAGCGTAGTCTTATCCCGAGGATGTGTTGATTTAGCACGAAACGTACATAACAGATACATTTAAATTGTTCGCCGGATTAAGTATAACATTTGCACTTGCTTAGGTGTTCGACATCTGTCAATACTCTTCTTGATCCTGAATCATTATGCAACTCATTGGATTTCGTAGTGGAAGAGCAGATTCGAAGTCTCCAGGCGAGTCGCAGAGTGCATATATTGTAGGCTAGCGTCTGACACACCGACTGGTCTCCATTTCGACATCGGTTCCTATGCGGATCTTTGCTCGTTGTTGGACGTTGCTTCTTATTCTAGTCTTTATCGCTTAATTTTTTCACAAAAGCATTCTATATTGTATTCCAAAAGATAATCTACTTCTACACGGAGTTCGTTCGGCCGTTTTGGAGTTCAAAACACGGACGAACAAACAGACAGATCGTCTACCGCGATGACATTATAGGCTATCGTTTGCGTAACAGCATTGTTTAATCTTCATCAGGATCAGTCGGGACGTTGTTTACTCACAGGAGAGGAAGTACGGAGAGATAGATAAAAATTAAAAATATTAAATGCAAATTAAATGTATAACAAAACGTGTATTTATCACAAAATTTGACAAAGATATTGTATATACAGACAGATTAATTTACTAGTATAGTAATAGTTCCAACATCGAACCTAAATCAGCTCATTAGAACATGCCCCGTCTTACCTATCGCAATATGTTGTGAATGGTACTCCAGTATAGTACTTAGTGCGTAATTAGCTCAAGTATCATGTGTTACATAAATCCGTATCAATATTTATAGATAATTGTTAACTTTATTTGGGTTATAGTACGATATTAATGCTGTATGACATCAAACGCAAGTAATTTCAGTTCAATTCAGATATAATTGTTCATTTTATTTCAATTAATGATAAAAAATATTCATCCAACCGATTTTTCTTTTGAGTTCTTTAACCTTTTATTGCAGTAATTGCTTTATTTATGTGTATTACTTATCTACACTTGTTACTTTTGCTACTATTATTTTTATATTCATATATTTTTTTTTATTTTATGTATCTGTTAGTTTTGAATAGTTTTAACATTTTCAATATTTATATTACTGTTGTATATTTAATAGAATTATTAGTCTATAGTTAATATAAACAACCTATAAAAATATAATATTATTATTTATATTATAATAAATATTCCTTTTAATATCTATTACATTGCACTTTCAACATTAAATACATATATACTTATGTTATTTTTATAATTAGTAATAAGGTAAGCTTAAAGCGGCCAAAACTGAAATTTTAATTATGCATATGTATGCATTACTTTGCTTTTGATCTATTATTATATTACTATATTTATAATGTTTTGATATGACTTAAAATTGAAAAATATATGCATATTTTTCCAATTTTTAAGGGTCCGTAATCAAAGCAAAATAAAACCATTTCAGTTTCTCTTTGTTTATCTCTCCGTCGATCCCTATATCACATCCTTATAACTCCGCTATTTTTTCGTCGATTCTGATGAAATTCTACAAGTTTAGTCTTATGTATACCATCCCACAACTTTCTAAAAGAATAAGAAAAAAAATTTAGGAGTAGCTTTGAAGCAATAAAATTGAGAATTTTTCTATGTACTTCATTCATTGGCGGGGCATCGTCGGATAGATCTATTGGCAATGCACTAACTATTTTATTAATCTTAGGTATGCATTTAGCGAGTTATTAGCTTGCAAATCGTTAGCTTTACGTTGCTTTCAGTTTCCGATCTGAACAGAATCACAGTATCTAGAGCTTTATAAATAAACTAGCTTTTGCCGTCGACTCCGCCCGCATGGAAGTATCTATGTCGACTGATCACTCTATCATTTCCAGGTTCAATCTAGCTTTAGATTGTAATTTTGTCCCACAGTCGATTTCGAACTTGATGTCGTTCTCGATTTCGATCCTCGTTTTAACTTTAGAATCTGCTCCCCGTTCCGCTTGCAATATGGATTCTGTTACCAATAAAATGAAGGTCTTATTATTCGGAAATGGTGCAAGTTTCTATGAGTGAAAAAATTTTTAGAATCTGTAACAGCACAAATATGAAAATGAAGCAAAAGGAAACGTTAATAGACCATTTTATTCAAAGAGTTTCTTATTAGTAAAGGAATTTTTAGAATCAGTTCAATAGTACAAATACACGGATAACGTCAGATACAAAATATTTAGCTGTTTTTTTCTTCTAAAAATCACCCCGTTTGCGCGAACTGTGCAGTATTACCAGTTTCATAATAGTTGGTTGAATGTTTTAGGAACGCAAACGAAGCACACAAAATACATACAGGAGATCTATCTTCTATCGAGGAAGAAGGAAAATTTGATCACAATCCATTCAGTCTTTTCGGAGATTAGCCCGGACCAACAAATAGACAAACAATAATATAAATTTTATCGACATATTACAGGCTATCAAATGCACAACTGTTCTTATTGTAACCTAAATTTCATTATAATCGCTCACGCTATTCATTTAATTCAATCACATGAGAACAAATGGAAAAAAGTCTAATTAAAAACTTTGCAAAAAAAAAACCAAAATTTTCCAAAAATAACCTACGTACTGGTTCAGATATATAATTAAACGGGTATAGATAGATAATTAAAAATTACTTATTTCTTATTTCAGGAGTTAATCTACTTCTTTTCAACATATGATTATGATCTACTCAGCCGTTTAGGAGATTAGGCCTGACAAACAAATAGACGGACCCTTTATTGTAATCATATATAGCTTATCATTTGCGCAACAGTTAGTGTATCCCAGATTTTACCAAAATCGGTCAAATTGTTCATAAATTATAAAAAGACGTACAGACAGACTGACAAAATTTTAAGAAATGATAGGATTGGGGTCAATGAGGCGTAAAAGGAATATTTATCACGAAATTTTCCAAAACAAATGTACATAAAGATAATCGCCACTTATTTATACAGTAGTATAGGCAAGTAAAAAAAATGTTAGCGTCAGTGGTTTCGGTTTTAAAATTTTTACATCAATAGCTTATGCGGGTTTTGATTATACATACGACATTTCATCCCCTTAGAGCTACTTTTCCAAAACCGATGCGCCATTATTTTTCATTTGAAATAAGCAGGCAAAATATAATGTTTGGTATCAATAGCTTCGACAATTTTGTTTTTGTGTATAAATATTCAAACCCTAATTTTACCTCATTCAGGGTTACATTAACAAAATTATGCAAGTCATTGTTGTTTATTAGTAACGATAAATTAAACACAAATTTTGACATTTATAACTTTAACGGTTTTGATTTTCCACATAATATTTTACCCCTAAGTTCACCTCTTTTAGGGTTAATTTTGAAAAAAAAAACAATGATTGTGATTATTTTTCTATTTGAGTTACTAAAGTGTTAAGGTTAGCACACCTTTAGTTTCAAAGGTCCCTATTTACCATACAACAGATTTGCACTTTTTTCACTGCCTTAGAGGTCGAATTTCCATAAATTCACTCTCAGTGCTCAAGGGCTCGCCATGTTATAACAAGAACCTCTATGTAAAATTTCAAATCTGTCGATCCAGCAGCTTAGGCTATTAGTCGATATAACCAGTCAGTAACTTTTATATATAATAAATAAAAGTTATATAATTATTTTCATATATATATATATATATATATATATATATGTATATATGAAAATTATTTTGAAGATATTCTGTTTATAAGATTTTTTTTAAAGCAATCGTTAGCTACATTCAAGGACATTGTTACTATCTACCAATGTCGGGTGTCAGATGATTAAGAAAGAATGTAAATGAAGCATTAAATACAATAGAGTGCATATTCAACTACACTGCGACATGAGAACGAACTACGGAACCACTGAGAGTCTTTTAGCTGATCGCACTTCGCTTGACTGATCGCTTAGAAAAACAAACTGTCAACGCGCGAATTCCGGTATGCATACCTGCGAGTGGCTGATCTAGAACATTCCTTAAAATGTAAATAAGATCAAAAACGAGCCATCCTTAATCTAATAAAAAAAAGGTAGTATACATGTCACCTTTGAATACTGTTGAAGAAATTAACAAAAAAAAAAACGCTTTTATAACGCACTAAAATTTTAAAATAACTAAATTGTCTTGTGTTAGCTAGGATGTAGGGTACCTATGTATTTTTACCCTTGCTAATATGGTGGACGATGAATACCCTAGGTAGTTATTGGAAGCCTGGCACTTATTTTACATCCAATGACTATGTAATTCAAAAGGTGTGGATCGCTTTATCCACACTTTATTTGCATAATTTATACGATGTTGTTCTTTCGCGGTGAACTCTGAATATCGAGTCAGTCTTCCATTTGCTTGGCCCAATGAAACTGTAGTACTAAAAATAAAACGAGTAGTGCTCGGGGTCCTTTTTATGGTTCAGTAGTTGAACAAGAAACCCTCATATGATTGTCAGGTCCGTCGTGTTGTGCCAATCTGTTACAGCGTCATAACTTTTACTGCCTAATCTACTTCTTACTGGCTCATTTCTCTTTCTGGTAGTTTTATATTTGGTTGTGATCGTATGTAATCAAATTTGAAAGCCACCCTTGAGTTTTCTTGCCCTTTCCCTTTGTGGAAAAACTGCCTTTTGAAGGAATGGTAAATTTATAATCGATCGTGATGAAAATTGGTATACTGTA
Organism: Eumeta japonica; assembly: GCA_005406025.1. NCBI lineage: Eukaryota > Metazoa > Arthropoda > Insecta > Lepidoptera > Psychidae > Eumeta > Eumeta japonica. The sequence continues at coordinate 336,800 of BGZK01000022.1, forward strand.
AAAACATGTGACATGATAGGCTTACTGTCTGTATGTATGTCTTTTTTCTGTATATGCATATTTTTTATGACATAAAAACGGTTTCACCGATCTTAATGAAAACTAGTACACAGCAAGAATAATTGATTGCGCAAGCGATAGGTACTTGTTTGTTAGGGTTGGGTCAAAAAAAAATCAATTATTTTTTTAAATAAGTGACACGGAAAAATGGGTTGCTTTTTTAAGGTGTCTTACCTTAAAAAAATTCTCACCAAATATGAGCTTTCAATTTTAATAGGAAGATCCTCGGCATTGGAGTTTTTTAATTTTTTCTCAGTCCAATAGAAATAATTCATATCTCATCATTGAATAATTGTAAAGAAAAATGTTTTAGAAGAACTTTGTAGGAAATTTAATGCTCTACAAAAAAGATATCTTATATTTTTTCCGTTAACCTCACCATTTGAGAGATATTGAAGATTTAAGTTTGATTATTTTAAGACATTTCATTTTTGTTTATGAATGTTATAACTCGACAATAAATGACTATTATAATATGCGCAATATAATTTTTTGTAGGAAATTAACTGCTCTATAAAAATGGCCTCTTATGTCTTCGCGATTAAATTAAGCGTTCAAAAGATATTCATAATCAAACTTTCATGTGTACTGATTTTAAGAGTTGTCTAGCAACCCATTTTTCCGTGTCACTTGTAAGAAAAAATAATTGATTTTTTGACCCATCCTACTGTTTGCCTTTATGATATTTTATAATTTATCGGTATATAGTAAAAACATAAGATTGCCCAAAAGATAGACCACTGTCTGTCTGTTTGGTTGTCCGTTTTTATGTCCTTTTATAACTTAAAAAAGGTTTAACTGATCTTGATAAAAATTGATATACATTTGTTTTTATATAGTTGTGTGCCTGTGTGTGTTCTTTCTCTATCTGTGTACGTGTGTTATTGCGTCCATGCGTGTCTGTCTGTGTGTACTTATGCATGTCCGTCTCTATGAGTCACAATTTTATCGTGGTTTTCCATGATTAATAGGTTTTTAAATTTGCCATTTAATCTAAAACAAAAGAACTACTTGGTTGTTATTTGTTTACAATATTGATGTAAAATAGTGAAGCATGCAAAGGCCCTAGGGGTATAAGCATAGTGATTTTGCCCTTGAAAGATATCGGCACGATACTGAGAGAATTTTTAGGCACTAATAAAATAATAAAATCCTGAGACTCTCAGATTTTCAAATCAATTGGTTTTTCAGAAAAAACAAAATATGTAACAATCAGAAAAAAGAATTTTCTAAGAAATGCGTGAATCGATTGATGTGAATTTCGGATATGTTTTGGGGATAGATAGTATCTTCTAGAAAAAAAATTAAGAGCTTTATCGGTTAATAAGAAAGAACCTTAAAAATGGGATTTTTTTTTTAATTTTGATTTTTAGCTATGATTCGAGCTTGGTACAATTGTAAAACTGTTCATGTGCGGCCAAATTCACAAGCGAGCGCGTCAGTCGCATGGCTCTTTGTTGACGTAAGAGGACCGAGTCGGTAACGTACCACATCCAACGGATGATCGCAGCGACTTTTACTAAAACTCGCAATAATGTCGCAAATTAAATAACGATTGATAAAGTTAATGAATAAAGATTACATTAAAAGTTGTGTTTATACATTTTCGATAGAATTAGTTAATATGCATTGATATTAAAATATTTAACTTTTAACTTACGCAGAAAAAATAATTGTTTCTCTAAGTATAGATATGATATAGTTTTATAATTGTACCAAGCTCGAATCATAGTTCAAATCAAAATATTAAAAAATCCCATTTTTGACGTGACAACGTCTTAAATTAGGTTGCGACTGGGAGTCACTTATGAAAAAGGTGTAACGCTCGGTAACGTAACGATGAGTCACCGAACGAGAGAGAGGCCCGCCGAATGCCTTGCGTCTCTCTCCCACTCAACTATGATCGGTCTGCCGCGCGCGCAGCACTAGAGAATTAGTGCATAGCTTGCAAATGTATTGCAAGTTATTGTATGTATATTTGTATATAAATACGTATGTATGTGTAAAGGTAAAAATAAAATTTTGTTAATATGAAATTCAGTGCGAGATTCTTTGTATAAATTAATGTTTTAAATATAATTCTTTGTATAAATAAATGTTTTAAATTGTTACTATTATTTCATCCTTCTTCCTACTATACGAATGAATATTCACATTAAAATGATTTTACCATTCAAAGTCGTTGTCACGTAAAACTTTCGCCCGTATACCGACTTTACAGGCAACCAAATTTTTTTTTAAGGTTCTTATTAACCGATAAAGCTCTTAATTTTTTTCTAGAAGGTACTATCAGCCTCCAAAAAGTATCCAAAATTCAAATCAATCGATTCACGCATTTCTGAGAAAATTCTTTTTTTCTGGTTATTACATGTTTTGTTTTTTTTTTCTTAAAAACCAATTGGTTTAAAAATCTGAAACTCTCAGGATCTTTTTATCTCATTAGTACCTAAAAAATTCTCTCAGTATCGTGCCGATATCTTTCAAGGGCAAAATCACTCTGCTTATACCCCTAGGGCCTTTGTAAATTTGGATATGGGGTGTTATGTCTGGAACTGCTGATCCCATTCCGAGAATTCTGTAATTAATAGAAACCTATTATTCTGATTCCTGAGCGCTATTAACAAACTCTTTTTAATTCTGATAAAGATGTGTTTTCAGTAAGAAATCGCAATATTATTAATTGAAGTCAGAAAAAATGGAGACGAATCACAATAAATCAACCAAACGAAATGTTTGGTTAATTTATTGTCATGCATTGCCTAAACGCTTTGAGAGATGGATATAAAATGTATTTAAAAGTATGACATATGACACGACGCCATATAACTGTGTTTAATATTTCAGTCATGGAGACGGTTTTAAAATTTATAAGAGAAAAAAAATCGCCAAATTAAATTCGGATATGATTTTCAGGTATACTATGAATTCTTATAAAAACAAATGGTTTAATTTAACCAGCACGGGGCGGCGATGGCTCGGCAGTCAAGGTTCGGCTGGTTCTGAAGGTATCAGAAGTTCGATCCCGACCACGACCGAATCGACCGATGACTTCTTGACGTGAGTCAATGTGAACCGCGCGCTCTGTGCATCGTAGACCGCGTTAAGCTGTCGGTCCCGGACATTACCAAAGCTTTGGTGAGGACAGTGTTCAACAGCCAATCCACTGGGCCAGCGTGGAAGGTTCAAGTTTCAAGCCTCTTATTTGAAATAAATAAGTTGTGGGAGGGTTTGGCTTAACAGGGTCTGAAAAACAATCTATATGACAATTTCATGATTGAGAAGTTCTCTTTTTAAAGTATGTTGATTGCTGGAATAGTTTGTTGTATAACGTAAAAAGGGTATAAATAAGTTTACGATTGGGGAAGAGGCACTCATCGATTCATGCACTTTGCGAGATTTCCGAAATTATAAGGCCCTATGGAAATTAAATTTGGTCAGATAATAGCTCGCATATATTGTAGGGACCCAATAAGGAAGAATTTTTGGAATATCCATTTTTTATCCGAGGAAAAGGGGCTAACTTTCCGTGTGAAACTTGGTATAAATATTGCTTATTTAAAAAACCGCCTTTAAAAACCTTTTCAAATAATCATTTGAACAAACTTCAAAAACAACTAATTAATTGATTTTTAAGTCGATTTCAGTTAAAGCAAGGTAGAAAAATCATAAAATTATAAACATGGATATGAAAAGTTAAACATTGAGTCAAAAAAGAAATCTTCTTCTTCTTCTCCTCGAGACACGACTGCGCCTGATTTGTCTTTAGCGACATATCATAGTATTATCCTCTAACTCTTAATCGTTAAGGAGTGTTGTGGCTTCTATTATCAGCTCAATAGCATGGGGTGAAAATACCAGATGCAAAAACTCGAATAACTAGAAAATAAGAGCTTAAACAGACTATACGTGCCTGTATTACTTAAGGGTATTCCTCAATTATCTTGGGATCCCGTCATCAGATCTTGACTTGGTGATTATGGAACCACCTCAGAAGTATACTCTTTCAAATAATAAAAAAAAAAATCTGGATATCGGTCCACAATTGATAAAATTATTGTTAAATATTCAGAATGTTTTTTGAAGTCGGTTAAAAGTGGCGACGGGCGTCTTTCGCAATAAGGTGTCGAGCAGTAGCGTTGTACAATTTATAAAAATGAATGTGTATTTTGTTCGTCTCCTTTGTGTGCCTAAACCATTCAACAAATTATTATAACACTTTCTATGTGTGGTAGAATTTGATAATCTGTAATAACACAAATATGCAGATGACGCCAGAGAGAAATTTCAATAGTCTATTGTACCCAAGCAGCTTCTTGGTCGTGAAGGAATTTTTAGAACCTATTCAGTCAGTCGGTTCAATAGTACAAATATGGGAACGAAATCGGGGACAGTTGTTAGTTTTTTCATTTAGAAATCTTTCGGTTTGCGAGCACAACACATCGCCAGTTTTATAATTTTCAGCACTTGACTAATTTTGAGTCTTATTGACCTTCAGTTATAGTTTTGCTTTACCATCATACTGATGTTTATTTAAAAAAATACCGGAAACGAAAGCTCAAATCGTTATCAGTACGTGAAAAACTGAGGTTATTGTATGAAGTTGAAGGTTCTATTAATGGAACCATCTGTAAATGAGACAGATATTTATTTATATCTGGATATCTGTGACACTGGGTAAGTGGAATACCTCTATAAGTGAGACAAATTTTCAGGTCCCTTGATGTCTCACTTAATCAGGTTACACTATATAAGTACCCTTAATTTATAGGTGTTAATAAATGCTACTTTTTTATATTTTTATACTTCTTTTTTTATTATTATTTTCTATAGCTTATTTTTTTATGAGTATTACGTTTTATGGTTATTGCTATGTCACAATCATATGAACCTCCGCATTAAGTCATGCTTTTTAATAATTAATAGTTACAGGTATTATTTTTTTTGAGTTCTTATATTTCATAATCGTTGTTTTCTTGTTTATTATTATGTTGTCACTCCCTCGCTTTGCTTCAAGTATATATAAAAAAAATGTCCACACTCACTGCTAACATTAGCATGTCGGTGACGCAGGCTCATAAGATTTTACGTATTCGAAAAACGCCTAACATGCCTACAAAGTTTCCATTTCAAAAAGACACAAATCTGATTCACAGGGAAAGCTACCCGTAAACCTGTAAAGGATGGATTTTCTTGAGCGCCTCCCTTCGCTTTCATCAGGCATATCATGCGCATGAAACTTGTTAGCAAAATGTTTCCACACCCTTGTAGTTTTTAAGCTGTTCGTATTAAAAATTTGTAATCACAGACGTAAGTAAGCCACGGTGAGAATTAGGCATATCATGCGCATAAAACTTGTTAGCAAAATGTTTCCACACCCTTGTAGTTTTTAAGCTGTTCGTATTAAAAATTTGTAATCACAGACGTAAGTAAGCCACGGTGGGAATCAGGCATATCATGCGCATAAAACTTGTTAGCAAAATGTTTCCACACCCTTGTAGTTTTTAAGCTGTTCGTATTAAAAATTTGTAATCACAGACGTAAGTAAGCCACGGTGGGAATCAGGCATACCATGCGCATAAAACTTGTTAGCAAAATATTTCCACACCCTTGTAGTTTTTAAGCTGTTCGTTTTAAAAGCTTGTAATCACAGACGCAAGTGGAAATATTAACTATACTACAGTATCGAGACTTGACGACTCAAATTGATTTAGGGGGCTCTGTGTGCGCATGTTGAATAAGGTTCCTGTGGATACACAAAATTTACCCTTATATGAATTTAAAGTATATGTTAAGCAAACACTCTGCACAGAAGGGTATTGTGCAATCTCTGAATATTTAGAGGACAAATGAACATAATGAGCTTGATTTTTTACAGATTTTTTCCTGCAATAGTCTTATATACGATTATTTTTTTTTATAATTGGTTTGAAAAGAACTATCCTCAAGTTTCTTGCTCGGGTTTCTTGAGGGATCATTGCCTTACTAACGAGATGTAATTAAAAGAAAGTGGAAATAATTTAAAAAAAAACTATAAATTCTTTAAATATTATGACGTATTTCAAGAGTTATATTATAACCTATGAAATAAAGATATTTTGAATTTGATTTTGACGAAAAAAACAACCTTATGTGTTTAATGGACGACAATGTTTCTAAAGTGTTATTACACACAGCGACAATGCGAAAAATAATTTTGTCTTAGCAGGGAACATGTACAGCATTTTTTTCATCCTCATTTCCGGTAAGTTCTTCGCTCACCCCTTAATCCCTTCGATGGGCAGCCTACCACTTAAACATGGAAATGTATCAGTATTTGTCAACTGAAGGATTTATAACATCGTACTTTGGTCTTGAGGCGTTAAAGTATGACATTATCGCCTAGATGCATAAATTCGCACCTATTTTCGGTGTTAGCAACCATCCAAACGTTAGTACGCGTCCATCAATTAATAGATTAATTCGACATAACGGCGTCTGCAATATCCGGTGGCCTACGAACGTCTGGTATGACGCGTGGGGTGGCGGCGCCATACAATCAAAAAGGGGTCCGGTGCGAGACAAATTAGTTCCAATTTCCTCCGTTTATATCACCGCCGCGCGCGCACAGCAGTACCTATAGATGTAAAATTAGTAACAAAATCACAATAGGGTAGTTTACCGATATTTAGAATATTATCTTGTTGACCGTCGGTGATACAACACCTACGGTTTGCACTTTATTGCCGTTGAAGTTGCTAGATTTTTAAATTTTTTAACAAACAATCATATCTGCCAAAATAATTTTTCTTACTCTGCATAAAAAATATACATTTTTTTAATGAGAAGTATCCCATGTCCTTTCTAATAGATACCTCTAAGAATATGTGTACAATGTTTCATGATAATCGGTTTACGGTCAATATTAGTAGGGATAGTTATCCGTCGTATAGACGAAGGCCGCCTGAGGATGGTGGTAAAAAACTTAACATTCAGCCTCGCAGTGGTGTAATCAAAAGTTTCGATAATAGCTAGGTTGTGCCCTATTCGCCGATTCTGTGTAAATTATTTAACGCCCACATTAATGTTGAAGCTTGCAATTCTGTACGTGCAATTAAATATATTTGCGAGTATATCGATAAGGAAAAAGATCAGGCGATCTTCAATCTGCGTAATGAAGGTGTTGTACAGCTCCAAAATGAAGTACAAACTTATCAAGCAGGAATATATGTCAGAAGCAATGAAGTAGCGTGGCGGCTGTTTGGCTTTCCATTACGTGGAAGATATTCTACTGTTACACATCTTGTAGTACATTTATAAAACGGACGAGTTTTTTTTTTAATGAGAACACCTGTCAAGAAAGGCTTTTATCTCCTCCTAATACCACACTGACTGCATTTTTCCAGCTTTGGCAGAATGATCTTTTTGCAAGGACATTACTGAACTCTAAGGTTCCTCATTATATGTGGAATAACCTCGTAAAAAGAATGGCATCGTCGTATTCAAGGTACAACTGTTGAAAATCAGTCAGGGGTTAAAGCATCGGACGCTCTTGGTCGTGTCTAATCGGTACATGTTACAAATTTCGAATGCTTTTGTCTGCTATGTTATTGCATCATGTTCGAGGTCTAACTAGCTTTATAGAACTTAAAATTGTCAATGGTCAGGAATGTCAAACTTATTGAAAAGCATGTGAAGCTCGGCGACTATTATAAAATCATAATCATTAGGATGGAACGAAGGAGGAAGCCGTACAATGTCGATTATCAGATAAAATCAGAGAACTTTATGCAACGCTTTTATCTTCTTGTAGTCTTTCTAGTCCATAAACTCTTTGGGATAAGTAGAAAGAAAACAAGGCGGAAGATATTTTACATTACCTGCAGCAAGTGCACACAGATATGACGTTCAATGAACATATCTACAACAAACCGCTAATTATAAACGAAAACAAGGTTTTTTTAATGGTTGGAAAAAGACTAGATAATTTTGGATTGCAAAGTCCTCGATGAGACAATGGAGATGATTTTAATAATGAAATTGCTAGAGAGTTAGACTATGATTTTAGAGCACTGCAACATCAAGTGACTGAGTTAGTTCCTCAATTATTTCCAGAGCAAAATTATGTCTTCCATCAAATTTTGAGTAAAATAGAATCCGGCAACGATGCACGTTCCTTTCTTAACGCACCTGAAGAACCGGAAAAACGTTTTCGCTCCACTTATCACTAATGTCCGTCAGAAAAGACCAAAAAATAGCAGTTGCTGTAATATCTTCCGGTATTGTCGTACGTTACTGAACGGTGGACGTACGGCACATTCCGTTTTAAAATTAGCATTGAATCTTGCACAGGTAGAATTTCCCATATGTAATTTCAGTAAAAATAGCTCGTGAGGTAGGATGCTTCAAGGCTGTAAGCTTTTAGTGCGGGATGAAAGTACAATGTCCCACAAGAGGGCTACTGAGGCTTTAAACCGGACTCATCAGGACTTACGAGATAGTACAGATATAATGGGAGGAATGGTGGTTTTATTAGCTGGTGATTTCCGACAAACTCTCCCAGTCATTCAGAGGGGAACACCGGCAGATGCAATTCAAGTATGCATTGAATCATCAAGCTTATGGTCGTTGAAGTTGAAAATTCAGTTTGAAAACGAATATGAGACTAGAGATATTTTCATAACGACGTGGATTCGGGGGCTTTACGCAGGAATGTTGTTGAAAATCGATGATGGTTGTTTAGACGTTGACCATAAAGGTTATATTTCACTTTCAAGAGAATCTTTTAATTCAGTAGAAAATCATGTGGATCTCATTGCTCATGTTTTTCAAGAATTACAACGAAATTTGAGTAGTGATCAGTGGTTGTATGCAAGAGCAATATTGGCACCAAAAAGTGAAGTGGTGAATAGAATTAATACCGCAATTTTAAAAGGAGTGCAAGGAGATATTAAGGAGTATTTGTCAATGAATACAATCATGGATACGGACCTAAGTACTTCATATCCTGTAGAGTTTTTAAATTCACTTGAACTGTCGGGTGTACCGTCAGATAAACTTTGATTGAAAATAAATGTACCAGTAATGCTTATGCGAAATCTAGATGCTCCCCGGTTATGTAATAGAACAAGGCTTCGCATTACGACATTAGGGCAGAATCTACTTGGTGCTACAATTCAACAGGTGCCGCTAAGGGAGAAAGTGTCATCATACCTTGGATTCCAATTATTCCCACTGACCTTCCATTTCAATTCAGAAGGGTACAGTTTTCCGTCAAGCTCAGCTTTGCTGTTACTATAAACAAAGCACAAGGGCAGATATTACAGGTAACAGAAGTGCACTTAGAAAATCCATGTTTCTCTCACGGTCAACTGTATGTAGCCTGTTCGCGTGTGTCTAATACCCGAAAAGTACACATTTTTGCACCGGGGAAAAACTTACAACATAGTATACAAAAATATTCTAGAATAATACTCTGCATTTTATCTTTTTAAATTGTTATAATTCAAAATTACTTATTTTTATTTTAGTGAATTACATTTTAACTTTTGTTATAGTAAATTATTTCAATAAAGCATGTTTTCAGTTTTTCAAACTTCATTGTATGTAGTAATTTTTAAATACTGAATCACATTGGTTCAGTTGTATTGGAATGTAATGATCTTTGATATTTATTTAAGGGCTTCAACGCGAGCGAAGCCGCGTGTAAAAGCTAGTGTATATATATATATATTATAGTTTTTGAATAAAATACCTGTTGACATACGGACGAACGGACGGACGGACATGACGAAATTATAAGGGTTCCGTTTTGCCATTTAGATTCGAAACCCTAAAAATGAAATCAAATTTAAGAACAATTAGAAAAGTAAAGAACTATGAGCCTTCAAAAAGTTCTATTTTATCTTTCTTGCAAAACGAACTTTAACATTACTCTATATGGCGCTAGTAGACAATGATGTCACTGGATACTAGTGTTTTCTCCAATTATCATTTAAAAAAAAAATACTCGGATATAGTTATCAAAAAACGATTTCACTACACTTTTACTACAATAAAAAAGCTTTAAATACAGTGATGTGAAAAAAAAAATGGTAAACTATCCTGCTGAATTTTGTTTTGTTGTTAATTGTGGAATTTGTTTTTCTGTTGTGGATTGGATAGTCAGTGACTCCGTCAATATTTCCAGTAGAAAAATTATACTTGTATCTGGTAGAATCTCGTGATGTTAATTAATAACGACACAACGTATAATGACCTCATTTATTACATAAAATTATGACGAAGAAAATTATAAAATTTTAAAATGGCGTATTCATCCTTTAAACACTAATATTTTTTGTCGACATAACATTACGATATGTGAAGTATACATATTAGACGCCAATGGCTTAGCCGAGAATATTACTCCGGTACCACAAGTCGGTACGGGATTGCAAATAAATAAACAATTATTATCTTATTATCAGACCAAAAAAAATTTGGTTGCCTGTAAAGTCGGTATACGGGCGAAAGTTTTACGTGACAACGACTTTGAATGGTAAAATCATTTTAATGTGAATATTCATTCGTATAGTAGGAAGAAGGATGAAATAATAGTAACAATTTAAAACATTTATTTATACAAAGAATTATATTTAAAACATTAATTTATACAAAGAATCTCGCACTGAATTTCATATTAACAAAATTTTATTTTACCTTTACACACATACGTATTTATATACAAATATACATACAATAACTTGCAATACATTTGCAAGCTATGCACTAATTCTCTAGTGCGCGCGCGCAGACCGATCATAGTTGAGTGGAGAGAGACGCAAGGCATTCGGCGGGCCTCTCTCGTTCGGTGACTCATCGTTACGTTACCGAGCGTTACACTTTTTCATAAGTGACTCCCAGCCGCAACCTAATTTAAGACGTTGTCACGTCAAAAGTCGTCAATAAAAACTCCAACAATTAGGCGTATACCTAAGCTGTTGCAGCACATTATGGCAGTGCATATGATAAGAATACAAATAAAAACCGGGTGTGTATGTATATGGGCGGGCGACGTGCGCGTGTCGAGTTCAGTGAATCATCACACATCACGGCCTCTCACAATCGGCCGACGCGCATTCCGTTCTGGACGCCGATAGTGGAAAACACGTAGGTAGTAAACAACCCTATTAAGGGCAGGGCAGGTCAAATAACTATGTAGTCCGTGTAACAAATATATATATATAATGCGTGTGTGAAAAATAAATATAGGTCCACAGCATCTTCATTGTGGTTGGAAACGCATATGTTATTTAATGCTGTTAATGTGATTGCCCGACTTTTCCTGATGATGTGCTTTGTGATCACGAAACGTACGTAGAAATTATATACTAACTAGCTTTTACCCCCGGCTCCGCCCGTTTGGAAATAAAACCTTTCAATATTTGTTTCTGTTAACCACGATTCCGATATTATCCCTGCTTTCGGTTTCGGTCCTGGCTCTGCTTTTCATTCCAATTTTGGCCCCGATCTAGATTCAGCTTCTTTTGTACCGATCGATGACGTTATCACATCGAAATAGAAAAGCATAGAACTACTTCCTACATCGACAAAATGACCAAATGTTATTGGCTTCCCTATAGTCGCACCATACCATATTGGCTTCGCCGTCGCGTAGATGTTTACCATACGTCTTCACTCTTTGTTTTTCTGTCAACAGGTGTTCTATTCTTTCTCTTCGGTCAAGAAATAACAATACCGTTCAAAATTACATCTAAAAAAGACAACAAGGTCCTTTGTAAGAGATTTATTTGATTTAAAAACATCTCGTATATTCTCATTTACATTTGTGCGAGTCGTGTGACACGAACGAACATAAATTTGTTCGACGTTAATAATTCTATGCTTTTCCATTTCAATGACGTCAGCAACCATGATCCGTATATCGGTCTCATCAGAAAAACCCATATTCTGACAACGAAGACACACGTGATGCCGCAAATATTTATGTCATGAAACGATCTCACTTACGCTCTTGATGCTGATCCCTGTCCTGCTTGCGATTTCGATACCGGACTGATATTGAACTTAAATCTCTCTTGAACATTGTTCTTGCCAATAACCAATCAGCAGAAGTAAGGGATTCGTTGTCACGCAAGCAAAGTCGCGAGCAAAAGTTAGTATCTTTATAAATTATAGCTTGTATGTTATTATAGTGTATAAACTATATCACTGTGCAGTTTCAAATAATTTTGTTCAGCCTTTGAAGTGTGATTGGGTAAGAAAAGTCCACATATACAGTTTTTAACATTTATAATATTAATAGGATCTACAGTATGTAAATAAACAGCACCGCACCACTTTTTACAGTTATAGAGTATCATATACTAATTGAGTAGCTGGCGAACAAAAGTAGACAAGTCCGTGTTCAACCGTAGATAGTTTTTTCGCATAAGTTTATGCTTTATTATGAAATCTAATAAATTGTCTTATATTATGGACCAAAAGTGTGCAAATCTCGTCTAACAATTGTAACACCTCAAAATTAACATCGGTGTTTACTAGAAAATTTGACTTTCCCTAATAAAATGGTAATTAGATAACAGCTTCAGAACGAGATACTGTAGTGTTATTCTGATGGTTCCATAATTCGTTATGATTAAAAGTAAAAGAACTTTTTTTGCATTTATAATTCGATTCAGACGATGGATTATAAAAAAGAAGAAATTTAAAAGCACCTATTTAGAATATCTAATTATTAATATCATTCAATCCTTCATCAGATTGATCTGTCATCTGTCATTTGTGTTATATCGAAGATAACTTTCTCAAATACAAAAAAAAATTGTGAGTATTCTTTTTCTGATTGGAAAAGCGTCAGAACAGGCATAGTGAAAACCAAATTTCTCTCATAGAAATATTATAACCAATCAATCTTCTATCTAATAAAAGTATTTATCGTGGGATCCTCCTAAGCAACGCGTAAGATACGCTGTTTTATTGAGAGAAGTGATTTGTGACGTCTGTTATCCCGGTTATAATCGGTGGCACGTGTCTGTGGTGGTTCTAGGATCCTTTTTTTTTTTTTCACTCCTGCAAGGGTGAATGTCTGACATCTGGATGCGCAGGCGCCGGTTAGGGCGCAGCGTTCCATTCCTTGGACAGTCTTAGCCCACAACATTTTTGCTAAGACACATCTGCCTGCACTGCCTACTGCCGAGGTTTCATCACAGATCTAAGAGTCTAAGAACAAACAAAGGTTGGAAGTGAACCCAGGTCAATGTTGGAAATCAGGTACCTTAATCTCTTTATCAGCTCTCCATGCAGAGGCTGTATCAAACTTATCTCAACGTTTGATTGTGAACATCATTAAGTTTGATTATATATTTTTTCTTCTCACTTGCTGTCGGGTGGCGCCCATTAATTACGTTGTAATTATGTGTACAATGTTTATCATATATCTCTATTGACAAAACAGTTAAATAATTTAGTCCTAAATTGAACCCTATTATATGTCAGAGGTCACATAAAAAGCAATCATACGCTCTAAACCCTATGTCTCATTGAATATAAATTAAATATTCTGTATTGTATCTTTATACTTTTAATTTACTTATTTTGATAAACTCGCTAATGAAAATTCAGCGATACACATTTTAAGTTAAAATTTCAATTAAAAGAAAACAAAGTAGTAAGAGATATAGGAAAATTGTTTATTTGGCTTGTATGCTTTTGTTCGCCAGTTCCTCAATTACAATAAACATAATAAAAGTAGAAATTAACATTACCAGAGAAACAAATTTTTTTAATTTTTATTATGCTTATTATAATTAAAATATGATACTCTATAACAGAGAAAATTGACACGGTGCTGTTCGTTTACATACTGTATTTGCGATTAAGATAAATAGAATTTCTACACTCGCTTAGGTGTTCGATATCTGTCAATCGTCGCGAATCAATATTCAATTGCTGGATGAGGATTCAGAGCAGATCGTCAAGAGTGTCAGCGGTAGGTAGCGTGCTTCATGTTGCAGGCAAGCGTCTATATGGTAAATAGTACGATACTTCTCATTAATGTTTAATTTGTAGTCTCGAGTCATAAGCTATCGATGTGTTCAATTTTACCAAACTCTTACACAAATAAATTAACGGGAGACAGCTTGAGCGAGTTTTAAAACAATAGTATCACCACAAATTTAATTTCGCATGTTTAATTTATAGTGCTTACCCCAATTTCCCTCTTTTCCCCATTCGATGACTTTTATTAGCATTCCGTTCAATTGATGGAATTCAGTCTCGTCAATCATATTTTCAAAATAGAGAAATAATTAGCAATCCCACATTGAGAGGAAAATAAAAAATATATATATATATACATAATTTAGCGTCAACTTCTCTTCTGGAATGGGTAATTACGTACTTTGCCCTTGGTGGCCGTTTGTAATTTTAGGATACAAAATAGAATACAACATTGAGATATCAATTTTTGGAATTCCACCAACATCCGCTAACGTGTGTATACATATGCAGTTTTACGCCTTTTATTACGAGTTGAACGGTCTCAGAAAATAAAATGCGATAGACTGACAGACGTTAAAGTGACCCCTTAAATATTTGCTTTCTGTTCTTATCGTTCCGTTTTTTACAATACCTTATTAACTCTGATAAGCTATTGTAAAAAACATCAAAGTTTTGACAATTTCTTGCTGATTGTTATTGATTTTGCAATGTTTAACTAAACAAACAAATTAAAAACAAAACTGAAAGCTTTCAAAGAACGATTTGTTCAACTTCATCACTTTAGAGAGGTATATATGTACAACGACGGATAATAATAAGATTTTTTTAAGATCCATGAACCCGATGAAAAATAGGCTCTCTTATAAGATCATTCTCGTATCTGTCCGCAGATCTGTTGTAACAAATGGACAGACAGACTTATCTTCTCCGTATCTGGTAGAGAAAAAGGTTTCGATTTGGTAAATAGGAATTTTAAATTTGAAGGACGAGTTCAAAAAAAAAGTCAACTGGATCGTGGGATTTATGAAATGAATGGCTTTGTTAAGAGAAATTCAAGCATAACATTTTTTGTTGATCTTAAAGTGCGTAATTTAAACCATCAAGGATTGCATACAAAAATCAAAAGTTCGCTTCTTATTTCCAAAACTGGTAAGCCTGAAATTTTGAATATAATACGGAATATAGGGCCCCGCTCATAGATTACGGGAGAATCTACGCGAAAATTTTAAATTTTATAAATTTACACGGAACACGAAAAATAGCCGTGTAGAGAAAATGCGTCGCTTAATTTCACCGAGGATAAATGCGATGATTCATAATACGGAACCCTCCATACAAGAGTTCGAATGGTACTTGGTCGATTAACTTATAGATGTATTTACTCGTTTAAACATGTATCCAGTATAATACCTTCTAACAATCTTAGTGAGATCGAGGCGAGGTCGGTTTAAGGATGAACGCGTTCAGATCGAATGCGAATCGGGAAGCTGTTAACTACAATCGGTGTCGATATCGGTAACAAGATCCGGGACTGACGGCTTAACGTGTTCTCCGTGGCACGGAACAAGTGAGTCGATTCGAATCTAGTTGTGAATTCACCGATCGATTCGCTCGTGAAAAGTAATCGAACGTAACTATATTTCCTTTCGAACACAACGTACTAATCACTCGATCGATATAGAATATAATTTTCTATATAATAGAATACATTACATCTGTCTGCATAAATAAGTATAAGAAATCCGTAAATCTGTGTTTTGCTATGAACGAGAGGGATATTAAAGGAAAAGTAAATAAGGGAAACCAAAGAGAATAAACATTATAACGGCGCGAAAAGTCGCGCCGTTGTAAATGGTCAAAACGTTTCGCGGCAAACGCGATTATCTGTCCATAATGTAGATAAAGTATGGTTCGGAGATTAAGAACCTATTGGACGATCTTCTTTTAAACTGACGTTTAACAGAAATTCAATTTTATAATAAAATTTACGTTCCGTGTCTTCCTTTTGACGGGTTTTAGTCGGAACAACCGTTAAAGGAAGGAGATGAAACGCAAATTTTATTTTGACTAATTTTTTTTCCTTAAAAGGAGTTCGTGGAAGGGGTCCTTAGCTTCTACATTAATGAAGGTAAAGTCGAACAAGCAATGGACAGCGTGAAAATAAAATGTACGCAGTGATGCCATCTCTGCATAGCATATGTAAGTGTCCTTGAGAGATACAAATGACAATCAGTGATACGATAGAACTATTTGTTCCGAATGATATGGTGGCTAGATTTGAAATGTGTATGTCTAAGGTGTGTATAATGATTTAAAAAAGATGTACGAAAGTAGGCTGAAGAAATAAATCGATAATAGAGGGTATGTGTGGAAAAAAAGTGAGATATTAATAAAGCATCAAATATCAAGCACAGTTGGAGGAGTTGTGTAAAACTAGCAATGACTAACCTAGGTCGTACAATTTGTGGAGCCTGTTTAGGCCTCCGGGGAATAGTGGTGAGCTTACGAGTATGTCTCAATGTGGTATTACCACATTCATATAAAATTATAGGCGTATGAGCCAGTTAGTGTACGGGTTTAGTTACCGTACAGGTCACGTATACGAAATTAAAAACGCCGAGTGAGCAGAATCATTAAAACTCGTGCCAAAATTTAGTGCAAAAAAATAAATAAATGAAATCAGTGCTAAAGGATAAGCAACAAATTAAAACACTGCTAACTTTACATTAACTTAACAGTGTTCTACCATGAATTCCATAATGAACACAATACATAGGCTGCACTGAAAATTTCTGGAATGAATGAGAAATAATTATTATGAATGGTTAAAAATGAATTTATTGTCTCTCAAAATATTCTCCGTTCGAATAAATGCACTTTTTCATACGAATAAACCGACTTTGAAAACATTTATGCAACTCTTCCCTAGTGGCCTCAGTAACATGGTTTTCATACACTTCGCCAGTCTCTTCTGATGATGTTTCTTAATTTTTGCGAACAAAAAAAGTCTCAAAGTAAAATTGTTCATAAGTTCTACGTTTTTATTCTTCAAAAATTTATTTGTTTGTTTGGCCGTGTAAGAACGGGAATTGTCGTGGTGCAAGATGATACGATGTTTACGATTATTTTTACGGAAGTTCGTCAATAACTTCCGGCAAACAAATAGTCGTGTACCAATCACTATTGACGGTACGACAATTCTCCATAGCAACACGAGCTACGTGGTCAGTTTTATTAAAAAAGAAGCAATCATCCGCTTAGAGGCATTTCGCTCGTGTGTCACTTTGGTTGGGTTCGGTTCATCTCGATAGACTCATGCGGTCGATCGCTACTTTGTTTCGGAGTCGTAGCAATAAATGCATATTTCGTCCATGTTTCTTCACCAGTTACCATGTCCCATACCACATTTGGCGCCCGCCCCTTCCTTGAATATAGTAAGCATGGCATAGCACCAAGTAATGGTCCATTTTTTGAGCCTCAGTCAAATTGTGTGGGATCCACCGTCAGCACAGCTTTTTCATACCTAAATGTTTGGACAGGATTGATTGTATTTGATTCATGCCTATGCCTAAGGATGCCCGAATCTCATGGTAGGTCTCCTGCCTATCTGTTTCGATCATACGGCGTACAGAATTGATATTTTTGTTGTTCACAGCGGTGGACGGGCGACCATCACGAATTTCGTCACTAAGATTGACACGACCGCTCTTGAATTCTACAAACTAGTTATAAATAGTCATTTGCAAAGTGCTTCATCGCCAAAAGCAGCTCCAAACCGAGCAAGGCTCTGATGAGCTGTCAAATTACACTTAAAATCGTAGAAAATTATACTACGAAAATTTTCACGACTAAAATCCATGGTGATGAAGATGCGCAATTTTTAAAATGACGCCACAATGCAAAAACAAATTAACAGTTAAATGAAACAAACTGTATTCTACAGCCAAAGATTTCCATTTTAAAATGTAGTAATTACTTTTGATGTGAAATATCTATAGGCGCAGGGTAAACCGGATTGTTGGAGTGGCGACACTTGCCGTGGCGACAGGTCGCCACGTTATACTAGGGTATATATAGTCTATTTATAGTAGAGTGCATTGTGTGGCAACGGGTCGCTACGCTATACAATGGTATATACATAGTCAAAATGTATACCGTAGTAAACAGCACCATCGAACCGAGTGAGAAGGGAGTCGCACAGTCGGTTGCACATGGCGACGCGTCGCCACATCGTACACATTACTACTTTTTGATTAATATGATTGTATTTTTGATTAATAATTGATTATTAACAATCAATTATTAATAATCAATTATTAATTATTATTG
The DNA here is from genome assembly GCA_005406025.1 of Eumeta japonica. Taxonomy (NCBI): domain Eukaryota; kingdom Metazoa; phylum Arthropoda; class Insecta; order Lepidoptera; family Psychidae; genus Eumeta; species Eumeta japonica. Next base: position 355,169 of record BGZK01000022.1, read on the forward strand.
TGTCAAGCAATTGTCACAGTAATACCGTCAGAGGAAACATAGAATATAACTATTACTGAAGTTACAGATGAAATGAATTAAGTTGTGGCAACTTGAAATTAATATTGATTTTTTGTATTTAATGAAAATAAATGTTTATTAAATAAATAGTCATCCTTTTCTGTAAAAAAATCGTCATATTTAATTTTTCCATTATGCTATATTTGGTTCCTGTCGTAATCTGGTCTTTAATGCATATTACTTGTACAAACTCGATGTTTCACATCTGCTAGGCGTCCCGTGACGGCTCACAGTTTTTTAAAATATTGTTTATGTAAGTTGTCAGTTCCAGAAACTTATAGTACGTCCCATGTATAAGACGAAGTTGAAGTACTCATAAATTAGTACTGATCATATATAAAACAAAAACATTAACTTTTTTTTTTACTTTTACATAAAAAACATTGTTACTTTTACCCACAGCAAGCTGCGGCGTGGAAAATAGCCATTTCTTGGGTAACCGCTTAGAGACAGGGGTAATTATTTAGGACTCAAATAGTGTTGGCCATTTATGAAAAAAAAACATTAGCAAGTTGCGAAGTGGAAAATAGTTATTTCTTGGGTAACAGCTTAGAGACAAGGGTAATTATTTAGGACTCAAAATGAAAAAAAACAATAGCAAGTTGCGGAGTGGAATATTTTCCACTCCGCCATTTCTTGGGTAACCGCTTAGAGACAGGGGTAATTATTTAGGACTCAATAAGTGTTGGCCATATATGAAAAAAAACATAAGCAACTTGCGGAGTGGAAAATAGCCATTTCTTGGGTAACCGCTTAGGAACAGGGGTAATTATTTAGTGTTCAATTAGTCCTGTAGGTACATATTATATGAAAATAACATTAAGGAAATATTTTTTTACTTTTATATAATAAACACTGTTATTTTTACGCATAGCAAGCTGCCGAGTGAAAAATGGCTATTTTTTAGGTAATCCTAAGGGACAGGAGTAATTATTTAGTATTCAATTAGTACTGGCCATATACAAAACAAAAATTACCAAAACCTTTTTTTCATTCTTCATACAAGGGTATTATAGTATTTTTTTTTTTGCACTAATAGGCATAGATTGAGCACTAAATTATTAGTACTTAAACTTCGTATTATATTATGCCAATCATGGAGTTTAAATTACCACACGGCTAGCTTAATGTAAAACTAACAGTGTTTCAATTTTTCGCTTATCTGTTAGAGCACTAAATTTATTTTTTGTTACTAAATTAGCACTCAATGAGCACTAAATTTTGGGTAAGAGTTTTAGTCTTCCGCTTATTCCACTCTCAAGAACAGGTACGGATCAGTCACCTTACGGAAAAATTACCGTAAAGCATTTTCATAATGTTGTTTTTCTATACAACGCCATTCCTTCAAGAATGTTTGGCGTGAATAGCTTCTAACCATGATAATTTCTTCATTTTTAGAGTTATGATCTATTAAAACTAAAAAATGTCACACGCAAAAAAGTTGTTATTAACCACTTGTAAATATATCTATTTTTTTTAATTCATCCCCTGTCGCTTATTTGGCGACAGCCCTTGTATGCCATTTTCAGAAATATTCATCTGCATGTGTTCAGCCATTCATACTGGTTGGCGAGGAACTTCAATAATTGTGCTAATAATAATAAGTATTTATTCGTTTTTTTTCCTGCCAGTGTTGTATTCTTAGTTCTATCTTATATCTAAGTCCTTCTATCTATACATATTTCTTGTTTTATTTACAAATCATTTCTTTCGTCACAGTAATGCATATTAATTAATTTACGCTAATTCCACTTATTGTATAGATGTTCTCATGTTTATTTCTTTGCTATACATTTATTTCCATCCATGTGCATTTCAACATGATATTAATTTAGCACAGCACTAATTTACACAATCTCCCGCCAACCATGGGCTGTCTACTCCTACAACTTTTTGTTGTTAAGATTACTATCCATAATTATTTACAATGTAAACTTTTGATCGGTTGACCACATTACGGTGTCGCGTGACCCGCTCGCAAAACCTCAAAAATATCTCTCTACTTTTTCGGTCACTAAGGAGACCCGGAAAATCATGCCTCGCAACTATGACACCGGTGCCCGCCTCGGTATCTGCACGCTCCCTAGCGAAAATTGGACACTCTTCGAGAACGTGCAGTATGTCCTGGACCTTATCACGGGCGCATGCGCAGTACGGCGAATCCTTCAGCTTGAACCTATTCAGGTACTGAGCGAATCCGCCGTGTCCCGTTAGGGTTTGCGCGTTCGCAATATATCCATTGCGAACGTTGTTCACCATCAACAGTTCTTAATTGGTTTGCCACATTTAAACGGAGCAAGGAAGTTGTGGAGAATTCGCGTGGATTATTTTTTAGTAATTTTTTAATTTTTTCATTGTTAAATGAATAAAGTAGTATTTGATTTACCTAATACCTCTTAATTACATCAACTAATCTAATACTTATAATTTTTAAAACAACAAAGATAAAATGATCGCCTTTAATACTTAATATTGTTGGATTAACTATACATAAATTAAATGTTAAATTTCACTAAGAGTAATTGTTTAAAATGATTTTCGTATTAGTTGAGAAAACAATTTGTCAATTGAATTAAGTGATTACCCTTCCTGCCTCGCCTCACAGGGCGGCGCGGGGACAGGAGGCGAAGCCGAGTGAACAAATCTAGCGCATATCAATAGTCAATAGTTGCATGAATTTTGTGTGCCGCTCGAGCTAAAATTGGATTATTTCGTTCATGACTTCTTTGTTTATTCATTTAGTACCTATCTGTATTACTTACGAAGAGTAGTTGTAACGGTGAATGGGATAGTTGTAGTATTGTCAGTTGGTGTTGATTTTGAAGACCGAGTGCACGTGTATCATAAGTATAAGGAACCAAAGAACGATCCAAACATAGCACAGAAGGCTATTAGTTTTTACAATAGGCTATTTGACAACATTTAAAATATACAACAAATTGTGGTCATCCTAAAAGATTATATTATAAAGAAATATATTTCACTTTATTTTGATGTAAAACATGTGTATTTTTAACAAAATAAAGCAAATTAATTGTAATATTTTTTTAAATTTTATCTGGAACATGAACGGCCTATTATTGGTTGACGTTCCGGTGACGTCACACGCAAGTAAACAATTGTCACGATAGTTCGCTTCGTGAGTGTTTTTCGTGTTTTTATACGTTTAATAGCAGTTTTCCAACAGTTTTCTGATATTCTTCCATTTTGTTTTACATCTCGTTGCGTAATACCTATTTATTACACATCTCAAAATGGATCCGAATTTTGTGAGAGCCGATAACAGCAACCTACCTAAGATTGACGCCTTCATGGTTGCACATTTCTTTAAGAATAACGCAGATCTTTAAAAACGAAAAGAAAACTAGGAAAATATAACTACATAAATATAATTAATAGGTTTTAAAAGAATTCTTAATAATATTGCCGTATATTAAGAGGTTATGTAATGACACAAACACATGAACCAAAACAAATACATATATCGTTAGATTATCACATATTACTAACTACAATCTACAATTATATTTATTTATAGTTAATTATTACTTACATCAAAGTGATCTGAACACATAAAAACATTTGAATGAGATACAATACTTTTTGTGTCTCTTCGAGCTAATTGTAACCATAATTTTCGTCTCTTGGGATTTTTTGGAACGGAAACAAACAATTTTTGAGGATTACTTTATACTCGTACTTGTACACTGTGGCACTACACACCATTTGTATACCATTTCAGGGCATAAATTTCAATAAACAATTAAAATACACTCCAGCTGCACTAATCAAAACAAATGTTTACTTGCGTGTGACGTCACGCGTGACATGTGACCAGCGCCATTACAGAAACAGTGTTTATCGCGGGTTTTATTAAATTTAAATTTCAACATAGATTTTTCATCATTAAAACATTAAATTTTTCGGAAATATCAATGTAGGGTAATTATTATCATGTAAACATTAAGGCGCTCCTGGTAATTGAACTTACATTTTTGAAGATGAAAAAAGAGTCTTTATAAACAAGTTATAACGCCAATTTTTTTACATTTATTTCTTTAATCCTTTATTTAGATTTCTACTAAAGCAAAAACACGATTTTAGAATATTTTCTCGATCATTTTTTGTTTTACAAACCACCCTTTCTAACAGACTTAAATCGAAATATCTTTAAACCAATATTAAATATCATCATAGAATTTACTTTGTTAAATAGCTATTAAGTAAATCTAGGTTTTTGCAAAGCGATTTTTCGATATATGATATATGTCATTCATAATCATTCATTTTTAAATATTCTCAATATGCGCTCGGCCTTTCGCATCTGCGGAGCGCAGTCAGTCAGCCCATGACCATTGTCAACGACGGACTAGTGCTTCTTTTGTTCGTGCGATCGTGCGTAAATATTGTATTGAAACTCTTAAAAATTGATATGGGTAACCACAGTAAAAAAATGAAAAGAGGGAACGCTTACATGCCCTAAAAGAACACACAAAAAAAATGAGAGAAAAAAGACGGTGAGTTATGAAGTACTAAAGTTATTTATACATTATAAAAAGTTATGTTAAATATTATCTATTGTAAAATTATTAGATGTACACTGAGAAATAATAACTATATGAATTGACGAATATCGATGTACATACATATTTTTTGCCCGCTATGACTAAATAACCTGTGATGGGATTTTTTACCGTGATGAGCTGCGTAATGCCAAACTCCATCAACGAGTCTAAGCAATTATTACGTGGAAAACACTAACAACGAGCTGCACTATAATTCTTACAATTTACTTTACGTTTTAGTTATGCTTTTATCCATAAATTTGTAACAATTGCCTCATAAAAATTTCGAAATTTATTATAGAAAAAGCAAAATAAAATGTAAAACATATCGTAATCGGAGCGACTATAGAAATGTTAACAGGTACACGACTCAAAAATCAATGGTGAAATAAAGTATAATTAAAACGTAAAACGTCTGATAGTATACAAAAATTTTCATGATTTTCAAAAAAACCTTTTTTTGTTTAAAAATGAACTCTATTTGTCATTTGTTATTACTTTTTTTTTGTTTAAATTTTAGAGCAGTAAATAATTCTCGTATTAACGATTCTGAGACAGCAGTTACACTTTCAACACCAGTTAATCAACCCTCGCTAAATACAATAGCTTTCCAGAAAACAAATTTTGGGTATGTATCAGTAAGCAATAGAAAATTTAATTCTAAAAATAACCTTAACCTACTGCAATGTACATTTGAAATTTATAGTGGCCCTGTAAAATAAAAAAAATATATAAAAGTAAAAGAGTTCGTAACAAAAATTATCTTATGCTTATAAATGTTCTCTATTTTGCTATTGAATTTATATACCTAAATGTTTTTGTTTTAATTTTAGAGCACTAACGGATTGTCACAGTGACAGTTCTAAGACAGCACTTACACTCTTAACACCAGTTAATGAATCCTGGGTAGATAAAACTGATGTCCAGCAAACATCAATTGGGTATGTATTAGTAAGCATGTAAGTAGGTCATCAATTAAAAAATATAATTCCGGAATTCTAGGTTGTAATAAAATGTATGATTAATACAGAAAAAGCAAAAGAAGTATGTAGCAAATAGTAGCAAAGGCAATTCAATAGTCACTGCGTGCCCCTCCTAGGATAACGGCTTGATGAGAAATAGATAGGTTTTGAATTGAAAAAATTCCAATCCTGGAATCTTTAATTTACATATTTTATAAATAACAATTTTTTTTTATGTATGTGACAACCATACTTACCTACTGCAATGTAGATTTAAAATTCGTAACAACCCTGTAAAATAAATCAATCTTAATTACAAATAGATTTGAATTGCGAACTTCATGACAATCTAGTCCCTTGTTTATTAAAACAATCTTAATTAGTATTATAAATTGCAAATTTTGACATCTTTATCAATGATTGGAAATTTTAAACCGATTTGGACTATGGATTAAACCCGCTCCAATTCCATCAGTAATACATAAGCTAAACTACTATTTTAATTAGACACCGTCGAAACCTAACTCAGTCGAAACCTAATGTCGATTTAATAGTTTGATTTTAATATGTTTCAGAAAAACCGCTGAAGTTTTACCTTATTCTGTTGAAACCGAATGTCAAGAAAATATATTCATACCAATACAGGGTCGAAGACTTGTAGATATTGTATACTTTACTCAGCAGCTTCAAAAATATCTAGTCATAATTCATTATTCAATTGCAGTTTAAGAAACATGTCACTTATTGGGAGAAAAGAATTGGTTTGATTAGTAAATTTAAATATAAATGTAACATGTGTAATAAAGACTTTATTATCAAAGTGAAGATCCAACAAGTAAAACAACATTGATGCGAATTTGGCTGCGGTTACAGGAATCACTTCTGCAGGTATAGGCTGGTCGCAATTTCAGGAAATAACAGCATGTATGGATGTACCTGTATTTACAGAAAAAACATATGGCAAAATTCAAGATCTTGTATATGAAAAATGGGAAGAAACAGCTATTGAATCTACTGAAAAGGCTGCTAAACGCGAGCGGGATGCAGCGATAGCAGAAGGGAGAATTAGCAAAGAGGGTATACCTATCATTGATGTATATGCCGATGCCTGTTGGTCGTCACGGTCTTACGGCAATAACTATAGAGCATTGTCCGGCGCCGCAGCAATTGTGGGTCGCAGATTTGGTGAGGTGTTATTTATAGGAATTAAGAACAAATATTGCCTCGTATGTGCTCGGGCAGAGAAGAAGCAAGTTTTGGCACCAGAACATGCTTGTTACAAAAATTATACGGGTTCATCTAGTGGTATGGAGGCTGAAATAATTTATCAAGGATTTGAAACATCTGTGCAAATGTACAATCTTATCTTCGGAAGGTTGATTGCAGATGGCGATTCCGCTACATACGCAAAAATATTAGCACGTAATCCTTACTTAAATCATACAGTCATAAAGATAGAATGCAGGAACCATGTCTTGCGTAATATGTGTAATAAAATGAGAGCTATAACCAAAGAAACGAAATATCCATTAGCGTATAGAAAAACTTTAACAGAAGTAAAGATTATGAGTATCCGTAAAGTTGTGATTGCCTCAATAAAAAAGTACAAATTAGAAAATGACAAAACAAACACAAAATTTAGGAAGGAAATACAAAACTCGATTTATCATGCTTTCGGTAATCACCAAAATTGTAAGGATTATTACTGTTCCAAAGAAAAAGTGGCACAGAACAATATGGAAATAGAGAACACTATGTTCTGGTTTAGGGTAAAGGCAATTATTGGATCAGTTCTTTCTAAATCAGAAAGTTTGCTTGAGGACGTAGATACTAATGTAGTAGAGCCTTTAACAGTGTGGTAGCAAAGATTGTTGGAGGAAAAGAATCAATTTCTCACTTCGCCGAGGCTACCGCGCACGTTGTTCTGCTGCAGTGTTATCATTCAATAATCCTCATCCAAGACATACGCTTCACAAGAAAATCTTAGGACAAAGTCCAAAAGCATATTAAAAAATTGAAATACAACGATTAAAAAAAGGGAAAAAATAAAACTAAGCCTCATAAGAAAAACAGAACATTAAGAAAAGGGTATAGTTCAACATGATTATGGTGCAATGAGTACTACACCTGATATGACAAAAATGAATTAAATATAGCAAAGAATTGTTTCTTCTAAATTTAAAGCAGTTAACTTCAGACAAGGAGAAAATACAACAATCTACATCAAATCAGAGGAACAGCAACGATTGGATAGAACTAAGGAAGAACATGATCACAGCATCAAATTTTGGAACAGTGGTAAAAGAAGAGAGACTAGCAGCAAAGCTAAGTTAGTACAAAATATTTTATATAAATCTAATCTGAGAAATATAGCTGCAATTGCCCATGGCGTGGAAAATGAAGAACTAGCCTTGCAGCAACTTGCAATGCAAGAAAAGTGACAATTGAACCCTGCGGGTTGTTTGTGGATAACGAATACCCTTTGTTGGCGCCACGCCTGATGGCCTAATAAACCAAGACACAATAGTGGAAGTTAAGTGTCCCATAGTGGCTTTCAAAAAGGTTTAGAAAATGCTATAAAGAAAACAAGATACAGATATGGAGATATGACAAAAAGGGAACTTGATTATAAACAAAACAGCAACTGGTACCACCAGATTCAAGGACAACTCCACGTGACGCGTAGAAAAAGGTGCTTGTTTGCTGTGTGGAGTGGTGAAAACAAACCACTTAAAACCACAATAATAGAAAAAGATGATCGTTTTGGGAGGAAAAGATGAAAGATAAAATATTGTCATTTTATACGGACTGGCTATTGCCAGAAATAGTTGATTCTCGTCGAGCTCGGGAATGCCGTTGAGAGAAAATGAATGTCAATTAGTAAAACTACTGATACTTCATCTGACGATAATAAAGAAAATGAAGCATGTCGTAAGACACAACTAACTTCTGAGTCAACAATTCTTTCGTCCACAACTGTCGACAATAAAGGAAATGATTCTTGTTGCAGAAGAAAATTAGCTTTGAAGAAATGTAACGAATAAAATACATTTTAATGTACTCAGGAACTGCCTTCGACTTAATAGGCTAGCGATAAGTGGTGGTGGAAAATGAGTTCCTACAAATGATGGTCAAAGCATGGTTTACAATTAAGTGACCAATTTATGGAGGACATTCATAAAAATAAATTTTGGCGGCTGTGATTTCGTTATAGCCTCACTTTTTTTTTTTATTTAAATGATTTCGCGGTTAAATATAAACAGACATAGTTGAAGTTATCAGGATTCCGAGAATTTGTTTTAATTCGTCTATATCTGCAATCGACAATTAAAATGTAATAAAAGAATTGAATTATTTGTTTCTTTTTTACCTTTGTAAGGTGCTAAATATATTGACATTTTCCAGTAATATTAAATTTAGGACATTTTGATGACTTAGTTGAAACTATATTCGTATTTACTTCGACCGAAAAAAATAACCTGCTTTTAGTATGTGTATTGAATTTGTAATAAAATTAATATTTTATGAAAAATAAAGCCTTTTCATGATTTTGTTTCATTTTGATTCCAAAATTAATAATAATAACAAAAGAATTTGGACTATTTTCTTGTAAAATGTATGTGTTGGATGAGGATTATAGAGAAAAAGATCTTAGTGGTCAGACGGATAGACAATAAAGTAATTTTATAAGGGCTGTTTTTTTTTACAAGACCCATAAATGTGAAAAAAGAGAGATAACAAATTTGCTTACGGAGCCCCAAAATACTTAATAATATAAAATAGTATATTATTTAATTAGTATTAAAATAGTATAAAATAACTAATAGAAACAATGGGCATCATTCGGTCTAATCATCTAATATATTTTTATATAACCCTTATATTATTTTTTTCATATTTTTTAATTCACTAATTTTTTTTAGTAATAGAAGTTGACTCGTTAGGATTTGGCATTACGCAGCCCGCGTTAGGATACCGATTCGGAATTGACGACGCGCCGAACGTGCGGCCGCGCTGGCTGCGAGGGGAGCGCCCCGCCATCCAACCTTTAACTACGCCCACAAAACTTTAAATTTGTGAACTAGGAGCGCCTTAATATAAAACTGTTTTCCAAAATTTGTCAAATAGCCGATTCATTAATATCGCTGATATGTTGCAACATAAATATTTTAAGAATAGCAAAAAATATTTAACATTGCTTTACTGTTTAAAAGTTAATAAACAAGTATTTTCTTACAATTTGTTTTATTTTATATAAAATTTGTTCCATATGTCTAATACGAAAAATAATGAAATTTATTTTTAGGATTCAATTTTTGATGAGAAAATTTATGTATTTAAATGTGATATGTTCTATGAATTATTTATAAGCTGTTATAATTTGAATATAACTAGGTTTTACTTCATGTTTCTTCTCACAGCATTAACATCAACTTTGGTTTTCTATAATTGCTGATAGATAAAATATAGCACAGCACAATGGTCGTGCTAACTACGAACGAGGCTGGTTGCGGGTGGAGCAGAATGTCATGCTGGCACTAATTTCCAAAGTGATTATATCTTGGCCTCTATTAACAAATCGTACTAAATTTTGAAACCGCATTTGAGTTAGCACTGAAGATGCTGTCCTAATTAATATGTCGTACTTCAATTCCCTCTTATATGTGGAATATATCAACTATCAATCACGCGTTACAGGTGAATAAGAGTGAACTTTAGGACAACCCGTCATATGCGAACTCATGGGCATTCTCAGAGTCGATTAATGCGGACCTTAGTCAATTAAACAAAATGTTACTTAGGGCTTCTTCCCCCATCTCCTTTTAAACTAACTTTTAACGAAAAGTCACTTTTAAAATTAGTTTTGCGTTCCACGTCCTTCTTTTAACGGTTTTTCAGCCCTAACAACTGTTAAAAGGAAAACATGGAACGTAAAGCTAATTTTAAAGGTGATTTTTTGGTAAAAATCAGTTTAAAATGGGATGGTAGGAAAGACCCTTAGTGAATTTAAACAAGAGTAACTTAGTTGTCATTATAATGTTACCAATTAGTATTAAACAAGTTCCATAGTTGATTCAAGTAATTGAATTTGATCACAATAAACATTATATGGTTTAAATGTAACAAGTAATAAATTGAATTTATTGAGCTGAATCAATTACTATAATCATTTCTATATTGGTAGTGATCATGGTCTTAGTTGAATTTATTAAATTGAATTAGTTATTGTAATAATTTTCTTATTGATACTAACTAAGTATTAATTGAATTTATTAAAATAAGTAAGTCCGTACAGCCATTTTTTATATTGATACTGAATAATATCTAAATTGCTTTGGTTGACTAATAATAATAAGAGCAATATAGTTGACTAGTCAATTGAATAATCAATCAGAATCATCTTATTTAAGTGTGTAAGTTCTTGTTAGTCTCGTATGGTATCAAGATACTTGATCACGCAAATCACAATTTTGTTAGAAGCAACCAAGTTTTTTTTGGGAGTGCAGAAAAATTTATTATTTGTGATCAAAACTCCGCAAGTTGACAGTTGTTATTTATTAACATTACATTAATAAAGTACATACTTATATAGTTATGTCAGCGCTATACTGCTAGGGGATGCGCAAGGTAAGTTGCGCATGAATATGGAGACTACACGTGTATAGTCTTCATACACATAAGACTGACCTGAACGTAACATGTTGTTAAAATAGCTTCATAAAAGCTATTTTAACTTATTGATAGAGCTGTCTTTCATGATCTACCGTGATAGGTGGCTTCTAATCGGTGGTAGAAAGTATTGCTCATTTGGAAGAAAAGGATAAAAACATCTGTTATAGCGTTTTGATGAAAACACATATTTCATGTCATATGTGAAATTTATGAAAGATGGGTATAATTGTTTTTCTGAAATGAAAATTCACTTTGGTTCATTAACATTTGTAAATCTATGTATCAATATACAATGTATTGATCAGTAAGTCCATCCATCCAACTACATTAAACATATTTAGAGCAATAGAATATTTAAATTACAAGAATCAATACATTTATTTATAGATATTAATGTATGTTTGCTTTCAGTGACTATATATGTAGTCACAACTACAACATTCTTTTAGAATATAGACATAAATAATTATTTTTTTGCACGAGGATTAATAAAAATTTGAGTAAATCTTAACCCCATTCAAAATCAAAATTTAGTATTATAGTTATAATTATGAATTTATAGCATCTCCGAAACTAAATTCAGAAGATGTGAACTACTGAAAATTAAAAAAGCATTACCTTCAGAAGACCAGCCATTTCTTTTACAGGTAAGTAATACTCCTAAGGACGTCATGAACTTTCATTAGCAGAATTATTCATCTGTGAAAATAAATAAATATAACTAACATACAAAGAATGAAATAATTAAAAAAAAAACATACCCTGTTTGCTTTAACTTACTTCATGTTTTTTCACTTTGTGAGCTCCAAGTGCAGCGAGTGTACTGAACATTTTACCGCAGATTTCACATTCTATCTCTCTCACTTTGACATGTGTATCTAAATGGCGTTTATAATCTATTCGCCGTTTAAATCTAAAATGGATTAAAAAAGAGGTTTTTATAGAAGTCTTCATGTTTAGATGTTTTATGTTTTTACATTTAGATATCTCACTGGACAAAATAATATGTATGCATTAACCTTGGTATCTGTTCATCCACAAACATAAAACCAATATTAAATACATATATGATTTCAAAAATGCTAATATTTATAATAAATATAAATACAAATTCAAAATTTCTAATATTTCTCAAGTAAATAATACTCTTTATTAACATTTTAAGGAGAATAACGTGGATAAATTTTGATCTTTACTGTGCATTTGTTAGGAATGGGAAAACGATTTTCATATGAAAAAAATTATATAATAATTATCTTTGTTTAGGTCCTGGTTTTCAGTTTGATCCCAATTTTGGTTCTGATCTCGGTTTCAATACCCGTCTCGAGTGCTACATAATATTCGTGATATATTTTTGGACTACATTTGAAGGAATAAACTTTATATTCACTCACGTAATATTGCAATGTCCACACTGTAGTGGTTCGAGACGGTGAACATAACGAATGTGAACATCCATCGTGACTTTTCTAATGAAACTCTTTGTACATTCAGGGCAAGTGTGAAGTCGTTTTCGTTCATGTCCTCGCATATGTAACATCATGCTAAAAATATGAATAACATAAGAAAATTAACATCGGAAAATTTAATTTTACGAACAGACCAAGGCCTTTCTAAAGGTCTTCTGATGTGGATATAGTATGAAGGTTTTCTACCGTGCAAAAGTTTTGGTATTATTTTGTGAATAATTTTTTTAAACGGTTAGTGGTTTTATATGTGGGGCCATGCTTTACATGTATTGATTTAAAAAATCATGTAAAAACTAAACTTCAACGAAGTATACATACTTGGTCCTGATACTCAACTTCTTGTGACATACTGGACATTCTTTCTTAATACTGTCATGTATGGTCGTATGACGATTCAGTAGGTATTTCTGTGCGAAGGTTGCCTCACAAATATCGCATTGATATTTACTTCTATCAGCACAATGCACCTTTCTTATATGCGCTTTCAGTAGAATTAGACTGGAGAATCTTCGATTGCAATTGGGCTAAAATAATGCATTAACAAATATCGTACACTGTATATTCATTCAAAATGATGTCATGTCTACTTTAGTGTAAATGCAATCATGCTTTAGACAGCATAATACAAAAAGAGGCATTTGAAGCTGACTCGCATCTGAGTAGATATTGCTTATGTTGACATAAATGGATAGCCGGTAAAGGTTATGATTAAGTTTAATTTCATGTAGACCACACTGGAAAATTTGGAGGCCTATTGATTCTTTTGAATTGAATTTTCCATATATGCAATGCAAACGCAATGATAATAAATATACATGAAAACACTTAACAATGCCTAATCTTATATTTTACCTGTTGACAAGTTAGATTTGCATTATTTGTCACAGAAATTTGATATTTGCTCCGTTTTAACTTAGACCCTGGTACAAGACCGCTATTTAACAATTCTTCATTTGATAGTTTATCTGAAACAACAGGTGAATTAGTTATGTAAGACAGTAATATAAATTAAATAGAATCCAATTCTACGAAAATGATATTATATTAAATAATATAAATTATATATATATATACATACATACATACATACATACAGGATTTTGTTGCATATGTATGTGACTATGAATTTCATTAAAATTGTGCTATTTTTCTCGTTTTAAATCAACTGATTGTTGAATTAAGTGAATAAGTGTACTAGAACTATGATAACCACGGTATATCAGTATATTATGTGTGATCAATCAGCAATGTAAACAAATTGAACAAAATTACATATTCTCCTGAAAGTCGTCATACAGACAAACTATTCATTCAACCGTCACAGATGTCAGTAGTTATGCAATGAGGTATCACTGCAGACAGTAAAAGACTTATAATGTCACCAGCTCAAGGTCCTTACAATACAAGAACCGGTTTCACACTCATAACTCGTAGGGGCTCAGCGACCGTCTTGTACTCTGATATGAAAGCATAGTACAACATTCACCCTCTGACACAGGGTTAAAAGTGTTTATTTCACGTATCAAATTTCTTGCATAACATTGTATATACAAAATGTATTAAAATGGATAATTTTTATTTATGACTAGCTTTTGCCCACAGCTCTGTTCGCATGGATTATAATATTTAGACCATTTTAGAAGCGCTTGTGGCATTTATTCATATTTTTTCCATACAACAATTTTAAATGACTCCCCTAATGTATGAAAGGCAATGCTACGGAGAGTTCAAGCTGTATCTCTGGTCCTACATAACCGAATTAGATGAAACATAGCCTAGATGTTAAGTTGGACCCCAAACAACCGAGCTGTAAAAACCTCATCAAAATCTGTTCAGCCGTTTTTGTTTAATGCAGCAACAAACATACAGACAGACAGATTAAAATTCTAAAAATTGTCATTTTGGCTTCTGTTGCTCTAATAAAGTCCCCCCATATCAGTTTTTCTTAATATCTTTAATGTACAGACATAGACCTTTTACAATTTTATCATATGTATAGATGCATTTGTAATGTCCGGTTAAAAATCAGTAACAAAATTACCTTTATTTTTATTATTCGATAATAAAAGAGGTTCAGCAAAAATAACATCTTGTAGTCTGTAATACTTTGGTTCTTCATTTTGTGTTGTGACACCTCCTAATGGCTAAAAACATTATTTACTTATAAATGATTAAACATATTTAACTACACTTAGGAAAAATATATACAAAAAATGAACTTAAACTAAATGAAAAAGTGTAGGATGGCAATTTACAATAGTAGTCAACAGATGGAGTTGATGAGTTTGAATTGGATTTCGAATACTTTACAACTGAACTGGGACGTAATACCTTTTTGATGTTTAGTTAAATAAAAAAGTTGAAGTTAAGTACGGGATCATTTCACATCAATCAAATATTCATGTGGTATTCCAAGGATTCAGCGGATCCTGGTTGCCATGAAATATTGTAAAAGAAGTAGCTATGTTTTGGGCATTTTCACTGATAAAATTTTCATTTCAAATCAAGAAACTCACACCTCCAAAGTGCCACAGTATCCGTGTGTATTGAAAGCTGCTAAAAACTGCTGTTACCGGTGTGATAAGATTAGGGAGTGATGGCTTAAATGTCTTCTGAGGCGTAATACTAGTGGTTTGATTTGACTTGAACTAAAAATTCATTGCTGAATTTGCCGGTGGTCCGATTCAAACTTGGCGAATTCTAGTTCGAAAGCTAAGAACTTAATCAAGGACTCACTACCACTGGAATGTGCAAATGGAAAATTTCAACCAAATAAAAGTTGACAATATTTTAGTAGATCACCTCAAAACATTATGCCTTTGAGCTAGGAGGATATTTTTCGGATATTGATTCAATGAGTGTTTTAGCGACACCCCCTAATAGTCACTTACAAGATTTAAGGAAATAAAGTTTGAGTAACGCTCTAAGCATGTTAGAGACATTGTAATTTGTGAAAATTTCTCTGATTGGTCACTCTACTCCCACTACAGCCTATTCCCACGGATTTCGAATGATGTTCCTGCTCTAGCTTCTACTTGTACTATTTTCATTCAGGAACTATGATGAGTATTTATTCAATTGCACAGGTTTTAACTTGTCCCTATAACCCCTTTAAATATATATAAATGCCATTAAGGTTATACACTTATTAGATTTATAAGTGAAATAGATCGGTATTAATGATTTGAAAGTGCTTTGGTGTCACTGAATATCGATGGCCAAATCATTTTTGAGACTTTATATAAATATTTTAGTTTTATTAATTTTGAAATAGTGCTTTAATAATATATGGGGGAATTTTCAACAATATTTTTTAGAGCTTAAAACACTGTTTACTCAATTTATTTACAAAAAGACCGAATCATTTTTGAGTATATTGTAAGTATGTAAATCTACTCAGTAATGTCAAAAACTAAAGGTAGGCTATTTTCAACATCACCAGCCTTTTTTACAAACTTACGAAATAAAATCATGGTAGTTATAATTTCATAACTTAATAGTAATAATGGCGGTTTTTTACTTAGCAAAAAAACAATAGAGCAATATTCAAGTTATCAAGTGTACACTACGCTTTTAAGTGTGTAGAGAAAATAAATACAAGCCCTAGTAGGACAATAAAATACTTACATCTATATTATTTAAATGTGTGCCCTCGAAATCGATTTGGTTGATTTTACAATCATTTACTGAAGCAATATCAATAAAGTTTTCAATTGCAATCATTATCAATATACCTTTTAGTCAGAATTATAATTAAAATTGTTAGAATTAAAATTAAGTGCGCCGAAAAAAGATTGACTTATTGATTACATACCATTGATGAAGGTTGACTTGACAACAGGTAAATAAAATAAATGTTACCAAATAGTTTACTCTTACTCTATGGCACTTTAATATTATTTTTATTTCCTTATTTAACAATCTTTTTTTGATATGAAAAAGACTTTAAAAATGCTCCTATACTAAGGACTCGCTAGGGCTAGCGATGTAATGTTTTAATGGTTCCCAAATATTTGTATAAATCTACGGATGTAGGTGCTAAGTAACTTAATATCGTATATTCTTAGTAATGTATACTTTAAGAACAGACGAATATGCCCTTATTGAGTTATTTTTTCTAATTCAAAAAGAGGGGTTATAAAAGTGAGGAATAAATCAAGGAATTAGACGCTATCTTGGCGCCATATATTTGAAGGTGATAGAGTACTTTGTCTTTATTAGTATTTCTAAACAAATATTCTTTCCTATTAAGTTATTTAGCTAATTTACTTTCAAACATACTTTCTTTTCTAGATGACGAAGCCATCAACTTTTTCATTCAGGGCAAAATAAATTATTAACAGATTTTTTTGTCTTCTAACATTTGCAATGAGCTAATATTTATATTGTAAGTATGTAGTGCACTTTAATTGTTTTAGATATTCTAATTGTTCGGAACGGCCATAACAGAAGTCGAGTTATAATAATTGTTTATTGTATAATTGTAGAATAGCTAAATAAAATATTCTGTCTTGTTTTTCATTATTGCATAGAGGGGTGTATGATCGGCGACGCGTGCATTAAGAATGAAGGCCCCTTTCCCGCGCAAATTTAATATATAGTAATAAAGCGGGGAAGGGGGTCATATATATAGCCATGGAGTGAAAATCGGCTTTACTCCGACTGTACGCGTCGCTGACCATAACATATCGGATATTTACTTGGAAAATAGGATTATGTAACTTAAATTATAAGAATTTGTACAAAAATATGTTAAATAGGGCATTTGTTTAAATAAATAGCAAACGGGGAGCGGGGTATCGTTTAGCCGTTAAAGAGTGGGGATATCGGGAACACGTGTAAAAGTGATATAAATATAAAATAGGGTCCCGATATCCTTCACTTCCTTCCTTCGTTCTGTATATATTTATATAGTAATAATAACAAGTTAAACGAAACTCTGCTCCTCGATCAATAAGTAAACTACAAGGTCTTTTATTGAAACTCTGCTAGCTGAAGATCAACATCGACGGTTGCAGCCAGCGCACAAAGTGTACCAGGTCCCGTACACTAATATTATGCTTTTTTTTTTTAATTTCCAAATATTTTAGTTTCGTAAAACTATATGTATTATGTAATTACCTTTCTATTCATTTAAATGAAAGTTTCCCTATAATTGTCACTTAATTAGGGCAGGAGTTGCCAGACAGAAAATTATGCCGGGTTGCATAAAATAGAAGAAGATCAAAGTCAACTAAATTCTTTTTAATATTATCGGCCTAATTAAAATGTTCATAATATTTGAGAAATATGTAAACAAAATTAGACATTGAAATATACACACATAAAAACTGTAATTATTAGAGATTACATACTTTATAATATTAAAAACTGTTTTGTTTGGAGAAAACAACGCAAAATAACTTCTGGATTTAGCCAATATCAAAAGAACTTCCGGCCATATCTGTGCATATCACAGAAAACGCTACATCTTCAAAAGCAGCAGTGGATAGTTCCAGTTTCTTAGACAAAATAAAGCAAAGAAATAAGTCTAGGACGTGTCCATGAGTTTTGTCCATTTACTAAGCTAAATAAATGTCTCATAAATATGGTATCGTGATTACAATTTTTAAATCTTATTTCATAATTCTTATAAATAGTACATTTTTTACAAATACTCTCTTTTTTTTCTTATTTAATTTACTAATACATGTCAAATACTGACAACATTTTTTGCTGTGTATATAGCAACAGCTGTCAATAAAAGGATTAGTTTCCAAATCACTATCACTTTCAGCCAGGAAAAAAACCGTATTTGCTTCGTATGTCGTAAAACGTGTTATTGTTTGAATTATTGTATATTTTTAGTCAGTAGTTTTGGAATATATTTTCCATAAATTTTTATAAATACGATATATACCTATTTAATTGGATTCACATTCATCTTTTTTTTTAAAAAATATTTTCTCTACAAACAAAATGGTTGTAGTTTCGTCCGCATTTTCCGCGCCAGTCGAAGGAATTATTCTCCAACAACCGTCAACTAAATTACTTATAAATGATCAAGAATTAGGTACGGCAACTTTGTATATCACCGAAAGGCAAGTTGTTTTACTTAGTTGATTTCAATGTTTTTTAATCAATTATCATTTGCATAAATGGTGATTTATGTTGTGTTTAAATAACGATTTTTCACATAGGTATCTTATTTATGCTGTAAAATTTATTTGTGTAGAAAACTGAATTTTCTCTACTTAAATTGGGCGGAGTTCCTCTTACTTATCCGTTATTACATTTGGACAAATCATATAAATAATATATAGTTTGAGTATAGTTGGGATTTAAATATTTCGTTGAATAGAAAGTAATTCATAATTAATAAGTAGATTATAAATAAAAGTAAGTAATAGAATGTATCCCCTTGCGTTCTATTCCTTTTTTCTTATTAGGATTGCTATCCAGTTTTGTTACAGTATCTTAACCTTATAAGACTGGCCTAAAACAACTTTTGCAAGTGGTCATGGTTTTTGTATGTTGTCAAATTTATTCACTATGTTTAATAATATATTTCTTAGATTAGTTAAAAGGTTGCAAATATTGTTAACAACACAAAAATAAAGAACCAGTATTAGTTAGTAACAGTCTATTCATGTTTCTACTAGGAAATCTGAAAAAGTGTAAAAATGAATTCAAACATTTGTCAGTTTTAACTGTGACCACTCAGATAAATGAATCCTTTAGATAAAAAATGTGCACTCCACATATCTGATTCAATAAAAACTATTATTGTTCTTTTTTGTTATTATTTACGTTATAAATATATATACGAATATTAATTATTATTAATAATTAATTATGTGATCAAAATGTAAATGAATGTGGATAAAAAAAACAATGGCCCTCCGGTAGTGCCTACAGTAGTGAAAACTTGAACAATTACATATTTATTTTTTTGTATCGACAGGAAATATTTTACTGTACAGGAAATACTGTTAAATGAAGTGTTTTTTATTCATTATTGTAAATTACTATGGAGATGTCGAGAAACCGAGATGTCGGTTATTGTAACGGTAACAATGTTGTGAGTTCAATTGGTTTTTTCCCATCTCGAGAATCCCCAACACGCCTAAAGTAGTTTTCACTTAAAAAAAAATCAGATGAAAAATGTTGGTGTTGACATTATTCATCCTTAGGCTATGGTTATTCCACAAGTTGAAAGAGATCTATTAACTGTTTGTTATTTCATGTATCATTTGACATTTTGTACACTTATAATGTAGATTGCAGATAATTTAATTTTTTTAGTTATTAAATATAATAATTAAACAAATAAAATTGTTTGTTGTTTCTCATTTAGGAAGTAAAGAATTTTATGACTCCTAGTTAGTAAAGTAAACATACTTCTATAATTAGTTACATAGTATACTCGCTGTTTCACACGTGTCTCGCTGTTTTTAAATTAAAATTTAATAACATTTGTTTCCTATTGTGATTTTGATCCCGGCTTTGTTGAAACCATTTTTGATTTTGGTCTTCCCTTGGACATTGTTCTTAGTTATCTGGTATTGATATATTTTTCATATTTCAAAAGCCAGTCTACTTCTATTTAAAATTAGAGTATAACCCAAGATGCTTTGGATATTAGATAAAATTAAAAAAAAACAACGTCATTATAGGGCATTAAAAATTTTATTGAAGTTGTATTGCACATTTTTTAAGGTCCTATAGCCAAAATGGTGAAAATGTAGCCTTTATAATTTTGTCATGTCTGTTCATTCATATACGAGAAGCATTTTACTCACAAACTACAAGATGCATAATAAATCCTTTTAATGAAAATTATTTTCAATATGACCGGATATACCGTTTTTGAGTTACTGCCAAAAAATTGCACTTCTCAACAAAAGGGTTTAATTGTCATGATGATACATTCTTCTGATAATGTACTTTTTCATATCGTAATTTTACATTTCAAGTCTAATAAGTATTTAATTGTGTTTTAATGCGCTTAAAATTTAATACACAATTATGTATTCAGGTAAATACATTAAAATAGTAATGCATTGCCATAAAGTTATATGATAGTAATAAAATAGACTTTATATACACTTGTATGAAAGATTGTCATATCATTATTTATCAAAATCTATAATTTACACTTTTAAACAAAAAAAAAAAGAATGGTAATATACACAACTGTCCAAAATTCCACAATACAAAACTAAACTGTCTCCGCAGTGCACTTCTTTGTAGTAACAGCTATGGAACCATACACTGAGCGTGATCTGACATGCCCTTGGCCAGTTTTTTATTCATTATTTCAAAAAAAGAAAATATTTTAAAATACATAAATTTCACTATTATACTTTGCTCAATTAAATCCTTTGCATAATGGAAATCAGAAAAATAATTCCTAAAGCATATGAACAAATATTAAGCCACAAAATGTCGCAAAATAACAAACAAGCTTCAAAATGTCAACTTGAAGCCAATTCTGGAATCTGGATCTTTACTATCTCATATTCTTACTTTATGGTATAATGACTTTGTTTTACTTGGTGTATGTTTGATTAAACATTGAATAAATAATATTGTTACTTGATTGTTATCATTATTATTTATAACTTTTATTCCATTATAGACAGATTATAGTCAACACATTATAAACAATTATTATGGTTGCATCAATAGAATGCCTATAGACAATTTAATGTTAATCAATCAAGTAGTGATTGGTTCTGGTTACCTAAGGATTTTTTTGTGTAAATTGTAAAGTTAAACAATATCATTGCTAACTTTTTTTTATATCTTGGAAACCTACCACTTTTAATGAAAAAAAAAAACCTTAGTAAATTTTCATCAACTCTTGATTTCTTCACTGAGGAATTTTTTGAAATTCCTTCACTGAGGAACCTTACCCAAAAATGTCTTCACACTGTAAATTCATCATAAAATATTTATTATGTTATGGACTGCCACATTCTACAATATTAAGTTTAGTCCTAGGAACACATCTGTATCAATAAATTGTCTTTTTGTGAGTATGTTTATTGTTCTTATAGCAATTAGTTTAAGGATTTCGACTTACCTGTGTAAGATAAAATTGTTGTAGATTTGTATTGTCCTTATATATCTTCTGTATTTGTGTTTAAATCTTGTCTATTGTATATATATATAATTAAAAAATAATATATATAAATATATATATATATATATATATATATATATATATATATATTTTGGATTGTGGAAGTATTTGTGATACACATATGAATTGCATATTATTAAATTTTTTTTCTATGATCAGTAATGTGGTGTGGGGAGGAGGAGTCACGTCCAGTGGAACTGCAGTTCCGACTATATCCCTGCTATACCCAAATATATCTCTTCATGCCGTTCAACGACTACCCACACCAGCTTTGTACATGATACTTAATTATGATCTGAGGTAAGAGTACATGTCATTTGTTCGTAAAGTTTATTATATCCTGTTATCAGCCGGTGACCTCATCTGCATAAACTGATTGCTGTAAATTGATAAGATCAGTAATAAGTTCTTCTTTATGTGACAATTATTTCCTTAGGTCTGCATTTTATGTCTGGATGCTATTTTTTGTTTCTGAAACTTACTTGTCCAGCTTAATTTTGTATGAGTAAAAATGACCAAAATATAACAATAAAAGTGGATTTTCATGGATAAATATTTATTTTATTTGAATTATTTGTTTAGTATGAAAGATATATTAATATGTATTTTTTGTTTTATTGGCTATTCAAATAATAATCTCATAATAGAGTTTTTTATGTGATTATTATTGTAGTAATAATTCTCAGTAATCATGGATTCCATAAATAATAGTCTCACATTTTTATTATTTGTTAATTTTGCCAATAATAATAGTCAAATAATAGCCAAATCCTCTAGAGTATCTATCTTTTTGCACTGTTGCTTTAATAATTTGTTGTTATTGAATTATATCTCGCAAGTGGCAGAAAATCTGTAATCATTGCTTTCACGATTTACTTATACAGAGGTTCTAAAATTGAAAGGGGAAGAAAAGTGAAAATTAAACACATAAAAAGCACTACAATATCACTAGGAAACTTTTAATTGCAGCACTTCATTTGATAATGCACTAATGGTTAAAAGAAAACTAATTAGTAACACTCCAATCCTGGTATATATATATCTGCAAGCACTAGTCTAGAATAATTCTTAAATGTAAACAAGGTCATAAATTAATATATCATCCCTAATTACAAAAAATCATTACAAACACGTCACATTCGATGGAAACAAACCAATATGTAGTACTTTTTAGAATATTTCAACTACTAAAAATTCACAAAGAGTGTAAACAACCATGCCCATGCATTTTGACATAAACAAGTTGAGTTCCATTTTATTATTTATTTAAGAGGACAGTTGAGTACTAATATGACAAAATACTATCCTTTACGTCTCAATTTTAATTATGGCTTATGACCTGAGAAAAATATTGATGAATTTTTAATAATATTGACAACATTTTATTGTCACAATCAAGCATTGAGAAGTTATTTATTTCGAGGTTTGTTATAAATTACACCTTTAATGGTATTAGTACATTTGGTATGTGTGCAGGTTGTTCTCTATAGATTTGTATTTTATATGTATAGTATATGTTAGTTTAAAGAACTTACTTAAACATTTACTTGAATGATTTTTAAATAATGAAATTTATGTGCAAAAAACACAGGGTCCCCGGATTGAATAGTGAGCAGTCGGGGCAAGATGATGACATTGATGACGACTTTGACCCCGAAGAGACCCCCATTACGCAGTTGAGGTATGCGTATGTAATTTATCTTACATGATTGGATAATGGAAATTTTTCCTACATATTTCATTACTAATGAAATATGTAGGAAATTATATGTAATGAAAAATATATAGAAAAATATAATATGTTTACTTGAATATAAATATTAAAATATATGGAAACATATTCTTAGATCGTACTTCGCAAGTGCAATTTGGCCGCGATATTAATGATTTGTCTCTCATTAGATATATGTATATATAATTTTATTGTTTAGAGATAACCTAAATTGAGTTCTACCCCTGCCTTATCTGTAATTGAGCTTTTATAAAGTCATGTTTTTAGAGAATGATATTAAAAAGTTATTGAACATTTGTGCACTATGCTCATGAACCGCATTGCATCAGATTCATGTGTATTTATTATTCTAAGTATATATTATTATTAAATAGTTTTTGTGAGTGCGATCATTGCACTGTTATGCATGAGGCATATATATATATAAATAAATATGATCCTATTTAATACACACCAGGTTTGATTTTATTTCTTTTGTGTGGAGAGAAGGAATGTGGTTGTCTACAATAGCTCATTAAATCTAGATTCTTGTATAGTGTAAATTAAAAAAAAAGTATTGTCAAACCTGTTGTTTGATTAAAAGTTTTAATTTTAGAAAAGTTAGAAAATGCAGGTTTTAATGTTTCTTTAATTTCCCATAACGCATAGTAAAAGTGGCTCCAGCTCCATACAGTAACTATGAAAGCTTTTTGGAAAAAACTCTGTGATGGTTGACTTCTGTAGGCATTTTCCATACCAAATCAGAGTTAGATGGGATTGCGACACACTAACTTGAATGGATTAATATACCCTACCAAATGGATTGTCTTGGAGAAGTTAATTTTTTTGCATTTTAATATTATAGATATAAATTTTTAATGTATATTGTCTCTTATTAAATATTTTGGCTTGAAATTAATTATTTATAGATTTATAAAAAATATATAAAAATATTTTGTAATGAATATGATAAGAACAGAGCAGTATGTATGCAATAGACTGGGCAATGTCATATCAATATAATTTCCTTGAAGGTTTGTCCCTCAAAATGAAGCCGACCTCCAAACTATGTATTCAGCTATGTCTCAAGGGCAGTCCCTGCATCCTGACGCCGCTGATGTGGAAGAAGATGAACCCTACATGGACGGAGAGGAGTTTGATGAGCATATTAGTGGTACTTATGTAAATCTGATTATTAAAAGTAAGGTTAAGTTGGGATACATAGAAAAATGTTGGCTCAATGGTTAATATACGAACCAATGACCTTTAATCAAATCAAACTAAACATTCTGTGCCTCGAAAGGAATTTTAAACTGTCAGCCTAAAATATTATCATTGTGTTGATGATAGCTTTTGTTAGCAATCTCCAAATCACACTGCTCCAGCATGGAGGCCTTAAGATGCATGCCCCTAGATCTAAAATAAAAAGATTGTGAAAGAGTATGTCTCCGCAGTGAGATAATTAAAACGAACAACATCGAAGGTTGTATGCTCTTTTTTAAAAGGAAAAATGTGAATATATATTTGGTCAACTGCCTGATACCCATAGTACAAGCCTCGTTGCTTAGTTTGGGATGTTGCTGTGTGTATCCGAAGATATTGTTATTATTGTATTTCATATATGACTAGGTTTTTAATGAAATTTCTACACAAAACAATTACTATTATTATAAGATTGATCATATTAGTGTACTTTAGAAATGTGGTACCAGGACATGTTCCAATTCCCCTCCAGGTGATGATGAGTTCGAGGACGCCGAGGAGAGCGAATCGGCAGCCGGAGATGATGCCGCAGCCAGGTTACGTCAGCTCAGGCTGGAGAATGCCAATGGACACCACCAAGGTATGAATCCTTGGACAGAAGTTACCAAGGTTGTTGCTCGTCACAGTTAGACAAAAGCAAGTATCTTATTTATCTATGTATTATGTATCGCTTAATACATAACAATCTGGGCTTCGTTTTCATTTTCCATCGGGAAACTGCCAGAATGTTCGCACAAAACACGGGATGGATTCACTACAACATCTATCACTTGGTCTCACATTTACTCACAATTTCGGTATATTTACCCATTTATGACTCGAATATAAGTATCACAATTTTTACTCGAAGGGACTAACATATATAAATAAGTATGCTTGTTTTGGACAATGTTTTTATACTCATGGTGGCAACTTCATTGTGTAACTAAGTTCTAACTGAAAAATTTTTTCTGTCTTATCTCCTGCATGGTCTTTGTATACTAGAATAGATTTTTTTTTATAAGATAAATAATAAAAATAATAATTATTAGATGTCAGGATGTTTCTTTTTCTTGATTTATTTTGTGGTGCAATAGAACTTGGTGAAAATTTTGAGGAGCAAGGTTGACTTTTCTGGAAAACTCACTTCTTTACACTGCTGCAAAACAATATCCTAAAATTTTCATTTATTATATCCTATTGTTAATTATTACAATAGAAATCGGCACGCGAATACTTGTAAGTATAGCATCTTTTATATTAATATAATGCCTGAGAAGTGCCATGAAAAAGTAGCATCAGTATTTTCATCATGTTTGCTTGAAAATTAGAGGCAGGTGGTTTTGTTCATTGTCAATGTACCAATTCACAATTCCTATTTGTTTGTCCTTGTGAGAGCACTTTATGTGAATGTTATGACAATACCGGGGATGTGTGGGAGAAAATGATGGCATGTCAAATACTAACACAGATTTGGACCTATGTGAAATAAAATATTAATTACATGATTTGACTAATATTATGTGCTTACAAGTTGGCTATAAAAAGCTAATTAAATAGGTTTTAGTCAAAGAACAGAATTTAAAAGAACTAATTATTTTGACGCGTAATATTTGAATTTTGTATGATGATTTTACACTCATATATAACTCACCACTTCAATCAAGATCTATCAAGAAATGTCTAATTTTTTTTCAAGGGCGTAGCTAGGCTTTTGTATCGCTCGCTGGGTTGGGTTCGAGAGAATGAAACAACAAAGATGTGCATTAATGTTCATTTTAAAAAAAATGAAGGGCATGAACCACCAAACCGACCCTGTCTACTCTTTTGTTCCCTTTGATATAAATCCTTTTAGAAAGTATATTCATTATATTCAGTTCAAAGTAGAACACTTTTACAAGCATGAGGTTAATTGTAAAACAAAATGTTTTAGTTAAATTTTTTAACTCTCTATATATATATTCCTTGTTTAAGTTAATATAAAAAAAAATTGCATTCTAAAACATTTGTTTTGTTTTAGCCGTTTTGTTAATAATGAACATGCGTCTTATTCTTCTACTTTTGGCAGGCGATGGTGACCAAGCAGAGGAATTTCAAGAGTGACTTGCAGCATCTTAAAATAATTCTGTCCAAACTCTATTTGTATAATTTTAGCACATTTCGTTTTCTCTTTCCTTTCATTTACTTATCTCTGTGAAGCACAATTCTATTGTCGATTTAGTCTACCACTGGTAGAACTAGCTGTCTTGATGTCATCAATATTATGTGACTTATTATAAATTCATAACTGCTCATTTATACAAGGTATAAAATTATTTTGGTCCAGCGCTTGATATAAAATTCTGGAAAATTTTTCTGTTGCATTTAAAATGTTTTCCATTTTAGATAACTAGCTGTCAGACACTTCATAGTAATATTTAACTTGTGCATGCTAAGAAAGTCAAATGAAGCAATAATAGTTGCAAAATTTGCAAATGGCTTTTAGCCATTTTTTTCGAATAGCTCGCCACAAAGGAGAGCTGCATTTTGCATAGGAATTTCATCGATTGCTTAGCACAGGTCTGTGAATACATTTCTGGACTAATTGTACCTTTATCTAGAACAAAAATATTAATTATTATTACCATGATATTAAAAAAGATGCATAAGATATGACGAAATTGCATCAAATAAACGCATAATATATGTTTTCCGAATGATTCCTCTCTTCCAGTATGTAATCAATGTCGTCTATGGTTTATAGATATTTCCTGCTTTCTTCCGAGCTGTTCGTTTTTTTTTTATATTTTTCTCTTAAACATAGAAGAGTGTCATTTAGGTTATTTCAGTTGTAAGTTATTTATAATTTTTAAGTTTTTCTATGGTAAGCCTGCACTTGTATATGGATTTGCTCAACTGTCTTACTTCATAAAGTGAATCTCTTGAGCAAATGTATATGCGGGTGTCAAGTATAATCTCTATTGTTAAAGATTTGATTTACAAGACAATTTTTCTCTTTAGTCTGGACTCATTAATGTGAATTTCTTTTATTATGGTTGTTAAAACTCATTGAAACTTAAATACTATTCAATTAAGTTTTATTAATAGGATAGATTGCTTAAAAATTCTATGACAAGCCTATGTTTAAAAAAAAAAACTATGTCAATGAATAACTTGTTTGGACGTGTATTTTATAAATGTGATATATTTTTAATAGCTTCAGTTGTATTCCACATGACATGAAAAGGTGTATTTTATTATGGGATTTTTATAAAGAACAAAAATAGATCCTCATTAAGGATGTCATTTGATGAATGCACCTTTTTATGTTAAGTAATGAATTGTATTTGTATAACATTTTACAGTAGACAAGTGTCTCAATGTAACCATAAGAATGTTAAAGGAGCTCAAACATTGTATGGAACTGATTAAAAATCCCTTTAAAAGATGTGTTTTAGTTTTCACATTATTGAAGTGAAACTTCCTTAGAATCGTTGTGATTTCAAACCATATGCAACGGAAAAAACGACAGGTAAGAGATACAAATACAAAAATGTGTAGGATGAAGCCGGAAAAGAATGAGACAGAAATATACATATTATTTCCTCTTTGTGCTATGCTTCGTAGCATCCTCACTCCCGTCTTCTAAGCATAGTCGTCTGTAATTAGTGAGCCAGAGCGAGAGAGCAAATGTCGCTGTGTATGTATATTGCACACTGTTTAATACTTGCTTGTATTTGAGCATTTAACGTGTGTTAGTATATGTGAAAAGTACGTGAGCTAATGCTGCTGTACACTGTATGCGGCTGCGTATTACAGCTTTTTAGTAAAAAGTCAGCGTGGTGTGTTATTATTTAACAATGTTTGTGAGTATTTTTATATCTTTTTGTGCTAAATAATAAATTTTATAAGATGCCGAAATGTGTCATCAATATGGACGCAAAAAAAATGAAAATAAAATTAAAATTAAATAACATATGTTAAATAAAATATCTTTTAAAATTACTCAAAATACTTTCATTTTTAAACAAATAAACTTAGTAATTATCCTAAGTTGTATATATTCATCTTATTCTTTTGTTGATTTACTGAAGTTTTACTTCTATCGTGTGTGAATCGCACACACACCTTTTTTTTTAACTAATTTCCTCTCATTCTACAGAAATAGATACAATTACTGTTGAAGGTTTCAATCAAACCTTATGAACACAATCTTCATCTGCATATCAAATTATTACTGTCTTTATGAATACGATTTTGTATCAGTTTGACCTAAAATAAATTGTACAAAAAATGTACCATTAAGTAATGGGTAATGTAAAGGGAATATTGAAGATCCTTTGTTTTAATACTAAATAATCATTTACATTGGAAACAAAAAGTAAAATTCATATAATAGAATTATTGTCCTATACTAATCTTAAGGCTTGTTTGTACTCTCTTGCATCCATGGATTCTACCCAGCTTTATGTCTGACTGTTGAACAAAGAAGTATTTATCAGAATGAGATTTTTGCATAGCATGAGGATACATATACCTTATTTTATGTTGGGACTGGATCTCTGACATTTTTTTAGCATTTTTGAAAGGTATACGAATGAAACAGGAATTTGTTAGGTAATTTGCAGAATATGCATCTATCTCTCCCTAAAGTATTTTTGTAATTTACTACTTAACAGCTTTTGCAGACCCTTTTTAATTTTGTGTGCAAGAGCAGAGACTTGAAATTTTCGTTCACTGTTGCAGAATTTTGATATACATTGCTTTTTACGTCCTTTACTCTGAGCGCATGATCTGAAAACTATTTTATGATGGCTGGCGAAACGCGCTCTAACATTGATGCAAGACCAGCACATTCTTGTGATGCAATTTATAAAAAAAAGTTACCTTAAGATTTGGAATTGAACATAGTAATAAGAATTCATATCTAGATTTGTTATCTATCATATGTATGTCATTTCATGGACAAATATTTAGAAAATACAAAACCATGTGTAATTATTTAGCAAATATAAATTTATTACATTACTATCGTCATCTGCCGGAAATTACAGAACTAATATATCGTGTGATTTTTGTCTACTAAACTTCTACTAAAGCTATCTATCTGTTAAAAAACTATAGAGTTAATATCAATGTGTTTACATTTAAAATGTTTACCAACAAAATCACTGAACGGTTCTGCCATTACTATAGATAGTATTTTGTGTAGTTTAATTAGTGATTTTTTTAAATTGTAATTAGAACGTTATTATGGTATTACTGCCATCTGTTAGCATTCACAAAATTAATAGGACAATGTAAATTATTAGAAAATATGGAAATGAATAATTTTTAAGTAAACGCATTTCTTGTAATAATGAAAGCGTGTTTTTAAAATTTATTTATATTGATTTGTAAAATACATTACATTCATTATGTTACACAATAAAACTTAAAACTCCACGCCGCGCTGGCCTAGGGACAGCGAGTGAAGCGGTTGCCCTAGGCGTCATGTAACTAGGGGCGCTGAAAAACCAAATGTAAAAGACAATTTTCAGCAAAATATTTAATTTTGATTTTTCTTTCTGAAAGACAGAACAGAGTTACGATACTTAAAGTTACTCAATTTAATTTAATCTTAATATGTGTTGATGTTAGCAATAAAAACTTATTTTGAAAAATTAGCAATTATTATTTACTTATCATGAAGCCGAATTAGAATTTCTGGAATACTAGAGCATTGACTTAAGGGCGCTGAAAAACAATCTTGTTCCAACCTGATCAAAGTCAGGGCCGGCGCTTATCACACACTGAACGATTGATAATATTAAGAATATTTTTTAAACCCTATACATCGAAAGGTTTACTCAACAAAAATGCATACGAAAAAAAAAGAAACACGTATTCAGAATAAAATGCGGGAATATGTTGCGCAGAACAACATGAAAACGATTTAAGTTTTTTTAACACTCGATTTCGCAATCCACCTAATTTGCATACCGCGAGCTACATATGAAAGTCGATTTTTAAAGAGTAAACACTAAAAGTATTTAACCTTTAATTGAGACGCATTTAAGATCACAAATCTTCGTTTCATTCGCGGATCGTCATTAAATTGTGTTTTCTGGGAAAATTAAATTAGTAAATATCCATATTAATTTTAAAGTGTTGCAATAATTGAACAATCTCTGGTTTCGTAAGACCATTGTGAATCATTGTCGAAGGCTGGTATAAAATTCTCCATGTGTTATGTGGCATATTTTCCTAATAAAGAATGTTCGTTATTTAAATATCAAGCAAGGTGAAAATTTCAAATATATTATAGGTGCCTGGGCAACAGAGCTTTGCTCATTTGATTTTTGTCTTTTAAATTTGTTGTAGGATCATGATAACTTTTCACGGCAAGAGTTGCTCATGTTCATTTCTAACAAAAATATCTAGATTGCAAAATTTGCCTGTGTTTTATGCAAATAGCGCCATCTGTCACATCGGATATTGATCTCAGTGTTTTATTTAATCAGTGCCATCTATCAGATGTTGAAATGAATCTGTGTTTTATGCAAATAGCGCCATCTGTCACATCGGATATTGATCTCAGTGTTTTATTTAATCAGTGCCATCTATCAGATGTTGAAATGAATCTGTGTTTTATGCAAATAGCGCCATCTGTCACATCGGATATTGATCTCAGTGTTTTATTTAATCAGTGCCATCTATCAGATGTTGAAATGAATCTGTGTTTTATGCAAATAGCGCCATCTGTCACATCGGATATTGATCTCAGTGTTTTATTTAATCAGTGCCATCTATCAGATGTTGAAATGAATCTGTGTTTTATGCAAATAGCGCCATCTGTCACATCGGATATTGATCTCAGTGTTTTATTTAATCAGTGCCATCTATCAGATGTTGAAATGAATCTGTGTTTTATGCAAATAGCGCCATCTGTCACATCGGATATTGATCTCAGTGTTTTATTTAATCAGTGCCATCTTCCAAGCCGCGATATTGATTTCAGTGTTTTATTTAATCAGTGCCATCTTCCAGGCCGCGATATTGATTTCAGTGTTTTATTTAATTAGTGCCATCTATCAGATGTTGAAATGAATCTGTGTTTAGCGCCATCTTCACATCGGATATTGATTTCAGTGTTTTATTTAATCAGTGCCATCTTCCAGGCCGCGATATTGATTTCAGTGTTTTATTTAATTAGTGCCATCTATCAGATGTTGAAATGAATCTGTGTTTTATGCAAATAGCGCCATCTGTCACATCGGATATTGATCTCAGTGTTTTATTTAATCAGTGCCATCTTCCAGGCCGCGATATTGATTTCAGTGTTTTATTTAATTAGTGCCATCTATCAGATGTTGAAATGAATCTGTGTTTTATGCAAATAGCGCCATCTGTCACATCGGATATTGATCTCAGTGTTTTATTTAATCAGTGCCATCTTCCAGGTCGCGATATTGATTTCAGTGTTTTATTTAATCAGTGCCATCTATCAGATGTTGAAATGAATCTGTGTTTTATGCAAATAGCGCCATCTGTCACATCGGATATTGATCTGTGTTTTATTTAATCAGTGCCATCTTCCAGGTCGCGATATTGATTTCAGTGTTTTATTTAATCAGTGCCATCTATCAGATGTTGAAATGAATCTGTGTTTTATGCAAATAGCGCCATCTGTCACATCGGATATTGATCTCAGTGTTTTATTTAATCAGTGCCATCTTCCAGGTCGCGATATTGATTTCAGTGTTTTATTTAATCAGTGCCATCTATCAGATGTTGAAATGAATCTGTGTTTTATGCAAATAGCGCCATCTGTCACATCGGATATTGATCTCAGTGTTTTATTTAATCAGTGCCATCTATCAGATGTTGAAATGAATCTGTGTTTTATGCAAATAACGCCATCTGTCACATCGGATATTGATCTCAGTGTTTTATTTAATCAGTTCCATCTATCAGGTCGCGATATTGATTTCAGTGTTTTATTTAATCAGTGCCATCTATCAGATGTTGAAATGAATCTGTGTTTTATGCAAATAGCGCCATCTGTCACATCGGATATTGATCTCAGTGTTTTATTTAATCAGTGCCATCTTCCAGGTCGCGATATTGATTTCAGTGTTTTATTTAATCAGTGCCATCTATCAGATGTTGAAATGAATCTGTGTTTTATGCAAATAGCGCCATCTGTCACATCGGATATTGATTTCAGTGTTTTATTTAATCAGTGCCATCTATCAGATGTTGAAATGAATCTGTGTTTTATGCAAATAGCGCGATCTGTCACATCGGATATTGATCTCAGTGTTTTATTTAATCAGTGCCATCTTTCAGATCTTGAAATGAATCCGTGTTTTATGCAAATAGCGCCATCTGTCACATCGGATATTGATCTGTGTTTTATTTAATCAGTGCCATCTTTCAGATCACGATATTGATCTCAGTGTTTTATTTAATCAGTGCCATCTTTCAGATCTTGAAAGGAATCTGTATTTTATGCAAATAGTGCCATCTGTCACATTGGATATTGATGTGTTTTATTTAATCAGCGCCATCTATCAGATCTTAAAATTAATGTTTTTTTAATCAGTGCTATCTGTCACATCTTGAAATGAATGTGTTTAATGGTTGTTCCTCGTATTTTATCGATTTCGTCAACACAAACTTCACTTTTCATTTGTATAACAATATTACTGGCCACTAATCTATGTTCGTGAACAGAAGACATGATTATGTCAAAACGTAAAATGTGCGGTGGCTAAAAGGTGGAACTATCTATAGTTGTGCATTTGTATAGAGAAAATTTAGCTTTTAGGGTGATCACCACATGACAATATAGGCCTCTTATTAATTTTGTATTATTAGACATAAAATTATTTAATATCTCTGTAATGCATTTTATACCTTGAATTAAAATAATTTGGTTATTC
This sequence comes from Eumeta japonica, assembly GCA_005406025.1. Lineage (NCBI taxonomy): Eukaryota > Metazoa > Arthropoda > Insecta > Lepidoptera > Psychidae > Eumeta > Eumeta japonica. The sequence goes on from BGZK01000022.1 coordinate 388,884, forward strand.
ATACAAGCACTCAAATGCGCCATCGACCAGTGATAGTGTTGCAGCTATCAAAGCCTTAGGTTGCATAGCAGTACAGTAGTTCACGTGGGCATCAGTAAGGATGTCCTAAGCACTATAGAAGCTTTGCACACTCAAGTGAATCTTGAAACCATTCCAGAGTCTACTGGAAGCGCATAAAAAATCTTGCGAGCCATCACAAAGCTGTGCTTTATGCTGGTATGATAATAAGTAACAATTTCGCATATGAGCGTCGAGAGATGAAAAGCGGTTAATGAAAAAAATGAAACTCGACACCATTTTACACTACCATTTTATTATTAAAAACACAATACATTATATTTAAATTTTATTTTTATTTTAACAATCATGTATTAATGTCATCGTTCAGAGACAGAAATAATTGTACTTTTGTACTCTTATACATTCACGAAATGACAGGCAAAAATTCTCTATAAAATAAAAATATATATAAAGTCTCAACAAAATGTATTCTTTTTTAAATCACACTTACTATTTAATACCGTGCACTATGTTCCCAAAGTTAAAGAATTTTAGAAGTTTTTTTTTTTTCAATTCATTACATGTTTGTACGGCGCTAACAGAGACATTCACACGAGTCTAGAACATTTATTCCGTAGGCGAAACTCTAGCAAACTTTAACACTAAAATAATGATAGATTAATCTAATGCGACCCGACGTCGCGTTCGCTATATATTACAAGGTTATGATCCGCTCGTGTCGTCATCGACCCTGGGCCCGCGCAGACAAGTTTTACTCGTGATTACGCTCGCCGATTGGTCGCATTCATGGTTAAGCTCCGATTGGTACGTATCCATGACTACGGATCCCTGATTGGCGCATACCTATGATTATAATTTGCTGATGTCACAATTGAGGGCCATCAATCACTTCTTTCGGTACATATATACAATATAAGCATTAAATTGTCTTCATGATTATGCGCACATATCAGAACGTATTCATGAATTCATCTTTATTCCAACTTTCGTTGATGTACATGCAACTACGAAACAAAAGTTAGTCAATATTATATCTCTACTACATTAACCGTAAACATGCAGAAGTTAGCTCTATATTCAAGGCATAGGTGTTATGTTTAAATTATATCAATACATAACCTATTCAATATGAATAAGATTGGTTCAGTTATGGACTATTATTATAACTTTTTTTTTTTGATTACAACAACTTGTAAAAATACTTCACATAAAAAAAAATATTAGTACACACTGAGAGATTTTGTTTTTTTTTTTTTTTTGTAATATATTCCTTTAGAAATACATTGGCTAATAGATCATAAATATTTAGAAGAAAGTATATTTTTTTTGTGTCAATACTTTTTACTGGCATTTATTTACATCCTAATTAATCTATCTACCTTTATAAAACATACATACATACAATTACAACAGGTCATACATTTTTCAGATGTCGTTGACAATATTTTAGCATTTTTTTTTCACCAGAAAAACGAATCAGTTGACCACACAAAGCCTGTCAAATTTCATTATTGTCACATTAGAAAGTTCACATTTAAAAAAATAAATTCAAGGTTACAATAAACGCGATCCACGCATGCGCCGACTGCACTCATTCGGTAGACCGTTTACGTTCGCTTCTATGTCGCGTCTTCTGCGCATGTGTTTTTAGACATACTTCGTCATCCCCATCATACGTTTTTGTTTATATATTATTCAATAATACATTATTACCTAAAATCGGTTTGCTCTAAAAGACATGCCTTTCAGTATAACATAAAAACTAATATACGACATGAAGATGACGGAAGACTCCATTTTGTTTTACTAAAAACAGTAATCTATATCCTTAAATGTGTCATACATTGGTACATAATATGTATGAGGTGCCTGACAATACAGATTTACTGTTTTTGTTAAGAATTAGAAACAGTCAGCTTTTTTTTTGTCACATAAGATATTGAAGTTACATAATTCAAGAATCACTCCCCTGACCTGAGAAATCACTATAATGATATGTTATACATGAACATAAGTCAGATTTATCGAAGATGCGAATGAAATGGGAGTTGCCATGACATTTTTTACCTTCGTGGAGGTAATAAACATGGTTACATTGGGTAGGGAACACAAAAATATAGTTGGAATCTCAACAAAAATTTCCAGTGAAACAATATTTTGAGCAGTATTAGAGTAAAACTGGCGCAGGAGACGCGCTTTTAGAGATTTCCTAAATTTCGAGTTAGGTTCTTTCTTTTTTAGTGTCTCTAGAATTAAGACTTCGTTTCGGCGCATACGTTGTCGTTTATTTGGTTGCGTGTGCGCGAACACGACCCCGAGTAGTATCGTCGAGTAAAACTATACGTGCGCACCGACACCTAGCGGCGTAATCACGATATGTGCTACACTGACAGGGAAAATCCGTACATCCCGCTTCAGCATGCAACACTAGCGCAATCATAGAATATAAAAGTCCGATTTGGATTCAGGTATAATGCATTCGTATTAAAAACACTGCAAAGTTATAATAAAAATGCATCTCTGTCTTATAATACCACTATTTAAATTTGACCCGCACAGCATGCATACAGTTTTTTTTTGTTTTTCTATGGTACAACTCGTTCCATTTGCCAATTAAAAGTTAACTATACACTTCACATAGTTTTAACATCTTCCTTTTAATATCGAACTACGTAAAATTTCCGTCTGGTCTGAAGCGAGAAGTAGGGATTCTTCATTTTTATCCGTAGTGTATCCTATTCATTACATTATACGCGTCCGATTGCCCTCAAACCGTCATCACGCCGTGGTGGCGAGGGCGTTGTCGTTGGCTATCGTCGCGTCGCTGACGGCCTTGCTCTTCTCGGCCGCGGGGGCGGAGGGCGCGGCCGCGCCGGGCGGCTCCTCCGTCTCCGGGTTGCCGTTGACGGTCTCCGGCGCCTGCTCCGACGGCGCCGTCTCCTTCTCGCCCTCGCCGGGCTTCATCTCCACGTCGTTCAGCTCCGGCGCGGCCTCGACGGCGTCGTCGTCGCCGGCGGCGGGTGACTCCGGTTCCGTGTCCATCGGCTGTTCAGCGGCCGGCTCGGGCTTGTCCGGTTCGCCGGTTTGTTGTGGTGCCTTTTCTGTGCTGACGTCTTCGGCCGGTTTCGTCGACGCCTGCTGCGCTTCCTCGGCGGTCGTCGCGCTGTCTGTCTGCGTGTCCTTAATAATGTCCTCGTCGTCGTCAGTTTCCTTTTTATCTGTATAAATATAGAGCAAATATTTTTATTAGTGTTCCGTCGAACTGCGTCTCAGAAAGTGTAAATTGTTTTTGATCTAGAATTGAGTCTTGTTGTATATACAGTAGATGTTCCGAGAAGTCTAAGCTTTTAATAATTTAATAGAAATTATGTGAAGTTATAATCCTTTTATCGAAATTTATGTAAAAAAAAACACCAGTGATATAAGAGATATAAGAGGGGTTACGAGCCTCTTCCACCATTTTTTAAACTGCCATTTAACAAAAGGTCACTTTTAAAATTAATTTTCCGTTCCACATCCTCCTTTTAACGATTGTTCGGGCTAATACCCATTAAAAGGTAACTTTTGTTTAAAAGTAAGAGCCGAATGAGGCCCAAAGTAAAAAGTTAAATTTTTAGCGGATAAGTTTTTGAATCAATATTAATTTATGCAATCAATTCACAATATTAACCAATGCGTCTTGATCCAAATCGGAATGTACAATGTCTATCAGACATTCCATAAATATCATATAATCCTGTTCTTCTTATATCCATCATACTACCGAATCACTGAGTATATCTTAAGCTATCCCTTACCCGTATCATCAACTTCCATCGCCGCGGTTTCCGTTTCATCACCGTTGAATTTCTGTAATTAAAAAATACTCTTAACTCTCTTATATTCTTTAAAAGTTGAAAAATGAAGTCAATTATGGTGGATATTGCACCATATTAAGTTCGATTCTATTGTTTTTATATAAACAACTTTTATCTATGAAAATGATGTACTCGTAGCTCGTGACTTCATCCGTGTCGACGTAGAGTGGATTCCTACACGATTTAGATGAGCCCATTCTAGTCTTGTGTTTGATGCTAGTTTCGATTTTGATCGAGATTTCAATCTCCGTAATTCTGATCCTGCGGGCCTAGCATGGCGCCGTAGGCAAGTCTCTATGGACTGTCCATTTCGCTATCGTATTGGCGCGTCAAGGACGGCCCTATAGAGAGACTCTTGTTTAGGGCGTCATGCTAGGCACACTGATCCCAATCACGATTGTTCGATGGTGTTGTTAAATAATTACATGTTACAACGCCGCTTAAAGTTGAATTTTCTACTAAAATGACATATAGTCGCTCCTTATATTCAAAATATTTTTCAAGTTAAAAATTTACCCTATGTTTATTGTCAAATATAATGCTACCCCTCTACCAATTTTAATTGTATCCGTTCAGTGATCCAGCCGTGATACATAACAAACAGACATGTTTGTTTGTTAAATCTCATAGCTGAAGCACAGTCACATGTTCCTAAACAACGTTTTACCACTATTTTTATAAATACGAACAAATTATGAGATCAGTATAAATGCTGAGGATTCCTGAGAAATGCTAAAATTTTACTGATGATTAGCTTATTATTATTATGTTAATAAAATAACTTTCAAATGTTAAGAAAAAACCAACCCACGAACAAATACAATCAATTAACTTTAAAATTAACTATAAACACTAACATTTTGAGTACTATAGTTTTATTACATATCCCAATCGACATTTTTACTATTACATCTCACAAAGAAGTACTTTAACAGTAAAATACTTAACAAGTATAAACATTCTAAATTAAAATAGTTACTAATTGGATATAACAACAGCTTAAAAACTACCATCACCATTAAACTACAAACGAATAGTGTCTAGTACATTAATAGGTTGCATCAGAAATCCCGGCCACTTTTAGCGAGCAGCATACTATATCAAGTTCTGGGTATTCTCTCACAAATTATCTAATCCAGCTTTTCATATAATTATAAACAGGAACAACATTTTATAACAATCGGATGCAGCCTGTCACATATACAAATTTGTTATTATAATAATTTTAACTAGTAACAAAAACCGAAATAGAAAATATACCGATTATGATATGGACACTCCAAGGTGGCCAGGATTCTGATATAAATCGATATTCATTTTTGACATACATCTATTTAATGAAAACGCTTATTGTTTCGTGCTTTTTCTTCCTTTTTTCTTATTAGTCTTCTTTTTAGAGTTGGACGAGTGATCGCTTATCCCTGAAGACACCTTCCCTATTATGGTATTTGCTCGGTTTTTCTTTGGTTTTGATTTCTGAGGGGTTTATTTTATTCAAATAATATTTTAAACATTGTGGAATTAATGCCAAAAACAGATGGATTTTTTGTATATCAGTGTCATGCAAATCAATTTATGAAAAAATCAATAAAGCATAGAAATGAATTGGTTTTGGTTTTTTTTATGTTATTGCTTATACAATGACATATTAATTATACTCTTAAGAAGGAAATAATGTGTCATTCATATGGCAATAGATGTTTATTTACAGCCACTTGAGGTGTTGCAAATTCTATGAAATGCAGCTACTTGCATTATTTGCATGCTAATATTTGCGAAATCTCACTGCAGGAGGGATATAATTCCTGGTTAGATTGTGATATGCGAGTCGAGCATGTGCTATGGATCATTTTTTTTTTAACAAGAATATTCATTAGTGTGAATATCGACATGTGTGCATAGTTGTAATTATTTTTTAACAGTTTAAATAACTGGTATTAAACAAAATCCAGTGAAAATAAAAGCTAAGGCATTAACTGTACGAGTACAGTTTTTGACATTGCCGTTAGAACTGTAAGCACGAGAGAGTGCACCATCTTCCCCGCTCTGCTCACACATTCAATAGCCACACCTGCATCGAGATCTAACTAATACTATAGTTGCATAATATGAATTTGCACGATTCTGGAGTCTACTTACCATACTCAATTGTAAAATAGGATATAAATCATTTCGACATTTCAAAAACTATGTCATTGTGATGTTTCTGACTAACTTTATACCTATGTCTTTGCGCTTATTGTATTTGCTGACTAGATTTAATTTACCTTAACTATAGTACATTTCACAAACAGGGATAAAAACGTTCAACAACCTAACTACTATGTTACTGTTGAAAACTAACTATATGGATCGCTACTTGCATAATATTGCAGTGTTGCATAGCAGTCGATTGTGCAGGAAGACTTAATTTACTATACTATACAAAAAGTGTTAGACTGCCTTGCTCTGTACCACATACATACACATCTTATCATAAAAACAACTCTTATGAGATGGTTTTATAAGACTAACGATCCATATTGTTATCCTTCAACGGCAACATAATACTTAAGAGTCATTGCCCGTTTTTAATTCTGCCCATGAAATATACTATATCATTAATTAGAATGCATTGTTTTTTACTTGTATCAGCAGGTCATTATATGTAGCAAGTCATTTCTATTTCTATAAACGTCAATGCCTTAATGTTGCTAATATTCATCTCCAAAATTAAATTTAGAATCCATAGACAACATGACATTTCATTAGCTAACAGCAGTCCCATACATTTATCATTTCATTCTGAGAGCATTTAGGGCAATAGGAAGTCACTTGTCTAAGCCACCTGTTGAGCATAAACTTTCAAATTGTGAAGTAGCACAAATTAATTATTAATTAATATAAATAATTTTTTATCAGCACTTATATACAACTTTATTTAATATCTTTAGATACACACACTATCTCATCCCAACATAAGGATCCAGGCTCGTAACTGGTATCAGATGGTTGATACAATACATATATACAATATGCATAGAAACACTCAAACTCAAGACAAACATTCATTTTGAATTAAATAAATGTTTGTTGTGTGCGGGAACCGAATACACGTCTCCAGCGCAGCAGGTAGTATCACAACCGAGTATTACTACATTGAGTATTATTCTTATATTATTATTGAGTATATGTCTGGGTACAATATTACTTTGAATTATAATTAGCTCTAGCGATGACTGCTTACCTCCGGCGGCCTGGGTCCAGCATCCACGGTGTCCGCTTTCGCTTCGCCGCTCGAGCTCGTCTCTTCTTCTTTCTTCTTCTGCCGTTTTGGGGGACGAGGCTCATCTTCTTCCTGATCTTCAAGTTTCTGAGTTTCTTGCTCTTTAGGTACTGGATCGGGAGTCACCGTTTTCGGCTCCGATGTATCCTCCTATTCAAGAATGTTTAGACTAAGTTAACATAAGATTTGAGTTGAGATTCAAGGATTATTGGAATAAAGAAGAAAAACAGAATAAGTGTGTCATAGCACGATCGTCATGATAGATTTATGAGAAGTGGATATTTTTCAGAAAACTTTCACAAGATTTACATGCAAGAAATATATTGTGGAAAAAAAAACAAAACAATGCTTTTATTAGAATAGAAAACCTTAAATATAGTACAGTTCATTTCATATTCACATATGGGCACATTACTTTATTCCCGGTAGGTGTCGGCTTGCCCTTGCTATGTCTCTCTTATGAAATGCGCTTCGTGGCCAATGACACCTCACGCGTATTTTTTAGATATCGCCTAAGTAAATTATACTCTATATGCTTGAAGTTATATCTACATTGAGAAATATTGCACGTTGGATTTCATACTGGTGATTGTATTTAAATTCGTAACATCAAACCCGGATTTGGGTTATGTGATTAGAAATGAAGATAGACATTTATGGTAACATTTACAACATAAGCAATTTTTAAATCTAGACTTCAATTTCGAGTACTCACAATCAGGAGGACTGTGTGCTGTCCGCCGGCGGAGGCGCGCACGGGCTTGCCGGGCCCCGCGGGCAGCTCCGGCAGAGCGGTGACGGCGCTGGGCTCCGGCGCGTCCTCGGTGCCGCCCGTGCCCAACTGTCCTTCGCTACCCATACCCCAGGCGTAAACCTCACCTACAAAAATACTTCAGTTATTAAGAAAATATCTTATTACTATCATGAAAAAAATGATAACAATCTATTGACAATTATTAGATAAATTGTTGTTAGGCCTTTATCATTCTACTGCAAAAGAAGAAAAACTTAAAATTGATAGGTCACCACTCTTTCTCTGTGAAACCCTCATCTGTAACATGCTTGGCTAAAATATATTGAAAAAATTGTCATATGTATTTATTAGAAATGCTTTATGAAAGGCCAGTTTTATTAGTGGTCTGTCTTCCAATGTATTGTTTCGACCCCAAATATATGTTCAGTACAATCATCAAAATGGTATATGTGATTAGATGTACCCTTGTCGGTGACAGCAAATGAAGAGCTGGTGCCGGCAGCGATGCTGACGCAGCGTTTACCCGCCAATTTGGGAATAGGTTCCAGCGTCTCGGCGTCCCCGCTGCGCGAGCCTAGCCCCAGCCTACGACAAGGTAGCGAATTGGAAAATTAATTAACAATCAGATTACTCTTTAGCTGTCGAACTGTTAGCGGTACTCGTCGATGTAATATCGGTGTGAGGCCGACCTGCCGTACTCGCAGCGGCCGACGGCGTAGCAGGCGCCGGCGGCGTCGAGCGCCAGCGAGTGGTGTTGCCCGCAGGCCACAGCGGCCCAGCGCTCGGGGCCGCGCGTGAACGCGTCGCACTCCGTCGGCGTGAACAGCGCCGCGCGACGTTTCTCTCCGGACACGCCTGCGTTAAAAAAATATTTTCAAAAATACATAACAATGTATGAAGCTTAAAATTAGTTTTCTAATTAAGTTTTTGCTTTTATGAATGAAGGATATATACATATACATATATATATATATATATATATATATATATATATATATATATATATATATATATATATATATATATATATATATATATATATATATATATATATATATATATATATATAAATTTTTTATTAAAAGAATAAGATAATTGTAAGAAATGTCAATCCTATAATGAATGTTATACAATCTCATAAAATTGCTATCAAAAAAGTATTGAATCTACCAACTGTTATATTTTATTGGTATATTAAATATATATTTAATAGTATATTTTATTGAGACCTATATTTTAGATTAAAAAATATACAACAGATAAAATTAAATTAATGTTTTGAATGCGCACGTTCTCTGTGTAGGCCGCAAGATCCCCCAATTCGTCTAAACTACGCGGCTTCGATGGAGGCCGCGTAGTTTAGTTCTCTATGGCGCCGCACAAAAAGATTCACTTTATTTTTCTGAGTTATATTTATTTGTTATACGACATTCAATCGTAATCTTTAGGAAATGAGGTAGCAAAAAATATCTACCTTTTAAGTCCCTTATGTCAGAAAATTTACATGGTATATTGTTGTCGAGTAATCTTTCAATTCACTTCATGATGGCACTATTGTAGCCGGTTTATTGGTATTTCTGTTTATAATAATCCACTTTACAAAAGTAATTGCAAGTGTTTTCCTTTGATATATATATATATATATATATATATATATATATATACAAAAATACATAAAATATTTTGTAACATGGTAAGTACATGGTTTTTATTTCTCAAAAGTAAATAAGTGAAAAATGTGCCTAAAGTTTCTTCTGTCGTTTTTGACATATAAAATAGTGGTTATGATTTTATTTTACGAGTTGATTTCATATATTACTTACATTATTTATTACATTTTAAATAATTTGTAGTGATGGACCGTGATAATAGTTTTATCTCAGTTTAATTGTATTGTGAAATTATTACATATTTATAAAAATACAGTGTTGAATGTGGCCAAGGGCGGATTAATCATTGCATACACCTGTAGATAGCTGAAAAGGATTTCCATATTTCTTGATAAAATCATACATACAAAAAAGAAATAATAACTATTCCTAGATCTTTTTGAGACTTGCGGTCGGCTGAGTGTAATTATAATCACAACGGTTGGCAAGAATAATGTATGCGGGCCATCAACAATTTTTGTGGGTCATGTTTCGTTCATTCTTTACTAAAAATATGTAGTTCTACTACCTTATATGTAAATTTATCAAACCTATAATAACGTTACGACAGAGTTATCTAGCTTTTGTGAAGAAATAGTGTATTTTGTCGAATTAACGTGCAGTGCAATTTAAGGTAAGTGATTCTAGTTGATTTGCGTAACATTTTTATTATATTTCCATGAAAATATAAAGTCTGTAACAATGTATTTCACCAGTATTAAGAATCTAATTGTAAATAAAAAAAAATACAGTAACATCATAATTATCAGCGTTTCAGTTTATTTTACAAAGTTTTTGGTTAGGGTGCGCATTGCAGTGACACTTCCATGTCAGCTCCTCACGGGAGGGAAGGAGGCAGTTTTAAAATTGTGCATTCAAAAGGTTAAAAACCATATTTTTAGTTATTTTGTGACATAATATTATCTTGGAAAAGAATAATGAATACATGTCTTTCCTATTATTCAATAGCTATGTTATTTATGCTAGAAAATATTGTGGATTTTTGAACAGAATGCGAGAATATAATATAAAGTTGTAAGCATTACTGATTATATATTTAAACTGATACTGATTATATATTATATTTATGAACATTTTTTTATTTCTACACTATATGCTGTGCTTTACTTGATTTTAGTTTGAATTATAAATCCGGGTCATTACTAATGACAATCTTTCATAAAATCGCTTCCTTCAAATATATAATTTAAAATATTTGTAAAATTTCAACATACCGAGTTGCCCATAGTTGTTGAGTCCCCAGGCATAGACCTTTTCCCCGTTGGTGTCGAGAGCGAAGGTGGCGTGGTAGCCGGCCCATATCCGTGACGCGCCTGGCCTGAACATCACCTTCGATGGAACCAATAGAGCATCTGCAAAATAGAATGGATTATGAACATGTAGATTGAAAAAATATCAATTATTTCAATAATTTAATTTGAAATGTGTATATATAATTAAAACAAATAATACTAACTTAAACTTTTTCTATAATACTCAATTCTTATATTGAAGTTAATATAAACAATGCTGGCAAGTTTTAATATGGTGAAATTTGTATGGTTACAAAAATTATGATCTCACTACATCAGTGCACAGAGAAATTTTGTAATATTCTACTAAATCACTTCAGCCATGCCAATTTTCCTCTTATTTAGAAGCTGGTGCGTGAAAGTTCAGTAACATGGACATATTTACATTCTAATTGTGGTCGTTGTGTTATTAATGAACTAATTTCAATTTTGCTGGCGAATAATTATGTACTCACTGAAGCCCTGGCGGGCGTCGCGCGTGGCGGAACGCTGCGACAATCGCCCCAGCTGTCCTTGTTCACCACACCCCATCGTGTACACTGATCCCGATGTCTGAAAATGTGCATTACATTTATACCCTAGACTTATAAATCAATATAAAAATATATGGGCAGATTTGTGAAAGAGTGGAATAAGTGTAAAGTCAAGATAAGATACAGCTAAACCATGAATATTCAATAGAACAAAATAATTTTTTTTATAGACTGAAACAATATGTAAGGGAAAATTCACCCCTAGAGGATAATACAAGTGACATAAAAGATAATAATTTACAAAATGCAAACATCAAAGACCATCTAAACATTTTTGCCGTTTATTAAAATTTTATTAATAATTCATTAAAAATATTAAAACAACTAGCTTGAGTTTATACCATTCCTAAAAGGTATTTTGAAATATTTTTTAGAAAATTAATCACCTAATAAAACTATGTTCTGGCGTTGCTCTATCGATTATATTTCTGTTGAACTATGAAATTGAATGTTAAAGTAAAAATGTTAAATTAAAAGAGAAAAAAGTTTTCTTTTAACGCCATTTGAGTAGAGAATGCATAAATTGTAAAAATGTTAAAATTTAAATGATTTTTTTATGTTACACATTTTTTGTACAAAAAAAAAAAAAAATGAAAATTTTTGACACAATCTAATAAACCTACTCTTTTTATACCGGTTATAAATTAAATAACCACTTATTTAATAATCTTGGATTTCCACATTTCATTGATTTACCAATAATTTGGGTATTCACTAAGTTTATGAATGTTTTATTGGAAGCATTGTGCATGTTTCTTTTTTAACATTAATCTTTAACAAAACAACTTTCATTTTAGTGACATAAAAACCAAATCTATCATAAAAAAAAATAGGAAAATGGCGACTGGAAGTCGCGCATCGAGGGTTTCATACTACTAAAAAATATATTGTGCTAAGTACCTACAAAAAAAAAAATGTTTTTATTTATTAGATTTGGGATCATTTGATCTTCATATGGACGGTTTTGATTATTTATATTTTAGTATTTTGTACTTTTAAAATGCCAATTGTAATGCTTGTATTACTTTTTTCCTTGTTAGCACATCCGCTATAATGACATTTTATGAGCATTACAACTGGTTAGTGAACGGACTGGTAGAATAGAGAGACATGGATTAAGTAATAGGGTTCCATTGGCATCGATCAAATAGAGAAATATAAACGATTCACCAAAATTGTGGTCTAAAATTAAGTACATTTAAAAGCACTCCGTTGATTACTCACCGTGAGAATAACCAAATGATCACCGCCCGAGGCGATGTCCGCGGCCGGCTTGCCGATCGGTATGTGCGCCGGCTCCCGGCAGGCCTTGCCTTCCCTCCCTTGCACCACCAGACCCATGGAGCCGTGGGAATCCTGAAATTAATGAGCGGTGATGAGATAAACAAAAAAAGATGCATACATGTGGAATTTTAAAAATAATTCTTTTAGATGTATCTCAAATTGTATGTTGCCACTTTGTCTGTTAGTAGGTAATAATGATATTCCTTATAGATTTGATACTTCATTTTAGTTTGTTTATTGTTCGAAAATCTGTACATAATATTGTTGATTACAACTCAATGATAAATTCCGATGTTGTGTTAAATAGGAAACGGTTAAGAATTACAGTTTCAACTTCTCCAAGATAGTGGTATAATTGAATTTAGTGATTTCCATAAAAAACGAATTATAACTTTTCGGAAAATTATTAGTGTTGTGCTGTTAAATTCTAGTATTTATTAGTAGCATTAATTTGAAATATTTCACCGACATGGAGCATGTTTCAATTGAAATTGTCAACCATCAAATTCCCAACATACAATGGGCACATGGAAAAATAATAATACATTTACAGTAATTTCTTTTGATGCAAGCAATATATATATTTCACTTTATTCACCTACAGCGTCCTGCACAACACACCTCTCTCGCCCATGTAGTCAATTAAGTCTTATCATACATCGAGTCTACTGCTTCCAATGCAAATACACAGATTGTGAATATGGATGAAGTGATCCATGTACAAAACAATAATCAATATAAGAATAGCGATCTCAGAGAATGGTATGGTTAGAAGGAAGATGTAGTATTTAGAGTAGAAAGAGGTATGTTGCGGTGGTTTGACCATCTAGAACGGATGAATGAAAATAGACTGACAAAGCAAATCTATAGAGCGAATGTGTGTGATGGAAATGGCAACAAGGAACGCTCTAGAGAATCCTATGCAGACCATATTGGTGGCATATTAAAAAAAGTACCAAATTTTAAGCGCCCGTAACTGACGAGTTTGTATGAAAAGATTGATGGATGACAATGAAGCTATAGAGAGATGTGCAAAGATAGTACCATGTGGAAATCTATAGCCCCTGCCTACCCTTCTGTGAAATAGGTATGAGTTTAAATTGCATTAAAAAAGTGCCTATATTCATTAGTATGTAGTAGTAGCAGTAGGGGTGAGTATACTCATAGTATAAAAACCATAACATTATGCTTTCAAAGATGTATATCTTACCCTGAAAGCTCCCCAAGCATATACATCGCCGTTCTGCAGTAGAGCAGCGGTGTGGGAATCACCGGCCGCGATGGCGACCGCGGGTTCTGGCAGAGAAACTCGCCCCGGGACTGCCTCCTCTGCCTCCCCGCGCGCCGTTCTGCCCAGGGCGCCTTCATCATTGCACCCGAATGTCCATACCTGAGAAATAATATTTTAGATATACTATTCAATACTTTCTTCGCAATACAATAGATGTTGTATTTTATATGATTTTATAAATAAACTAGCTTCTAGCTCGCGAGTTTTAAGGATGGTAAAGTATACTATATATGAATGTAAACTATAGTGTACATGATCCGCAAAACAAAGAAATGATATATCAAATGATTCAAATTATATACAACGTCGTCTTCCTGCATTGAATGGTAATTGGAATAATGAAAAATTTTCATCTATAGACAACACAATGATGATTCATTAATTCAATACCAAATACTCAAAAGTAATGAATAGTGTTGGTCGAGCAGTTTTCAAATCAGAAGATTCTAAATTTGAACTTCAACCACGATGATCGAATTAACCAATGAGTTTTTAAGTTAAACCAGATCAAATCATTTCGTACAATGAAGATGCATTGAGCTGTCGGTTCCAGACGTTCAAACTGCATTGGTGACAAAGCTGCAAGTATGAGCTCAGAAAGCATGAAATCATTACTGTTCATATTTTTAAGTCAAGATTTAGCGTAGTGCAAAAAAGTTTGTTTTTTTGGAGATTTCTTATAATCAATTTCAAGTCTTCAGGAAATTTAATTTCATCCAAGTCCTTTAGAATGCCACAAGTCCTATTCTCATTAATTCATTTATTCAAAAAATATTCATGGTTTACATATATACATAACACACTTCTGAAAATGGTCAAAAAACAATTTTATGAAAATTCATAATTATATTAGTTGGAGGTTTGAAAACTTATACAGTGAATTTGCTATATTAATTCCAGAAATATATGAAATAAAGTGCATATACAGGACGGAATCGATCATGCGCTTTCCACAAATATTCATGAACTCCTTTTTTGGAAATTTGGCAAAGTAACTATCTACATGTATTCCATTCGCCTTTGATCCAATAAGGTAAACTAGGCAAATTATCGAATCAACAATACTTCACGCAACTTGAGGATTTATAGGCAGCAATGTCATTTCTGCAAACTCCCCAACAATAAATCATGTTTGCATATTCGAGAGCAATGAAAGGCATTGTTGTTAAAAATTTTACAATTAATCATATACAATTTGTTTCAAAAACGACAGTATCATAAACGTAACATTTATAGTAAAATATTTAAATCTTTAAAGCAGCACGTTCGATTATTAAACGCGCGCGGACGACGCGATTCACTGCTGATGTATGTATGTGGGTCTCGAATGTCGTATATGGGGAGCATGGGAGGTGGGCGCGCGCAACACCTGTCACTAAGCGCTAAGGGTGTACCTTGTGAGTTTACACGTTCACGTTCTGAGCTATTTTTCTCAAAAACGGCTACTTAAATGACTATGGTTTCTTTGGCGAAATTGTTTTAAAAAGGAAGGAGATTACGAATATTTGCATGAACGCATGATCAATTCCATAGATATATTTAGGGATATACGTGATTGAGGTCCTGAAAAAAAAAACTGAAAGCCCCATTTTAACTCACATTTCCTTCAGAATCTAGTGCAACTGTGTGCATCCCACCTGCGCAGGCATCGACAATTTTACTCCCCAGAGATGAAACCAATTTGAATCTGAAACAAAATTTTGTCTATTACATTTTTATAATCAAGTTAATGAAAACCAAAAAGTATTCGGGATGATTATTTTTATTATCGATTTAATGAAACACAAAAAATTTGGGATGATGTAACTACAGTCGAGTTATATTTATAATTTCTGATACTACAAACATAATTTACCAGGTGAGCAGTGCATTTTTTTGTTCTTAAAAGTAAACTTAATTTTAAAAATTATGAAACAATAAAAAAAAATAGTCTTTCAGCCGTATTTTTTTTAATTACTTTAAGCAATAACATCAATAGATATCGACTGCTATGCTCACTTTTATAAATTGCTCTAAATGTTGTGAACTATGCTTTTTTGCTTCAAACAAATAATTCAATAACAGAGTAACTCTAAAATAATATTAGACAAGGCTATCCTATATTTGAAATTTTGAAATGCATGTGGTTGTCTATTTCTTTATATATTTTGATTAATCAGAAAGTTCCAGATTATGATAAATGTTGTTTATTTACATCAGACATGAGATGTATAAATCTTTAGTTTTTATAAATGATTTATGGTATAGTTTATGATCAGAGAATGTTAGAGATTATTCGAGTTGGAGATCTCAATATTCTAGGAAGCTGAGTGCTGATGAGTTAGTTTTCTTTAGGTTATCAATAAGCGTGTCTAGAAATTAAGTGCGATCAACTAAAAATGTACAATGGTGCCGGAGTGAATTTCTATATGTCAGTGTTATTGAATATATGCCTATTTTCCTGAGCGTTTACTTCTCATCTTATCTCAGTTCTCGAACCTGATATGGTTACTTCGTAATAATAATTACTAGGCTTAAATAAACAGCTAATGCTGTTCATGAACTGTTGAAGCACATAACGTACATTCTTTTTGTAAAACACAGACTGTTACAGTAATTCATTTGAATATTATATAAAATCATTTCTATAGCCTAGATGGTGTTCAAAAGACCTGTGTTATGATTAACTAGATTTCTTTGGGTTTTGTAGATATATTTCTACAATACACAAAATTCCCTCTTTTATAGTCACAGATCAGGGTTCCAAGTTATGCGCATGATCATCATGTTATTGTAACACAAGCAAAATTACTCTTATATCGATTTGTGGATTTATTTGAATAGAATATTTTAATATATAGCAATCAGTTTTATGGTAAAGCAGAATAGAGGATAAGGATAAACTTAAGTATAAATCTAAGTTTATTCCAATCTTATGTTCTTTTTAGCCTAAAAGAAGTAATGTCGATTTGGTTGTCATCCTTCAAACATCCTTTGAATTAATATACTGTATTATATTATGTAATATAATGTAATAAATTTATACTAAAATTAATAATAATATCAATCCAGATGAAAAAAGAATTGCAACCTTCTAGCTTTATGCAAACATTAATTCTCTTAGAATATATGTAGGGTTGAATCACTGGATAGTTATATTGATAATTATTGCATGTTTATGAAATGTGAGTGGTTTATGAACAAATGTGTGTTCTGCTATAAAAAACATCATAACTAATTCTGTACCTATTTATATTAGTAAGCATTGTATATAAAAAAAAAACAATATTTCTCTAATTAATGAAATTCAGGCAAAAAAAAAATTACTTTCAATAAAGTCAAAAAAAGAAATAGTGTCTAAACGAAATGAAAATTAATAAAATTAAATAACTAAGATTTAATTTTGTAAAACAAATTTTACTATTCAATCCGCTTGCATCATACCTGCAATTGGGTTTAAATTATGATTAGATTTTTTGCTTGTTGATTCATAGTCAATACAATGATGTAATGTCTATTTAGATATTCAAGCTCGAACTTGATTTCATAACTGTGTGTAGGGTGACCTATGATTCCATTATTTTAACTCTTTGAGTAACTACATATATGCACATATATTTTGGAAAATAAGTTTTTACTGGGATATTTGTGTGCTTATTATCAGGTGTAATTTTCACGAATGTGAACTGTATCTCCTTGATACAGTTCAAGTTCACAAATAAAAGAACGTAACTGGAACAACTTTATCCTAGCAATTATAAATTACAGAAAATCCAATACATAAAGTAATATAAAACTCTTATTTAAATAGACAAAATAAAAATTGTAAATACATGAATAAAGTACTACTACAATAGATCTACTTTATTTTGTTGTTTTTTTTTGTTGTTGTATGCTATATTATCATATTTAGTTTATTCAGTAATTGATGAACATGTTCATCAATTACTCTAAAATCGTTCTGCAAAAAGAATCAACCTTTTTTTTTTATACGATCAAAATGATGAATATACTAAACTTTAAGCAGTTGATGGCTTTTATCACTATATAACCTAGTAGCAGTGCTTTTATCTCAATAATATTTAGTACCATCATATATGAATTCAATATAAATAACATATACACTATAAGGAAAAAAAATTTAGTGTGTAATCAAAATTTAAAAGGCCCCACTAAACTCAGATCATTATTAAATCAATATATTTTTTTTACATTAAGTATTGTTTTATTGATGTTAAATTTATTTTTTTAATTTTTTGAGGTCACTACTGCTAGTGATGTACCTCACAATCTAATTTATTATCACAATTAATAGTTACTAAATAAAATTCTACAATTTTTTTAGTAACATTGAATATCCCTATCGAAGAATTCGTCAATAACATTACATTATCAACTATAATAACTATAAATTATATTGAAAAGTTATATAATCAATATATATTTAAATTAATGAAAACTTATTTGGGAGAATAGTTATATTATAGGCATATCAATTCTGTTATCAGATAATCATAGTAACAAATCAGTTCTCATTAACATCACCATCATAACTAAACTTCAAGTCTATTTATACATTGCCTTTACTATTCACATATCCAAAAGTACTAACTAGCTACCAAGTAGAACATCCCTGACTATCAACACCGACTGAAAGTTTCCTTAAAAAATCTCTTCTGTAAAAGAAAATTGATAGCAATACCAAATCTAAAAACTCAATTGCGATGTTGTTGAAGTTCACTATAACCAACTCATTATTTTTTTTTACATTTTACTATTCGATGCATGCAGCCATAAAGGTCGTTACACTTTATGGTAAAATGTAGAAGAATAGAATCCTTTTACAGTTTCACAGGTCGAATGTAGAATATGAATTCAATACTCACTTGTTGGTTTCGACGACTTCCTCGCCGAGTCCCAATTGACCGACATCTCCTTGCCCACATGTTAAAACGCAACCTTTCCTCTTCGGTGCTATCGGAACTTCCAACTGCACTCCTACAATAGAAATAATAGCAGGTACAATTCGTTTCAAAAACATTGATCGTAACAGTATCATAGTGCCAACCAGTCTGTGCATAACTAATTTTTAGAAAACAATAAAACATTTCAAAACACACGTTTATCCTATGCGAGTCTTGTGTATTTACAAAAAAAAAGTATTTTTCACTGACAAGATGATATTAAAACATTGCATAAAAATTTGAATAAATCATTTTTCAAATAGAACTGCAATTAATTGATTTTGTAATATTAAAATTTATTATATAGTACTAATTTTATTAATTCCTATTATAATCATAAACTAACTTTATAAAGTCAAGTATTGATTTGTTAGCCATAACTGTAACTCATGCGCATACAATAATTTACTTCAAGTGTGGATCGCTCTCTTGCCGAGGTTACTCAAAAATGAGATCAATCTGCAGTAATGTCTAATGTACACCGAGTAATGTGGATGCAGTGCATATTCGACCACCAATGCAGCATACACACTTTTATAAAGGATAATTTATTTGACGGACACAAATAACCATGGACATGGTGGTATCGGAAATGGTTCTAGTTTAATTACAAATTTGAAATATCATTTCAACCACAGGTATCCAATGGTGGCCTATGACCTTTATCAGGTGGTCAGCGCACATAGTAGGAGGCAGTCCCACGCTGCAAAATCTTATTTTTGTGAAGTTTTTTCCCAGCAGTCACAAGTTCTATGAGCTATGTGGCTAACCCATTAACCATTTAAATATACCGATACTGTGAGCTATGTCAGTCACTCCAGTTCTAGTGCAAATTTATTGACTTCAGATTTTATCTCACAGAGAATCTCAGAGTATAACTTTTACCATAGCATGTTGAGTGTGTTTAAGCTTGTTTATGAAACCGATAGTACACTAGCATTTCCGGCACTCATATAACATCACTGGCAACTCGCACAGTAATAAGATTCACTTTAAGTCCTATATTATATTGTAATTGATGATAGATCTTAATTTTCGGAACTACTCAGCCAAGCTGAAATCTCCTCGTAAACTCTTAATTGATGTCGGAACTCTTTCTGTTTATGTTCATTTTTAGACCTATTTCTTGAAAAACTTTTAGGGTGTTGAGCATGGTGTCTAACTCATTCAGTGATTCTACCATTATTACTTTATTTTCAGCAAAATCAAAGGCGAGTGATGTATTCACCATCTATGTTAATGTTATATCCTTTCCTTTTTAAATAGTTTTAAAATTTCTTGCACTACTGTGAAGAGTTTTGGAGATGTCTCCAGGCCTCATACTATACTCAGATTAGCATAATGGCATTCTTGTACAAACACTATCGATATAGCAATAGTCAATGTAAAATTGTCGAAGAGAATGCAATACCACCCAGTATTGTACAATGATCATGATTCGATTGTACCAGTTTTTTCAGTAGTCCACATTCTAAAGAATAAAAAATTGACTCCTTCCTTCATATGATTCAACTTGATGCAAAGTATGAATAGCAATGTTGCATTTAACATCAATCATACTGTGAGCCCTTATGTGTATGGGACCAAAAGTGACAGGTTTTGGCTCACTATAAAACAACGGCAGGCTCATGATTTACTTATGAAATTGTGTTATTGTAAGAACAACAGTTACAGATATGGTTAAAAAGTAACATTTTCCTTAATATGACATATGCGTTTGATCAGAATTTATTCAAGTATTTAGTGAAGTTAGAAATTTTGCTCTTAATGAAATTATAAACAATGTAAAATGATATAGAATTTTTATTTGTTTACATCTCATTCTGTACTAAATACAGAATCAATTATATGAAATTAAAGAATATAAAGACGTTTCTAGACTTACATTTGTTCTATATTTCCATAAACCAAGTATAATTTATGTAATACTACAATAAATGTCCATTAATTACAACTTCATGTTTGCATACATTATTCTCATAATATAGGTATCTACTAGATTGGGAGAATGCAGATAACCATAACATAGATAACCTTAAATATGTTACTATCGGCTTATTGCTACATATAAAAAATGTAATAATTGAAAAAAAAAAGGTTAAAATTACAATTTTTTATATACATGTGCACATCTTAAGACTTAATTTAAATTTTAAGAAAGGTAATTTCATATTTTACGTTTTACGAGATTCCAAAACTCGAAACTTCTAAAGTTTAACAACTCGGTCCTTGACGATTACGAAATATGACACTCCTAACCTAGCTAAAAGTTTAGTTTCATATTACAAAACATATGCAAATGATATTCAGGTACGGATCTAACGACACGAAGCCGCCGAAAGTGTTTATCTGTATTCCATATTTAGGCATACGAAAACTTATTAGACTCCCACAGAGAAACGGCGTCTATTCATTTCCCGCCATCATGGTTTGACAGGTCATTGACGTCGTACGCGATAAAAAGAAAACAACACCTTTTATCACAATTTTCCAGGCTCACCTGCCCTTTTTTTCTTATTTTTGGAGGCCGACGCGGCCGAAGCTGTGGACGCTTTTGTTGCTGCACGTTTAACACCCCGCGCAGCAGGCATTTTTTTTCCTGAAAATTTCCGTATCGTTTATAACATATTGCAACAACGGTCGTCAGTTCTATTATTGTTACCACAATCTCATTAATGTACAGTTTCTATTACCGTTCAAATCGTATTACCGATGAGCCGCCGACTTAGCATACTTATGCGGAACGCGGCTAGGTTATATTATGCGTTTGTATATTACACCAAACCAAACAACGCAATTTCGATATCTCATACAACGAAGGCGGTGACATGGATTTATACTTACTTTTCACTTATATATTTTATTTTAGGTAATAATGCGAAATCAAACGGTAAATAACACTTCAATTTAAGAGATGACGTATTATTAAGATAGTGCAAATCCCGTGCATTTCCACTCGCTTCGCTTGGCTAGACAAGCAGCCATAGACACGACACGTCTAGAAAGCGTAACAGTGTTACTATGCCGCAAATATTATATTCCCACGGTCCTGCAAATGAATTTATTTTTGATCATCATTCTTTCTCCATTTTTTTATTCTAAGATTTCTATAATTATTCTAGTTGTTTATTTAATTCAATTTCTTATTCAGTTCTGTTTTTATTAATGTATAACTTTCACACACAATTAATTACTAATATTTCTATTTTAGTAGGTTTTAATGCACTTACTCATATTACTTCAATATTTCTTTTTCAATTTTAAAGTATCCCCTGTTTAAATATAAAGTATTGATAACAATTATAGTTCGAAAGATTATTTTTCCTACTATTAAAGAAAAAAATAAGTATAAAATGATTGAGAGAAATTATGAAAAGTAAATGAAAGAGGATAGTATTTTATTGTGAAATTATTAATGACATATCGTTGTAGAAAAATTATGCTACAAATTTAAGATCAGTATATCTTAGTACCTAAAGAAAAAAAATATTTAAACGATGCACGTACCAGTGAAGAAATACGAATACCAGAAATGATTCCTTACTGCCGGTCTTACAAACAAAGTCAGAGCCACTCAATATGCAACAGAAAGAGTCATGCTCTAAGGAGTTTCACGTAGATAAAATCCGAAATAAGGAAATTCATAAAACGCGACTAACCGTCATATGTTACAAAATTATAATAAAGTAGCACTTGTTTAATACAACTGAAATTTAGATTTTATTTAAATTAAATTTAATTACGTAAATTTTTGAACAAAGTTGTTTTTTTTCTAATTTTATTGGTTAGTTTGTTACATAGAATAAAATCCATTTCAAAGGTTGAAATTAACATAATTTTGTATTTGAAAGTTATAACATTATATAATATCAATTATAGAATGATGAGGTTTTGAAGACATTATTGTATCATGTCAAGTTGAAGAAGCGATATATTATAGGTTATTTTAATTTATGTTTTTGCATATCACAGAAATTTATCAAGCCATAAAGAAATTGAACAAGTTTTGTAAAGTTTGATATTAGATTGCAATATTCCTAGGAGTCTATATTTATTATGGCAATACAAAAAATGACGCGATCGACATTTTTATTGTCTATGTATTTTAGTGTAACCATAAACAAATATTTAACATGCATTTATGTCAAGTATTACGAAATGCTTCAAAGCCTTGAATTATATCTAAAAACTTTAACCTTGAAAGGACATCAGTTTGAATAATTTCTATTTTTATCTCTACACTGCAGTTAAATTTAAGGTGTATTAAGATTAAAATACGCTCTATTATTTTTAATTTAAGTAAAACAAACATATTTTTTGAATGTTAATTGTCGTAATGCATATACTTCCTTGTATAATCAGTACGCCTTGTGTTCTTACAACATAAGGCCTATAACACGTGATGAACAAATTGCATTAAAAAAACGTTTGTACCTAAGGGTTGTGCAGGGATATACCACATCAATTTATGTGTTAATTATTAAGCGTATTATGTTGAACGAAGGGGTCGATTAGATCATTTGTTGGCATTTGTATATTACATGTCAAATGAGTATGGGTAGATGTGTGTTTACATGGAGCCTTTCAGTAAATATATCCATTATTTAGATTCCCTGACTTAATTTTAATAACACTCTTTCAGAACGTTAATAGAAAAAAGTTTTCAATATATGAAAGTGTATAATTTAGTCAGTTCTTTATTAATCTGTAATTATTCGAGAACTCTGGTTGAGTGCTATGTGTTACTTTACATATGTTCAGCGAATAGCACAAAAAAAAGTTGGAAAATCTTCATGTTTCGTCTTTGTTCATTGAAGCCGAAGAAACAACACATAAATTTGGGGTTTATTACAATACTCGAGATACTCATTCTGATCTAACTAGACATTCCAAAGACGTGTGTTTTCGAAAGGACACCAAAGTTCGTAATTATGGTAACGCGCACCTTTAATCGTTATTTTGAATGGATCTACATGTTGATCTGTTTTCCCAACTTGAATGCTGGGTAGTGGGTAATGCCCTTAACTATTGTACTATATTCGTTACCTTTGTTAGACTTTTAAAATTCTATGTAACAAAACAACGAATCTTGGTGAGTAACAGGAAATCTTATTTCGGTATATTTTCGCATTGCTTTCAGATTCAAATCGAAATGGAGTTGAAGCCTAAATTGAGTTCCTATGTATATAATGGTTTATTTAAATGGTATTCGGGAAATAGTAATAGGGATGAAAGCAGTACCTTTCCAATTTTATGATTTTTTTTTTTAATTTTCATAGCAGAAAGTAAACAAAAATTTGAAAAATTTCAGGGAAATAGTGATTGCCATAAACTCAGTATTAGAAATAAAAATGAACTCTATTTGAATATTAGTCTACCATACAAAAACACGATCTCATTTATGGGATTCTGTGTGCTCATATTCATATATATGTATACAAGATTCTCTGTATATATATACAAGATTTACCCTTACATAGATTTAAATTATCAAATGAATACTTAATAAAATTGGTATAATATAATTTCCTAATATTTAGAACAAGAATATTCGTAAAAATGGATTGATTTGTTCAAAAGGTATCGATGAAGAAAAACGTTGATCGTCGCTAAACGCATCGTAATTGTTTTATTTATTTAAAGGATATTGTCGGAGAAAAATGTTTTTAAGTGTTTTTCTTAGAATATTTTTTAAACTACTTTACTAGTAAATATTGTAAAATCCAACTAGTTGATTTCTTTAAAAAAATAGCGTCGATCGTCGATTGCGTCAAAATTGGTTGGTACGTTTAAAAGAAATGGTTAAAGAAAATACTTGATGGATTGACGTTTGGTACTCGTTTATAAAACTGTGTTTATAAATTTGTGTCGGGTGCTATAAGGCAGATCAAAATCGAACAACGCGTTCGAAAGATATAGTATATGGAAAATAAAAAAAGCGTTGTGTATAAATACATATATATATAAATTTTTGAATTCGAAGAGCTCAAAATGTATTAGAATTATATTTTTGAGCTCGGAGAACTTGAAAACGCACTAAAGTCTCTCTCTTGGGTGTAATGAACTCAATAATTCATTGCTACCTTATTTTTGAACACTTTGAGCTGGAAAGTAGCAAGAAGTTTCAATGATGGCTTGTAGTGTTAACGGTTTTTCAAGCTCAAATACTTATAAACAATATTTATAACTCAAGGGAGCTGAAAGACACATTGATAAATATCACAGCGGAAAGTTTTAGGGATTGCCTACAGAGTTAACCATCTCAGAGGTTTTTCTTAGAAACTGTAATAAGTTTTCCTATAAGCATTGAGATGCTAGAGATAAGTTTCCAAATCTCTTAAACTTTAGAAGATACATGAGGTCCCAGTTTCTAAATTGCGTCAACGGCTCACTTCTGAAACACAAATATTCTATGAATATGCATGACATGACTCCAGGTTCAATCAATTAATATCAGGCAATGGAAACGGCCCAAATGAACCGATGTAGCGGTTTCGATGCCTGATAAATTTTGCGTGTTTTTAACTACATAAGTAGCAGAGATAAACTTTTTCGCCAACCTACTAAACAGTGGACTCCATTGAAGCTAGTTATCTAGACTATTGCCTGAGAATGCTGTAATATTAACAAACTCTAATTATTTGTTTCGTACTGAAATGGTTCCGAATCTATATCTCATGTTTGAAAGTAATGTTTTTATACATTTTGTTTTATTTTCATGAAAAAGTAAATTATTTGCAATCAACCATTTCCCTACTTTCTAAGTAGCAATGTTCCGATCGTCATAAGCGGGATATTGTCTTTTAACTTTGATCAACAAGGAGGTTATAATCTGTAAACATTACTGTTTCGTAAACATCCCCAACGAGATCAGATAAATTGTTTATATAAACCAAAAACAGAAACGAAACAATAATTGATACCTGTGATGCACCCACGGGGGTCACAGATCTGGATCTCATGCTATCAAAATTATGTTGTACTAATAGGATTTCAGCCGTATTACTATTCTCGGGGTGTAAAATGTGGACGCAGTATTTGCAGTAATGATAAATCAAACGTTTCCACCGCATGGAACAGCTGCAATTGCAGCATACTTTCAGGGTAACGTGGGTCTTTCCAAGTGTTGGAGTTCTCCCCAGGATACAATAGTCCTTCTCCCTTTTTACACGAGTCAAGGAAATGACCGGTCCTCGAGCGGCCTTAATGAAATGGCAGAACGCAAAGGAGCTAAAATACTCGACCATTCGGCTCAAATGAAGGAGTCGATATTTCGAGCGGGAATATTCGCATTGTACTATGCGATTCACAGAGTTAAAAAATGCAATAATCGTCTGATCAACATCTTCAGCGGCACTAAAATAGCTCTGCTGAAGGTGGCCATGATTTTATAATATTGTCTCATGTAGCTGAACGCGATATCTTCAACATCGTTGCAGAAACCATGAAAGTGCGCTTATTTTGTATCAGTTTACGGTGAGATTAACTCGCCATGGAACACGGTTCTCGCTAAGAAAACGACAACGGAATTTAATTTGGTTTCCGCTGTCGTACGCTAATATGACGATTCAAGCGGGGAATATGCTGGTTGATTACGTTAATTTAAAACTATCGAATCTGTATCGTTGTCTTGTCAAAATTATGCCAGTCGACGGCACTCTGCGGCAAAGTTTCTGACGTATTTTGTCGTCATAGTGATGCCGACTCGTTAGTTTTAAATTAACATAATTGACCCACTGTACGATTAACAAAAACGATATACAAGAATATACTGTAAACAGCCCTCATATCTTTTTTTTCTCGATATGGAACAAACACAAAGGCCTCTTTTAACGGTCAAGTTTCGTAAACTAACAGCGGTGTGCTTCAAACACTCATTTATAATAATTAACTGCTAACTGTTAAAGTTAAAAGTTAAACACGTCAAAACATGTTTCAACTTCACAATTGACAGTTAATCGGTAACTTTAGAGTTAATGTTGGAGGTGCGTGGGGTCATCTCCAAATGCTAAGTTAACTTTCAACTCTACCATTTTGACATTTGTAACATTGACGGTATATACATACTCGTTAATTTTAGTTCTAATTTGATTATTTTCTTAATATTTTATAGTAATAGGTAATAAATGAAGTTTTTCTTCGTAATCCATTTTGGAAACTTTCCATATTTATAAAATTAAGAATCACATATTAGGCGCTTATTGTAACTGTCAGCAACCTGTCCGTTAACATTTAACTTTAAATAAGCGATTTTTGAATGAATAGAATTTGATAGATTTGCTAAATGTTAAAGTAAATATTATGTATAATAGCTAATTATGTTTTGTAGTTAAATACTACTGATTCTGAACTACTCTACCGTAACTGTGTACGGTGAGTTCGAATATTGTCTACATAGGTTTAAAACTGAAAATTCGTTGTACTGCGTCTATGATCTCTAAAGATTCAAAATGTATTACCATACGAGTTCTGAATATATATAGGGACCACAAAGTGATGTATTATGAAGACAAGAAGGCAAGGCTGTGATTGTGAAAGATCAGTTAAGAATCAAAGTTGTAAATTAGAGAGTGTACAGTGGCATCAACGTTAGCACGGTTTGCATCTTAGTGGCCTGTCGAATTAAAGCTTCGTGCCGACCATTGACGACAGAATACAAAAATGGTCAATACAGTGCTAGAACGATTAGAAGTCGGTAAATTTCAGAATCAAATTGAAATGTCAGTACGTAGAGTGATTAAAGAAAAGCTCGACGAATCGAGGAAGTTAACGAGATCTGATTTAGGCAATGAAATGAAAAACAAAAATTTATAAAGAAGGAATACAAGAAAATATTAGGTAACGGAACACGAGGTAACGCAAACATGAGATAACGGAAGTGGTTAGTGAGAAGAAGAAATAATCGCTAAATTAGTTAGCCATATAAAATGAAATAAAAAAAGGGATGTGACAGGAGATTCTTGAAATATCTACAACAACGGTATTGGACAATGAATAGAAAGAATATGTCAAAGATAGTTGGGAAAATTGTTTTACAGGTATTTTAACGGGGAATGAAATTCACATAGAAGAAATCGTGAAAGCAATGGAGCTCATGAAAGCGGAGAAAGTTAACGATGAGATTTTGTCAAAGAGCGGCTGCGGGAGCATAGAGAAATTAACAGGTCCCGAAAAAGCCATAGATTTCTAAAGTTTGGCGTGAAAATGTCATTGTGGTCCTCTGTATGAGGAAAGGCTTACGGTAGCTTTGCGGGAATTATCGCAATATATTTCTTTTCAGAATCTTTGGCAAATTATATGCGAAAATTATTATCGAAAGGTACGTGAATACACAAGCGATATTTCGAAAAGGAATATAGGGTGTAAAGACCAAGTTTTCCCCAGCAAAATTTTTGGTCACAATAAAATTTATGGTCAACGACCATAAGATTTTCAATACATTCGTAGAACTAAAAAAGGCTTATAATAGAGTACAAAGGAATAAGCAATGGAAAAGCGTATCCATGTATTAAGGTGAGTAGTGGATTGATAAGTTTCCTGCAGCGTTTGGACAGGAAATGAATGCGTATG
Source organism: Eumeta japonica (assembly GCA_005406025.1). NCBI lineage: Eukaryota > Metazoa > Arthropoda > Insecta > Lepidoptera > Psychidae > Eumeta > Eumeta japonica. The sequence goes on from BGZK01000022.1 coordinate 417,364, forward strand.
ATGTAGAAGTCTGCAAGGGAAGCAATAGAAAACCTAATGCCGACCAAATTGGTGGTATATCAAAGAAAGGCCAAGGGCGAAACTGACGTGCTTGTATGAAACTTTCGACCGATGTCAATAAATCAAGAGAAGTATCCAAAAATTGTATAATTATAAAATTTGTGGTTTCTGTCTAGCGTTCTGAGATACAAGAGCGAGTACATAAAATAATATGAAAGGAAAATACTTACATTAAAATAAAAAATATTTAGAAGAATAGTTAGTTCACCGTTATAAATTTATATCCAACATATTATTTTCAGCTTTGTTGATATATATATATATATATATATATATATATATATATATATCAGCTCTGACTCGTCAACGCCTAGCCCAAACTCTTGGACTTTAGAATATTGAAATTTTGCATAAGTGTTCTCTAGATTGTTGTAGGTTGTATATAGGCTTCTAGATAGATAGATATGTGTCTAGGTTGTAGATAGGGAATGAGGAAGAAAATTCAAAATTCAACCTTTAAAATTGGGGTTGAGGTACAAAGTTTCAATATTAAATACTCATTTCTACTCGAAATTTCTTAAAATTACTCCTACAATCAAAAGATAAAAATAAAGCTAGAAATCGATGTGGGTGCCGTTACTAAGATTTTTTGGGATGTTGATTGCAAAAATGGCATATATTTTGAGCTGTGATTTAATTTTTTTGTGAACTAGAGTTTAGTCTAGATTTTGATTGGCTTTTACTCATAACTTCAAACAAAGTTGTTTTTTTTTATGTATATGGAAAATATGAAGAAACGAAACCCTTTCTCTATTGACAAAAACAAATTTCGATGAAATATAAAAACAGATAGAATTCATTGTCCACATGAAATGCGAGTTAGTTTTTATTCATTCTTTGTTTGTTTGCCTGTTTGATTTCTTATGAGTAGAACCATTTAAAAATCATTAATTTCCTGTGTAAGCCTGCTTATTTTTTTTTTAGAAAAGGAGCAGTGTCAGAATCTGGATGTGAAAAGTGTGAGGGGGAGATATGGTGTGAGTGGGTGAGGTAAAATGAAAGCGAAAGTCAGAGAGAATGTAAACTATATGATTAATAATAATCATTTAATAATAAGAAAGTCATAGTAAATCAAAACGAACTATAGTATTCTTAGCTTGCGTTTTTGTCCATCGCAACAATTATGAATGTGACGATATTCGGTCGTTTCTAACTCAATTACGCATAAGCGGCTGAACGGATTTCGATGAAATTTAACACGTAGATCGTTTTCTGGGTTACGAGCATGACATTATATGCATGCCGATGCATAACTGTGCAACAATTTACAAGAAACCGTAATTGATATTGAGAGCGGGACCGATATTGCATTCAAAGTGTTAGCGCGATTGGAAAAGAGAACAAGATCGCGTAGGAATTGGCTGTAAAATCGGAACTAAAATCGAATATAATGAGAGAAAATATAGAAAATAAACAAATATATTTTTTAATTGCGGGCGAAACCGCGGCCATAAGTTAGTATATTATATACAGGAACATTTGGTGTAGTTGTGTAGTTTTGTTTTGTTTCATAACTTCGGACCATCGGCATTGCGCGTACTATCTATATTATAATTAGTAAGTTATATTTCGGCGAGTATTATATTTGATTTGCTTATTACATCTTTAATAACATTTTAATTTGGTTTCTACGAATGCCTGTCTTGCTTAGTTCTATTTCAATATTCGGACATTAATACTGGTTTCTGTCCTTTCATGTCTTTTTATAAATCTTTGATATTCTTCCAGTGCATGCAAATACGGTCTCAGATCGAAGGTGTAACAGCCATGGCACACGAAAACTATTGTTTGTGATTGATTTGTTAATCTAAGATTCAAGAAAATTGAAGCCTCATCTGTTAATTGAATCAAATAATGATTTGAAGGCAGATAACAATGTTATAAATATATTAGAACAATGTCTGCTACCATAGTCCTGCTGCTATTAACATTAATAAATTTGGAAATTATTAATTTTTGGCTTCATATGTTTGCATTGCACATCGCAAGTACAAAACTTTCGAATATGATGTTTTACACCTTGTTACAATAGACAGCGACCAGGAATATCCGTTAAAGTATATATACATTATAGAATCATGTAAGAAATATTTGTATGTATAATAAAGAATATGTTCATACTGTGTGTCACATAATACGTTTGCCCAACGATTTTTTTTTAATTTTACAATCCGTTTCGCAAAATTAAATTTCAGCATGAAAATTCCTTTATTTATATCACAAGAGAATTTGTTACTTCAGTATGTTATACATACTAAATCGCAATTTTTTCAGTCCAGTAAACTCAGAGAAAGTGTGACAAACGAACGGACAGGCAGATGCGAGATGAAATACAGTTGTGTCCAAATTAAAAAATATAATGAAATTTCTGTTTTTCATCAGGTATACGGAACCTTATAATAAGGGTAAATTTTGTATATACGCAGAGAGTTTCCTGAAAATGAGAACACAGAACCTCCGGAATTAATTCCTGACTGTATGTATTACGTCATCGATTAACACGTAAATACAATTTTTATATTTATTCCTTGTATTGAAATCATGTAGATTAGTATTTTTCTTAGACAATTCTAAAAATTTTATCACGTGTATTCAATTTTCATACAAAAACTGCAATGCCAGAGTTAGGATTCCAATTTCCTTAAACTCGCTTCTGAGAGACACACGAGGGTCGAGCTTGCAGGTCGCGCGAAAGGCACGCTTCTGCAGCACAGGAATGCTATGATTTCGCGGCATGCTTAAGGAACAGGATGTCGTACGTTATCAGGCTATTGATACAGCCAAGATAAACTAATCTGCTGGTACCGTATATCCGACAAACTTTTGAAGCGAAAACTTCTTTAGGTGCGTTGGGCATTTTTGAGATGGGAAAAAACCATCGAACTCACGACACTGTCACCGTTACCGTAACCGACACGATTGTATATAAGTATGTACATGTATTGGCCCCGTTTACACGAGAATTGAGTTTAGGTTAAAATACATTGATAATATAACTATATATCTAATATAAACATATATTTTGTATATACGTACAATTTATGTTTTAAGCAATAGATAGCAATTTTTATATATAAATTAAATGTATTATTTTTCACATACAACAGCGCATTAAATGAAAATTGTAATTATATTTTTTGTAGTAGTAGTTTATAATAATAAATAAAAAAAACATTTCATTTAAGAGATTCATAAAATACACACGTAATTGTTCAAGTTTTCGTTTCTGTCGCCACTCCCTCAGTGTCACTGTTTTTTAAGTGCACAAGGTAGCAAGGGCTAAGCATTTTCTAGCAACATACCGGTGCGAGGACGCCTCGAAGCCAAATCTAGAGCAAATCTCAAGGATACAGCAGCGTCGACAGATTTATCTCGTTTGGTATTAAAATAGAGCCAAAGCCATATTTTACATTCAGAAGTGGATATTTTCCAGTAGTTTTTACAATAGAAACCAAAAAGAATAAAGAACATTACCACAGAGTACAGTAAAAATCAGAAAGGCTGCAGATGAGCTGTTCCGACTCTCAGAAATGGACCGCAAAAGCCTGCACCAAGCAAAGGAAACGAAGAACGAAGGAGAACCGGAAGGAACATACCCTTCCTACTATAATTTATTGACACACTTATAGTATCTATTACCTATCCCGAATCCAATTTCTGGCTAAAGGTTGCACGAATACCGGCCGGCTCTACACTCCCGTCACTCCTAATCCAGACTAGAACCTGCACTCCCCCCTATAATTACGCTCCCTTGGGTGCATCGGGACTTGTCCCTTTCAGTCATCGCGACTGGTTGAAGGTTGAGCGATGATGATGATGATGATTTCCTTTTCTTTCTATCAAGAAATAGGTGTGGCTTATCGAGAGCGAAGGCGAATCGGTGGTTAAGAACATCGGATTCGGATCGGAAGGTACTGGATTCGCTCCTTTGCGTTGGAAAATTGATCGACGTGTTTGCTATTTAAATTGAACCGCTCTCTGCGAGCCTCGGGAAGCACGCCAAGCCTTCGGTTCCGGATGTTCTCATTGCATCTCGGGTCAGCGTGATCCCAGGAAATAACTCTTTCGATCTGTGATAAAGGAATTGTGGGAGACCGTGCGGGGTGAGTAAGGCTTGACACGTCAAGAAGTAGGTTGTCTGTAGTAAAGCGCTTCGTTACTTTCGAAACTGGAACATTCGACCTCTGTGTATGGAGTTATTCAATCGTCAATCATCGTCATCACGATTGATCAGTTATCTTCTGGATGTTGTAGCCGATAGAACCGAAATTCTGTAAATCAACTGGTACCAATCACATGTATAGCAGGTGATACAAACTCGGGAATGGTTCTCGTTATCATCGTCACCAGCCTTGAATCTGCGAGAGTCACAGGAATACCAGGAACTGGATTTTATTTTCTATGACATAGTGATGGTAAGATCCATGAAATTCGATCAGAGACGAGCGTCGTATATATGAACAGTTCTACTAACATCACCCTTGTATTATGGCTAAAGCACTATATAGATACCACTACTCAAATATTTAGTTTTCGAGAAAAAAAAATTATATTGATTGCGAACAGTTCATGTGTATATCGTAATATGCTATTCGCAAACACTTACCTTTTTTTTTTTGTGTCGAGACTAAAAAATTGCTCCATAACTATAAAAAATATTTATAACATGAACATAATAGGTACAGACGGACCCCTTCGTGGCGGTGGGGCATTTTCAACTTAACGCGTTCTAATGCGTAATTGCGTTTGGTATTATGTTGCATATTTTGTTGCCTAAACCCGTCTGCCTCGTTAAGGGCACGCGACTCTAAAGGCGTGCGTAATCAATGCCGACCGATATAGTACCCTTAATCACGTTAATTGAAATTATTTTCGTTGCCTTTAAGGGTATTGTTTTGAAAAAGTTAGTAGGGGTCTAGTTTAGACGGTTCTTATTTAACGGCAAAAATCGTGTCTTGCCTGTCTGTCTCAAACACGGTCTCTTGACATTTTATTTTTTTTTGTTTTAATGCTACTGGGAGCTTTTTGGTGGACTATTTTAAAAAGGCAAATGGTCCAATTTACTTGAATTATTATATAGAAAATCATAAATTATTTTGAAAAAATTATAGTCATTTTAAACGTATATAATAACACAAAGTAAATGAAATGCATTCAAATTTAAAATTAAATAGAACTTAATTGGACCTCAAAATGTTAAAAATTTGGGCACATTCAAGTGTTATTTAAGTAAATTTTTATTGATTTCAGACCCACTCGTATGAGAAAAAAAAATCCCGATTCTCCATTATGAAATTCAAAATTTGTTGGAAACCTCGTGGAAATTACATTTGGAGTTTCCGGTTTTCAATATCGGTTTATATAAAAATATTACCACACTCAGCAGTGTAAGACTCGCGTCAATCTGTCGAAGCATTCATTTATTTTTGATAAGAAATATTAAATAAAAGTTGGTTTAACCTTAACAAAAATGGTACCTATTAATAGGAAATTTAATTTATGAATATTGCTTTGTCAATATTTTCATTATTTATCTTTTTCTAATACATAAACTGTCCCCCCACGCTTTACCAGTAAAATAAGAAAAAAAAATAACCATTCCAAACCTGTTTACATAATATTGAACACCCGCCTTGCTAAAATAGTTATGATTGTCGAGAAATTATTTTATATGTAAAAAAATACTAATATTATTTCATTTATAGGACATTGTGAATTATAAAAATGTATTCTGTGTAATATTTAAATAACAAATCTATTTAGTATATGTTCAATTATTTAATTGAATTTTTATGCCTCATTATAAATATTATATTAAAACTTTTTAGCAAACAGTGTCTGAAGTCTCTAACAGGTAAATATTTAGTTTATCTAGGTAGATTTTTTATTTTCATAAATTAGGAAGTTACTGTTTTCAGTACAATTTTTGAAAAACAAGTTTTTGTCAGATCTTGACGTTTTATGCTCCTAGGAATCTATTTAGACCATTTTCCGAGTGATCTCTGTATGTCTGTTTTTTTTTTTGTGTGTAGGTCTTTTATAATTTTTGAATGGATTAACCGATCGTTTTGCGGTTTGCGGCATTCGAAACGAATCTATTTAACTTAGGCTTTCTGAAAACTTGGATCGATTTGGCTTGGTGGATTTTGAGAAATCTCCTAAATAATCTTTTCAAAAAAATGTTTCTTTGTACTAACTTTTGGACTACTCTACTGATCGATACTAAAATGTACATAGCTCTTTTCCTTAATAAGATACATCAATTGGTGCAAATTGAATAAAACTTGGTTGATTTGATGAAGAGATATCGTCGGAAAGAAATTATTCAAAAAGTGATTTTTTTTTTGCTTTCAAAAAGTTTAATATTTCTATTCTACCGAACATTCCAAAATCTAAGCATCTATTCTGTTTACAAATCAATGTCAACCGTTGCAAGCTGCATCAAAATCAATTAATTTGTTCGAGTACTTTTTCTGTACAGTATTTTTTTTAATAACTCCTAAAGTACTTGTTGTCCTAAAGTACTACAACTTTCTCTGCTTAAAAAACTGCGTCGAATAAAGCAATGCAGATCGAAATCGAACAATATGTTCGATAATCATTTAAATTTAAAACAAAATTTAAAACACGATAAAAATTTAAAACAAAAAAATGTCTCTTTTTTTTAAGTAATCTAGATGTTTGATCCCGAAGAGTTGAAAACATATTGAGATGATATGTTTGAGCTTGGAGAGCTTGAAAAATGATAAAAATCGATATTTTGATTTCAAATATAATAATTTACTGCTATGTAAATTTTTGAAGACCTTGAGCTAGAAGCTAAAAGTTTCAGAAATGGCCTATAAGATAAACCGTTTTTTGAATTTTGAGCTCGAAAAGATTAAAGATAACTCTTCGATATCTAAGACAACTATATTTTTAAACTCGACGAGTTCAAAAACACACCTACAAATATTACAGCGAGAAGTTTTAGAGGTCGCCTTCAGGTTCAACTGTATTACAAACTTTTTATTTGTAGAAATAATTTTATTCACCATTTACTAGTTATATAAAATAAATTTTTATATGATTCATCTCATCATCTTGCTTTTGCTTACGGTTCTATCCACGTAGTAGTAGCTTTATTGCCTTCACGCTCTATATTGTTGACACTGATTATGTCCTCGATTTCGATTCGAGTTTCACTATTAGTACTGATTTCTATTCTATCTTCAATTTTCATCCCCTATTCCAGTTTTCTCTGTTTCCATACCCAATCTGTCAGGGTATGGGAGGGTATTTTTTATGTATAACTTACCCTTCAATGGCTGGAAACAAAAAAAAGTGCTCCGGTCGTGTGTCAGGCGCGGAAAGGAGTGGGAGCGGGTGTTGCGATTGCACCCAATGCAATTGCACCCAACCCCTGCATCCGGGCATGTTAATTTCAATTCCGTTTTCACACTCATTTTCAATTTTGCAAGAAAACCGATCGCCATAAAAAAAAATGAGAAATTTGTTTTTTATTTATAGAAAAAGTAGGATTTAATTAATGCTTCGCCGGAGACCTATTAGCGACTTTCTCACGTAGGCTTAGTATCCAGGAACATTTAGTAAAGGAAACCGAAGAACATGGATGGTTCTGCGCGGATGAATCTCCTGGCGCTGCAAATCTTATAAGTGGCTAGCGATTTTCGCATGTGATCGTCAATATAATGACCCGATTTCGTTATGTATGCTGTCATTAATTTAGAAGTAGTGCTACTTTGCTTTAACTACAGCATCAGACCTTAACCCGTAACCCTTAATGAAATCGCTTCCATACGGTAAGTTATTCACACTATAAAGAGTGATCTCATTAATCGTTTCACGATTAGTGAAAATATACAGCGAGATGTATACACAAAAAAATACAGTCGAATCGAATACCTGCTCCTTTATCGAAGTCGGTTAAAAAGATACTTTTAGTAAACACGGGAGATGTTAAATTTTGTCGATAATCGTTGAGAACGTAATCTCGAACGAAGCCGGGAGCGTAAGGCTAATTAGGTATTATTATATCATTAATAGGTACATATTAAAAATTATTAATATTAGATGTGTTCTGTATTATCAATCAAATGATTCCTAATATTAGTTCTGGATAGTAATATATTATAAAAATTTAATTTGTAATTCCTACACAAAATGTCAATCCAAATACCTAGTTCAAATTTTCGTGTGCCTCTCTATTTGTTTACATCGTATAATTTGTAAGTAGTTTGTTGAAGTACATACCTTACAATGTAACAAGTTCAAATCATTTTGGTATTCGATTACATGAAATTATTGTTATTATTTTAAAACATTTAACGTAAACACTAAATACTGTATTTTGGAAACTAAATAAAAATTAGTTATTCGCACTAGCAACATAGATTTCCAAACCTAAATCAATATTAGTATGACATGCGTATTTTTGTAGGTCTTCCATATTCCATTGATTTAGTATTTACATGTCAATATTTTCCGACAAATAGAGGCTAAAATTGCTGTTATATGTACAAGATACAGGAAATTCAATAAGAATAGATTGATTGCATTAACAATATGAAACAAAGCGTGCTTTACATTTTGCTATCAATTAACGGATTGTTAAGTTACATACAATAATCCTGATCATAGAACAGTGGTATTGTGTGCGGGCCGGATAGAGAAAAAAACACACGTGTCGCGTCGTGAGTCATACGCCTAATGTGAAAAACAGAAACCGGGTACGTCGTACCTTAATATTTGCATACAGACGAACAATCGTGAGGAAATTGACAATAACAATCGGGTGTGGCCGATTGTCGGGCGGGACCGCGTCAGGCCACGCCCTCCTCGAAAGCCTTCGACAAGCTTCCGTCTATTCGTCTCTCTCGTTCGCAGGCTTTCCTATTCGGAACAGAAAGGGGAAAATTGTTTATTTTTTTTTCGTATTTAACCTGCGAAAGTGATGTCTGTTTCTCTCGTGTGTAGAATGATTTGTAAAAATGGAAGATTTTCCGAGGGAAAAGGTGATTGTTTTTTTAAAGGTTTTTTTTTTATATAAATATTAATTCTGTGCGAAATCGATTGTGATTTTAACGCCCCTTTAGTGCACTCTTTATATATATTTTTATTATTTATGGATAAGATCTGATTTGCGTGAATCATATTTATTATTATTGTCATTATAACATATTATATGACTTTAAAGGACTTATTGCTTATATGCGAAATTATCAATAGTTTATTTGTTAATTTAAAAATAAATTTAAATCGGATGGATGAAAATATTTTCTTTCGTGAGTGTTTTTCTAACAATTTTAAAAACATTTTTCATTTTAATCTAGTAATATTTTGATTGTGTATACATGTAAGTAAAATCTACCTTGTAGCTGAAATTAATCTAACGACTTTGTAGCTGAAATCATAAGGTTTTCTATATTTCATTTATGTCGATCAAAAAAATAATAAAAAAAACGTGATTTATAATTGAAAGGTGTAAAAAGCTGTAAGCATAAATAATATCGGCACATAAAACTTCTAGAGTCATCGATTTTGTTTCCAAAGTACAGTACAGTTGGAAGCTATAAAAATTAATAGTGCCATTTTTAATCAATTTCATTGAATATGTCTGAAAAAACTCATCCTGGAAATATGAAATAAAAATAGATAAAAAATAATTTGAGTATGTATTTACGGTACTTTTTTAATATTTAGAGAATAATGTTGCATTATTTGTATAATAGGAAAATAATTTAGTTTATTTAATTGAAGTTCTTTCTATAGTATTAGTTGAATCTAATGTAGGTCGGTAAATACACTTAATAATGAAAGTTCAAAGGAGTTATGAAAAAGCACCGAGCAGCATTATATTAGTGGAAATAAAATTGATTGACCATTAATTAAAATTATAATCACATGTAAATATCTACATTTTTGAAAACACTAGTGTTTTCACAATGGAAATAGAGAGAAATTCAATGTGCAATAATATATTGTTTATGAAAATCATTGTTTAATGTTATTTCAATTTCCTTCAGAAGCAAGAAAAACTAAGAAATAAGCTAATGGTTGTTTTTTATTGACGATAGAAATGTAACCTTTATTACATTAGTAATAAGTAAAAAATTATTATTAAAACGAACTTAGGATTGACATCCTAAATTCATTTTATTAACTTGGGATGTTAGTACATCCTAAGTCTATTTTATTAATAAGGTTTTAATTATTTTATTAATTGGCCGACTGTACACACATAAAGCACCGCACATAATGGCCGCGTAGCACAAAAACGACGCGCGATGTGGATTCCCGGAATACCCGGACGGTGTACGACACCCTTACTTTAGTATTTATTGATTGTCCTTCGCCTGTATAAAGCGTCGAGAAAGTGTCCATTTAATTTTTTTTTTAATATCCGGACAACTGAGTTTTCCACAGCTTATGTCTAGTTTGCCGTGGGAATATGACAACTTCCCACGGGAAAAGCTCCGTTTATTTATTTTCGTACAACTTAATATGCAAAATGTATTCACGTATTTCATTTGTGTAGTGCTATCTGCAGTTTGTATTGTGTAGTGCCATTTGTTGTTGTGAAATGTGAAACGTATACTGGTAACGTACCTAGGGTTGCGGCTCTCCATGGGCGACGGTGACTATCTAACTCTTCAGTGGCCGCATGCTCTTTTGCCGCTTACAAATCCTTAATATATATATATATATATATATATATAAAAGTAAAAAATGATATAGCAATAGTGTGTTTTCCTCAAAATTCCAGAAATGGTGCTGAATACAGCACCGTTTCAATTTTTTTTCATTTAATTTCGTTCAAAGAGACACTATATAGATAAGTATAAAAAATCAAACCTTTAACAAAATAAAAAAAATAATAATACAAATCCTTGAAGCCGTTTGCGAGACCGTCGTGGTAAGAATGGGCTTTATGACAAATGACGATTTTCGAAAAAATCATTAGTAAGTAATTATTGTGCACTCGCCAAGTATATTTGACACAAAAAAAAAACGGACAGAAATATTGGAGCCACCAAACCTTTTTTTAGTTAAAATTGTAAAGAACAGGTCATATCACCGTTTTTTACTTCTGCTAATTTTAATGGGTTTGTTTTGTCTGACATGCATAAACCCGTCTAGTGATATTTAAAACGTCCGGTTTGCCGGAATAAAATCTATACGAATTGATAATCGAGCTATACGATGAGCATGCTGTTAATTTGATATCGCTGTTTCAAAATTCAGCAGATAATGGCGCGTCACCACTAAGTTATACCAATTTTGGAAAATGAAATGAGTTGTATTCGGTTTTAGGGGAGCAACTAAGAGTGTAGATTGTACGCCGATTGAATCAATTGTTCAGTGAAAAATACCTTCGTCCCGGTCTAGTTGAGAATGAGAGGTAATAATGAAAATTTTGCTGGAGGTCCAGGATTCATCATTAATTTGTCATTAATAATTCGTTTCGACAATATATATCTGAAAGTTGACTTGTGGGTTATTTAAATGTACTTAATTAAATGAATGCGTAATTATTCTAATGTGTCAGGTGTTGCGGAAATCAATAATTAGACGTTTGCCTGCACCATGCATTAACAACATGCTGCATGTTAATGCTTGTTGCAGGCAAGCATCTAAATATGTAATTAGCTACCAATTTAAGAATGAATGAATGAATTAATAATTATATTGCCGGGCGAAGTTGTGTCATAATAAAATTAAATTTATATGAACCGATATGAAACACAAAGTTACGTTAACTTTTGTCAACTATCAGAGATCATTAATTTAAATTGCGGTTATATTGTCGTGTACGGCACTTTCTCGTCGATATATAAATGTTATATTGTTTTAAAGCCGAATGACACGGACCACCTAGCTGTAACAAGACACCGAGTAAGTCCGATGCATGTATACTTACGAGATGCGAAGATAATATAATGCGTGTAAAACTAATAGTTAAATATATTGTATAGTAATCTTTATTTATCTATGATAAGAAAATGATATCCCCTTAAAAAAATGTTCGTTCTTGCTGCATTAATTATAATTATTATGAAAGCCAACTTTAAATAATAAATGTTTAGTTTCAATAATTTCGTATAACTGTGGGTGGTGTTAATTTAATTCTTGATAAACAATATCTGCTTTAACGAATTTCTAATAACAGAGCTACGCGGTGTTATATAACACAGAGAGGACTTTTTTTTTAACAAAAATATGCGCGTTGTTGTTAAATATAAAAAAATGCGCGTGCAGAACCGCACACGTGATAGCAGTGAAACTTTTTACGCAATAACTCGTGACTCGTCACTATACATGTACTAGCTGCACCCCGCGGTTTCACCCGCTTGGATAATTCTGATAATGATGATAGAAAGCGTTTTATTTTTTTGCCAATTTTTCAATGCTTTTCCATTATTCTGCTATTCGGGACGGAGACAAATCAAACAAATTACAAATGAAAATCGGTCCAGCTGTTCTCCAGTTATAAGTGTTCGAACAATTATATTGTGATCTATAATACATATTAAATCTCACTAATATGTATTATAGGTATTATAAACGCTATAGTTTGTAAGGATAGATAGGTACGGAAGTATATGATGATTGATGGTAATGCAAAAGTTATAGGTGGCTACTGCAATATCTACCTATAAACTATGTTAAGCGATTTATTTCGGTCTGTATAAACATGCAAATTTTGCGATTTAGAAACGCGTGAGAAAGCCACAGAGCTAGCCGTGGGAAAAACATTGCGTGCTCAAATGTATGCCTGCTACCTTTATGGTCTGACCCTGCCGCCGGACCGCACCGTAATATCGCGCACTCGCTTGTCTATCGTCATAACTATTCAAATATTTGTCCAAATGATGTAGTGTACATTTCCATTACACATTATATACGTGTAATTCCAACGATTTTTTTTCTACTTACTCGACACTTATCGTTATATTTTGGATAATTCACACTATATCTTTATAAATTATAGCCTATGTGTTATTCTGCTGTGTAATCTATATATTATTGTGCAGTGTCATCAAAATCCGTTCAGTACTTTTTGCGTGAAGGAGCAACAAACATCCATTCATACTTATAAAATTTTGCCTTTATAATATTAGTATAGATATAGATAATGAAACAATCATTGTACACAAATATAAAATAGGACACGAATAATCACAAAATATAAAGAAAATTTTTTATCACATTACGCGTGGCACCACAATTGTTCATATATGCAGCGTCCGAGGCGTACATCTACAACGCGCGCATGCGCCACACCATACTATTCAATCGGTATTTGTGATTGTCTTTTGTTTCACTCCCGTGGAGTTCGAATGTATAGTTCACTTTCTCTTCCATTCTGGGTTATATCTTACACCTCTCTCTTGTAACGAAATGTGGTTAAACGTGACGCGTTCTTAAAATTTCACCTTCGATACTCGTCTAATTAATCGAGTCGCCTCCTAAAAATTTTCACTTCAAAAATGTGGTGAAATTAAATTCGAAATACGATAGAAAAAAATCTTTGTGTATTCGACAAATTTCGGAGGGTTTTAAATGCATTCTAGAAGACATCACTCTAACTGAACTATGCCCGGATTTGGTACAAGGGCACAGAGGCACACAATCCGGAACCTTCGAGCTGCCGCCTGTCCCATGAGTTTCTACCATCGTGGTGGTAGTATTCTGCTCTTTAACCGTACACCCCTCATATCCATACCGACATCCTTTAAATTTGATTATGACCGCGGAGATCGACAAACTATTATTGCCCTAAGGGGATATTGGCAGTCCACGAGAATCTCTCCCTACACCTGCTCCAGGGAGTCGGAAGAATGAGGAGCCATAAGTTCGTTGTAGCGCTGAGTTTCGCTCTCGATTACCAAGAAGTCTGATTCCGGACTTTTAATGTATGTGGTGGGATAGATCGTAGAATGAATGATCTTTACTAGTCGAGGAAAAATTCCACAGGGAGAAAAACTCGATTTCTTATATTCGAATGATATTAAGGGTAATTAATGATAGCGATGATGCCATCAGACATAGAACCTGCGATATTTATGGGAGTCACATTGATCAGAGTCAGCGGGGATGCCGGGGTGTTGGCCTCATTTTATCAGAGGGGATGTCTAGGTGCGCAAGTGCACGCACGACACGCACTGTGAACGTGATACGAAACGATAAAGGATGTCTATCGAATGCGGAAAATCAGGTGAACAGCGTCAGAAGAATTATTTTGAAACTGTTTTCAAATGTTTGATATGATGGCAGAAGATAATGTTACTTGAAACTGAAAATTTGAACGATCATATAACTGTAAATATATGATCGTTCAAACCAAGAAATTATGAAACAAATGAAACGTATAAAAGCGGGGAAGATTATATTATTTTTCTCTAAATAGTAACTCTATATAGATCTACTCCACAGTGGTGGATCCAGCGGGGATCATGGCGGCCATGACCCCCTGGGTTGGGTCTCTGTCTCATTATTGTAATCGAATTGGAGTCAATCCTGACCGAACCTCGTGACTCGAAGGCTGGATCCGCCTTTGCTAGCCCACAAGACTTAACATCGGACATGTTGTATAGTCCTAAAATTTAAACACTACCATGCGGCCTTATTTTTAGGGTTGTCGTTGTTAGTCCACCTAGCTCAAACGTACTTACGGTAATTTCAAAATTACTACAGTTGCCATATCTACAAATGTAATTGGGTCATTTCGTTTCAATGCGATATTATTAGTATTTATACGATAAAATTATCACGATGACTACATAATATGTTGGGATATATTTTAGGAAATTTGTCACTCACATAGAAATAATACTCAATAGGTAATTCAATTGAAATTTTATGTTTTCACGTCTCTTGACTATTCATGCTATTTTTATAAATATTTGAATTTGCCTTAACTTTGTACTTATTATGGGGATGTTGGATTATTATAAACTTTTGAAATGTGGTTAGAGCATCAAGACTGACAAAAACGTCATGATATCTATTCACATTTGGGGAATTGGAAGAATATTTTTTAGAATTCCTGAGTAGTAAATACAATCATATAAATATAATAACTGTAAATATGTACTACACGATAGTTTCAAAAAACAATACGTGTAAATCAACCTTCAATAAATGATATAAATCTCAAATAGATTTATGAGAGCTTTTAAATCATTACTCAGCGCATTGTAAAGGTCACGCCCCTCCGGTTGCGGTCGTGATGATGCGAAGGGTGAGACTACAATATGTTATTTATTGTTAGGGCCCTTAACTTAAGGGCTCAATACCTGCAGCGGTGTGAAGATACGATATCGATTTTAACACTGTTCGTCTTGTTTCCTTTTGTTTGCTGTCTTGCATCGAGATAAATACAACTTGCATGTTATACTCGCCATTGTAGTTGTGGCAACTGGTAGCGACTGGTAAAAATTATATTCCGTATAAGCCCAATGCCAGTCAGTTCAATCTATGTAACTCCTGATTTTTGTATCGATTTCAATCGCATTTTAATTTTGATTTTGGTTTCTATAAAATTCTGATTTCGATTAGAACATTGGCGTAGTTAGGAGAAGCGGCGAGGGCGGCCCGCACCGGGTGCCACCCATTTAGGGGTGACACCCCAGTTCACCCTATCGTGAATTGCGGATTCACAAAAAATACACAACTCAAAAATCTTAACCATACGAGTACATCAGTTTATCCACCTATAAAAATTCATCAAACTGTGGCAGTTTGCGTAACTGCTACTTGCATTTTTTGGGGTGATATTATGATATCCGCCCGAGGTGCCACCCGCGCCAGCTACGCCACGAATCCTCTTGCCCTATAGCTAGTTAATTTAATAACGATGTCATAAACTTGTTATGTTGTAACAAAGGTTATTTAAATACGATCATCTAAAAGTTGTAATCGCCTCAAACTTGCTTCCCTGAATAGAGTTTTAAATATTCAGTGGATTTATGGATACATTCTCGTGAAACCCACAAAAAATTCATACAATTTTACTATTTATATTTTCTAGCTATGTCATTTAATTTGTAGTCAAATTTTACTAAACATTGTATATTAGGATATTAACACTAATTATTTCTTAATTTATTAACTGATTCACGTTTTATGTATGTTGATATATCCGTACGTTTAGGTATATGTTTGCAATAAATTTTAATCATATATTTCTTAATATTAATAATAAGACTCGTTTTTAGACGGATTTATTTAATTTTCAAAGAAGAATCCATCGCTTCGGAAAATTAAATATATCCAGTATTTTATTTAGGTTCTATACTATGAAGAAATGGATCTTGTTTGGGTGGCGAAAAAGGATCGTGGAACTCGAGATCAATGTAATTGCCAGCTCTGTATGTCGTAGAGAATATTAAGCCGTCGGTCACGGTGCCATCGCATCGGTGAAAGGCATGGTCGTCACCACCCCAACCCGCATCGGCATTGTCTGCGAGGAGCCTTCAAAGACTAAGGTCCTCCAGCTGAAATAAAGAGACTTTGGAACGGTGTATTTTCACAGCACTACTAACATCTGATCAAATATCCGATTTAATTTTTATGTTTTACTCCTTTTAATCAGTGAGTCTAAAATTAAGATTGCTGTGAGTGTGAAAACAAGTCCTCCTTTACTTTCATACATAAGCCTTTAATAAATATATTTCTAATCACATATTTAATAAAAAAAATTAAGTATTCTTTCCAAAAATACTTTTAAAAGTATTTTTACTTTAAAAGTAATTTTAAAAGTATTGGAACTTTTAAAAGGTCATTGAGAAATTGCTATAAGGTTTTAAGAGAGATATCTATTTTGAAAATTTGATTGCACCCTTTTTCATAAATATAAATATCAAAAAAAAAAACAAGGATTACTTTGAAAAAGTCATTTGAATATTCTTGCATGTCAATGTTAATTTATATTTAATTTTTACGTTACTGACGACGTCATAGTTTCTACAAAAACATGACAATCGCTCTAAATTAAAAAATATAGAAATAATCACCCCCAGACAAAATTCGTAGCTTATCAACGTTATGTCCTTAATGATATGATAATCTTACATCTTTTGTAAAAGTTATCCAAGTATTAGATACTTGTCAAATCTTAAGTTTAATTTTACAATCAGTACGATTATACTTTCGTTCAATTATCTGTAAATATTATTTGTTAAATACAAATTACATATATCATAAATATGTACCTCAGAAATCTGGTAAGTATAAAAATCCTGAAAAAAAGAAGTTATTTCATTTTTTTTTACGAAGACGACTTTATACCATCGTGTATTACTTTTTACAAGCTATATTATCTAGAATTGTATCTTAAATGATTTTTTTTTCAATATTACTCAATATTTTTTGTCTATGTCATGAAAAGAGAATATGCAGGGAGTACATTTATTGTTAGTAAGAAATAAAATCGATGTTTTATTGATGATTTTAAAAATTCTTTCACGGCTATAAAGCTCCATTACGACCGATTTAAGCTCTGATTTGAATCGGAATTAGGATCAGTATCGGAATAGTGATTTCGATAGAGATCGGGTATAATTTGTTAAGCGCCAGATACCTACTACTAAATACAACATCAACGGATATAATTTGTTAAGCGCTAGATACTTACTATAAAATAAAATATATATGCATATATTTTTTTTGTATTTTATATCCACGTTCAATTTGTTGACTTTCATTCAAATACTCTAAAAATATCCTATTCCTATTAACGACATTTTTTTTTATTTATTCGTCGTAGGAAAAAAAAATTTAATTGCGTCGCAAACACAAAAACAGTACAAAAGCAATGATTTTATCTTGTTTGAGATCTTTATTGTAGGAGAATAATCAGACTTTTTTTTGTAAAAGCCCCAAACTACTTGACTGCTACGAGGGTTTAGAGTTTACGTTCTGGATAAGCGCGTCTGAACTTACAAGTTGCGGTTCTGTAGATAGCTAAATAGAGATCGACTCGAAATTTAAGGTTGCTTGTTCAATTTGTGAGATTTGTTTGCCCTTTGTGTATAGTTCCTGCTGTTATTAAAAGGAAAATTATTTATCAAATTTATCAAAAGTTCATTCAATAATTGACCATAGCATATGTACATTTCAGTTTTTTTCATAGTCTCATGATTTACGGAATTTTGTTATCGGGTCACGCAACCGATATTTACACAATTCTCGTGCTGCAGAAACGAGCTATTCGTGCTGTTTATGATTTTAAACTAATGACATCTGTCAGAGAAAAAATTATGGAAATTAATAAATAACTTAATTTTAGCATCACAATACATATACGAAAGCTGGTATTTGTTAAGAGACATATAGAACGTTGCAAAAAAGGAGCGACGTCCATAATATTAACATTAAACAAGAACGATCTTCTGCTCATAAAACCCGTCTAAGTAAAGTTAATAAATCATTTAAGGGGCAGTGTGTATGCTTTTATAATAAGATCTCAGCGGAAATTCAAATTTTGCCATTTGCTAAATTTAAACGTTTCGTTAAAAGAAAGTTATATGGCAAGGGCTATTATACCGTGCTTGAATATGATAATGAAAAAAGCCCTTGGGATTGAACTGCTTGGCTATCAGGTTGGGTACTTCATATTATTTTTCAATGTCGACTAAATAATTAATTACTCAATTCTTTGTATAGACGAGTAAAATGAGTAAGCTTTGTGTTTCTTGCCCATTCTTGTCAAGGTGAATCAGCATTTGGAATGGGTGGTAATGTCGAAAAATATTTATTAATTATATATATAAAGTCTAATTTCATTACCTACGAAATAAAGATATTTTTGATTACATATTTTTATGTGTTAATTCACCCGACACGAAATGCACGTGTGCATATTTATAAAGAAATATTAAGAGTAATGTGCATAATGTGACTCAAATTATAAAAGCATAGGAATTTCTAGATAACTCTAGAGTAATTTCACTAATGATTTGTATCACAGTTATTCTACGAATTTTGCTATAAGAACGCTGCAGCGCAAAATTGCATATAGACAAAACTTTATTTTTATAATCCAACAAACGACGACAACTGCGAACCCCGATTTTACATTTTGACAGCAAAAACAAGATGTCCGCCGTTAAACATCACCGACAATGGCCGCGTTCCGTTTTAAAGGAGCTGCGCAACAAAAGGACACAAATAAGCGTATAATGATCCCATTATTCGGTGTATAATAAAAGGGGCCCGATCGAGAATAGAGTGAAATGAGCAAGAGCGCTGGCGCCGCTCTTGATTCGGAATGCGAGTGTTTAAATTTACTTATCTTTACCAAAAAAAAAATCTTTTTTTATTTTAAAATCTTTTTATTTTTATTTTTTATGCAGAAATTCAAGAAAAATCCTTACATGATAAGAGTCGTGATTGTGAATAAAATGTATAGAAAAACGGAATTAAGTATTGGGAAAAATAACTAAAAAAAAAAACAACTGCAATATACCCATCCAACCTTCGCAGATGAACAATACCACCATTTTCATATGTCAATAATAATATTAAAGTCTGCAATAGTTATCGAATATTATATTCATATGTTATTTATAACACAAAATAAATGATTATAAATACAGTCAGACACCAATATATCGTATGTAGGCGTGTATTATTGATAAATATAGAAATATTATTTTAAGTATTAAAATATGTTAAAATTTTAAATGCTACTGAACAGTTATCGTTTGTCACTCTACTAGTAGGATGTCTATAGATAGATACATATAGTGTGGTACAAAATTTTCTTTTGAAACAATATTTTTGGGATAAATTCAACTACTCACAAAGATTTATGGAAAAACGGTAAAAAAAATGTAAATTTATTGAAGTAAAAATCAGTCGAATTAAAGTGAAATGAATATTTTTTTATTCCAAACAAATTAACAATCGTGAAATGAGATCGTTATGGGAATTATGTAGTTTTATTTAATTTTTAATTTTTAGCGTTGAGGTGAATACCTATTTATGTTCTTTTCACAATTTACTCAAGGCTTTTTTATTTTTTTTCTATGTTGACAGTCCAATAGTTAAAAAGTATGCATTATAGGTAATTAATGCGTTTTATACAACCGGCTGGAATTGTGTTCTTAAAGAACACATTTCAAAAATATAATAAAGAGTAAATTATGAATAAATAACTATGATTATACCTTAGTTTTTTACAGTTAGACACGATACTGGATTTAACTTAAGTTTTTACTGTCAAATTTCAATAATAGTAATCACTATGCTAACGTTTTTATTGCTCTTTATTCTATGATTTTATTACATGCCCAAGAAATTAACTAAAATATATTAAGGGAGTTCAAGTTCACGGTAGATTCACTAATACTTAATATGCCTATCGTTGACTTCACATCGCGCAAGTGATAGAGAAATCTATGTCATACAAGGACTATCGCTTTATTATCGTTAATACAGACTTACTATCCTTTACAAATGCTGATTGTAACAGAGAAAACACACAATTATACAGATGTGGAGCTACGCAGTGTTGACATCCTTAATTGCATACTATATATAGGTATTTAGAAATATATTAATTTTTTTGCAAGTAAGTCTTGATTTTAAAAGAATATCGTTTAATATTAGTGTAGGTATACAATATTACGTTCTTATTAATAAAAACGATATAAATACAGAAATAAAAGAATGTACGAATGTCTTATCACACAATAAGAAATGAATTTAAAGTTTCTAGTCCAATTTAATGAAAATCGTACAGCACGGGAATTTAATGTTGTACTACAGCCATATTGTAGACTGATGATTCATGGAGAGAAATTAATTTAAAGTTCGTATTCCAATTTAAATAGTGAGTTGTTAGCGTGTGTTTGCACATATGGCACATGGCCATTTGGAACTTTTCGGCGTGGCTGTAATGAACTGTCGTTTGTCAACTCTCGCTTATTGAACAAGGATCGACAAAAGGGTACGAATTGAAAGGGAATAATTAAGGAGGCACATTTGTTATTTTTAATGTTTATAGGTATGTATGTGTACGATAATAGCAGTGCCTTAAACCCGTGAGAAGAGTCCTTAATTTCATGAAACCTTTTGAAACGAGTGCTATGAGTATCCAAAATAAGAAACGCGTAAAGTCAGAAATGCATAGTTTGTTTTATTAATGAAAAGTGGGCACCTTGACAGTTGTTTTACGTGTCATTATTTACATACCTATTGGAATGTGTGTATGTGTATTGTTATTTTAAAATCTTATCTGCCAATCGTATTATGCGAGACGATTTAATGCAGTCAGCTGTTCGGTCACGTCGCACAACCCCCTCGCACCGGCGGTGACTTTTTTTTTGCAAGTACAAAAATAGGAACGTTTTCCCTCCTGATTACAAAACGGCATGTAAGAGCGAAAACGCCTACTTTTCATTGCCCGACCCTGTTATAAGCTGAAAAATTGCGCACCGACAGCGCTTTTACGTCACGTTACGGAGCTCGCTGATTGGCGGAAGTCGTCGGAATCGTCCCGCGGACGGAAAGACTGCACCATAAGTTTCGTCGGCGCACTCCCCAACGTCGGCCGGCCGCGTCGGTGACGATTCCGCCGGGTTGCGATACTGGTGGCCGTTGTCGGGCCGTGGAAGTTCCCAACTGTGCCAGAACGTGGACGCGATTTCGTCAGTGGCGGATTATTTTTAGAAGTCGGGCTGATGGTGCACGCCTTGCCGTTTGTGCCGCTCTGGACGCGTCTCGATTTAGCCTTCGGACATGTGTGAGTATGGCCCGACCGGGCACTTCCTTGGTGTTTGTCGCGCTGCGTTCGTCCGACGGCGCCGTTTGTCGTGTGGAGAGACAGTTTTGGGATTTTATGACCAAAAACAAAAAAAAAACTAGATTATTTTTCTGAAGATGTGTTAATACAGAATAAATGATAATATTAACAATGTTACTTATGTAGATGATTGGATGTTATTGTAAACTATAGATATTTTGTAGGACAATTGCAGTATATTTTTGTTGAGTATTATAATAGCATATTACATTTTCCTTTTGCGTTTGTCATAAACGAAAAAAAAAAATAAACTTGACTTATTTTACTTAAAAATATAGGTAGGTAGGCGTAAAGATAGGCGTAATTTACTATGAGACACAGAGTTTTATTTAAATGTATCTCTATGTGAAAATACTACGACCCAAAGAGCAAACTATTTTTTAAGGTTTTTCCTTCTTTTTTATAAAAAATAAATTAAAATAATAGCTGTTGTTCATGTTACGATACTTACCCTAAAATAGAAAATTGTCACATTTATTTTCAGTAATTCATTGCAGTTTCTTTTATAGAGCAAATCTCTGCACGAAGCCAAACAGTTCTGAGCAACAAAAGGACAAATTAAAAAAAAATCTCATACATATTCAAACGAAATTAAAATAATAAAATATCAATAAAATAAGTTTAATATTTTTGATATTTATATTGTTATAACACAAGCTAGACATAAGTTCCGCCTAAAATTACTGTTTAAATAAGCCACTACCATATAACTGACTACATAAAATGGGATAAACACTTGAATCGAGTCCCATAGAGCAGGAAAAAGGCAATGCTGAAATGAATATTTTTCATTGTTTATGCCGTTGTTTTTGAACTGTGACTTAACAAAATTGTGAGGAATTAATTCTTCTTTATGGGACGAAAGAAAACAAAATATGATCATACTAATGCAAGTATTACAATATTTTTTTTGTAAAAATCTTGTTTGTAATGTTTAGTATATTGGGAACTGTAAGCATTTTGATAAAAATTAGAAGTTAGAGACATACCTATCTAAATTATCGTATTGAACACTTATCTATTAGTTAGTATGAAAAAAAATAATGGTTATACATATTTTAAAGTGTATGTAAGTACTCTTAAAACTATATCATTATTCATGTTTTAAACTTTTTAATATCATACTTGTGTGGATGTAAAAAAATAAAGTCAAATCCGAAATGAATATAGTTCATTTTTATTATAAATTAAATATGTTTTAATTTCATTTATTTTCTATAAGTACCTAGATTGTAGGGACCTATTTTGCCATTAGCCAGCGAATGTCAAATAGCCATGGATCAGTAAATTTTTAGTTGTCAAATATAGTTGTGAATAACTCGTGTCATTTTCCAACAAGTTCTTACAAGTTATTTTATTTGATAAATAGTTACTGGCAAATTTTTTTCAACTATGTTGTTTACGCTCATACATACTTATTATAATTAATTTGTTGTCAACATTACTAAGTGTATACCAAGAAAAAAAACCCAACCAAGTGCGTATCGAGACTAGTGCAGTGTAGGGTTCCGTAGTCGTCCATAACAATATGGGAACTTACAAGGGGGCGTTTCCTTTGATAATATAAACCTCTTAAATGAAGTGACGGTTTAACCGCTAACAACGACTAAAAACGGGCTCACATGGGACGAGTGTTAAGGATGTTATAGTTTTAATTTTTGAATAACTTATCACGGTTCATAAATTGATAGTTACTACCAAGAACGTTACGTAAGTAATTAGCAATGGAATATGTACGAATTTTTTTTTTATTTCCCCAAGTATATTTTATAAGTTCGTTGAATATCACTCGTTAACTTGTAAAACCTACTTACTTGTGGCACTTGACTCCAGCAAGAATTTACAGTATAAAGTTTAATATTACGCAAACGGATCCCTAAATAGAAAAATGGTTGTCGAAGACCCGCAACGTTTCTGAATGAGCTATTCAACGATAATCCACACTATGGAACAGACTAGAAAAAAAAATCTTCCCCATTTGACGTACCAGAAGATGTACTTTCAAAAAATGTCATGATTATTATGTATACCCATCCAAATTACAGCCTTCTTGCATTAAAAGTCCCTGAGCTAAGCCGCGGACTGACAGACAGACAGACAGACGGTCGGACATGGCTAAAATATAAGATTTCCTTATTGATGACGGAACCTTAAAAACTGTCACATTCTGCTATGTCGAATTCATATCAAATTTAGACAACACAACCCAAATACAAGTGAGAAATGACAGACCAACCATGCGATCATACGAGGAGCGCTTTTTATTTTCCGTTTGCTGATAGTTAGAGCTTTAGAAGACAACGCATGAAACTCTGCCGCTCTGAGTTGTCTGCGAATGATGCAATGCGCAGGTTGGACGTGCCCCAATCCTTCTTCGCCTCCGCGTCCCTACTTTACGCCATTGCGACGCTTTCGTGACTAACTTCACAATAGCAGAGTGTCGTACGTCGTACTGTACAGGCCAGATGTCGCACCCTGCAGTTCACTCGGTACTTTATCTGTCGAGTAATGCCAACCGTAGATTGTGAAATGCAATGTGTTGAGTGGAGTAACAGCTGATTGAGCAGATTGAGAATTGAAAGATCGCTTGACAGCGGTGGAACGGGCCCTATCCTTATTCCAGCGACATATTGTATATCTATTCGCTATGTGCACGACATTAGCGCCATCTGACGATCATAAATTTTCGGGACTTCAATCGGAAATCGAATGTTTTTATGTTCATAAAATAATAAAAAAAAAAAAAGGGTTTTATTTGCTGTTAGTGCATAAGCTTCTTTCTGCAAAACAATTAATAAACTTGTTTCGTTTCACTTTTCATTATGAAAATAATATTAGGTTGTTGCCGTTATCAATGTAGCTACGTCAGTTTAATTATTTGCATTTAGGTCCACATTGATTTTGATTTCGTTGAACAATTATCTGTCTGCATCTCTGGAAACTAAATAAACAACTAGTCCATATGACGATTGCCAGTCTATATCTGCGACATTGTCAATTTAAAGTACATCGACGTATATGTATTTCTCTTTACGGGCATGTACGTGTACCACCTGTGGCGGCGCAATGTACGTTTTTGAACTGGATCAAATCAGATTATTCATGTTATGATAGCATGTTGAGATGCAGGCTGCGGAGATGGTCATCGAGTGACGCCTGAGATTTGAGCTCCCTCAATCTATAATAAAAACATTGTGGGAGTGCGTGACTTAGCAGTGGGTTGACTAACATCGTACGCGATGTTTGCATTGCAAAACGACAGTACTGTACTGTACAACGCACGAAACTTTGCCGCTCTGAAGTTCAACGCTCCCCGACCCTTCCTTCTTCTCCCCCGTGCGTGCCAAATTTATGCCATTGCGACGCTTTCGTGACTAACTTGACAGCAGCAAAGTTTCGTGCGTCATACTGCACGCACCCAACTTCGCGACGTTCTATTTAAGTTTGCGACCAGCGTCCGAGAACAATTTTCTAAGTATCGGGAAAATTTGTTGTTCCGACTCGACTTATGCCTATATTCAGATCGGTCATAAGGTTTTCGGGTGCAGTTGTACCACCCGATACGCCGTCGATATGACTTTGCATCCAAGCCACGTCCAATTCTCGAACGGATAAAAATAAATATGTCGCCCTGGTTTTTATCTGACAGCGTCGGTATACGGAATTGTTGCATGATCCATTTTCGGTGGAATGATGTAGTCAGAGTTTTATGGATTTGTGTCAGCCATGACGTTGGAGCGTGTGATATTAGTGAAATTGCAGATTAGAAAATATATAAGAAGTCGTGTCCAGGAGGCGATGGCGAATCAGTGTTACAATTTTGACCAAATATCGATGATGTAGCCGATAAGAGACACTGGCGATTTCAAGCAATTGCTTATTCTGGTCATATTTCGTTTGAAATTAACAATGAGGCAAAAAATTTAATGGGATAGATAAATGAAAAGAAGAAATAAAATGAATAAAAAAGTCCATGTACTAAGCCTAAAGATAAAATTACACATTAGTCTGTATAGGAAATGTATGTTTAAATCGACAAATTAAAATTTGACATGTCGAAAGATAGGTACGAAATAAAAACCTATGAAATGGCTACAAAATCCGGTCTAAATATGGTGCTATATACATAAAAAAAACTACTTATATAGAATAACCTACTCCCCCTTCCAGCAGATATCATATTCCTTCGTAATTCGCCGGCTCGTAAATCTTCTGCGGTCGCGAGTGTCAATGGGCGGCGATGATCATCAACTGTATTGTGGCACGCATGCTCGTTTGCATCAAGAGTCTCGGACGAGGTTATTTACTGTCACGGTTCATGCTTTTCAGTCCGCTAGTGCTCTAGTCAGATTTGCATTTTGTAGTTCGGATGTGCATTACAGTTGGTCAATGGAACATGAAGCCTACTCAACTTCAATTATTTCATCTAATAATAGGACATACTTATTTGGTATATATTGCCCAGGCTTTTTTCGTTTTCGGGATTGACGTCACAAAGCTTTTGACCTGCTCCTTGTCGCGCATTGACACATTGCGTTGACCCCCCCCAACGTGTGACGTCATTAATGGATGGCCCCATTTTGTCAATGTAACCGTGTTTATTAGGAAGAGAACCCTCTTGAATATGAGCACTTTCACGTTTGTAAATTTTTTATAATAAATGTATATTTTTTTATTTATAGAAAATAATTATAAATAAAAAATATCTTTATTTATTTTCTAATTTGTTGTTTTAATTCTCATTTTTTTTTCCAATATTCTAGTTTGAGATGAAATGTAGAGCAGGGTTTCCCAAACTTATTGTTCCACGTATCACTAATATTTAGACTTTTAAGGTAGCGGCTAATCATTAAGAAACTGATTTCAGATAGAACAAGTCAAGGTATTTTATTAATAAAAGATACCGTAAGAGCAATAGATATTTATTTTGGCCTGGTTTCTCACGCAAATGAAGTCAATTTTCTAAGCTTTTTTTATACTCAATTTCAATCTTATTTCTTATTCAAACTCGATTCAGAATCAATCGATTCTCGTGTTTCGCTTTTATGATATAGCAAGATATTTTATGATATAATAACCCACTTTTACATAAGTAGGTTGAATTCTACTGAAATCTCCAAATATTCTAATCTCGCTATCCAAAATTCAATTATAGATGTATATCTAAAATCAACTCGAAAAGCTTGATTTGCGGACATTTGTAGCAAACGAGTCATGACTCTTCACGTGCAAACCAACAGGAATGCTGGTAGAGTTGTAACCTTAAATACCCTTCGAATCCGGTGTTCATCATCATCGATATCAAATCATCTTTTCCGGTCATCGGAGAGCTGTGCGTGATGAAGAACAATGTCCGATTTCATTTCGGCATCCAAGAATAAGTACCCTCTACCATTAACTGGTCTACTTTGACTTTCTACTCGACGCCATGTAGAGTGAGGCGATGTTTTACCGCTCTGATATAATTCAATTGGACAGCATTTAATTTAAATCTGTATAATTTCGTATAGGTTTTCAATTAGCCTATGGCGAGCTGATGTAAAGATTTGATGAAATCGAATGCGACATACACAGCGCTTTTTCCAGAAATAGTTTTATAGAGATTTTTCTCAAGAATTCATCCTTGAAATATATATTTTATTAATTCATTTCTAACAACAATCGATATTTTTTATATGATCAAATAAGATGTGGTCACCGGTAAAAATATTCTTATACCTGAAAATGTAAGAGATGGAGTTAGTTGTCTAGCACACTCCACTATCGCAATGAGTTAGTTATACGCATGCGTCATAAAATGCATGCCATAATTTATCATGATCAATGGGGTGAGCTGTTGGAAGGAGAATTCAGTGGCTATGTTTCACGAAATGACCATATGGTCAATGTTTCAAGTTAGTTCTATTAATTCTTCCAGCGTTTGTAATTTTCTGTGACGTCACATATACGTTACGTTTTAAAGCTCATGTTTAATCGTAGGTCATCTAATTTGTTGAAATCCGTTTAATAGTTTAGCCCCTGTCTGAGAATGGACATCATCTCCGTTTACATATTTATAGTCAGTGAGAATCATAGCCCTTTTTGCCGTCTAGTCGGGTAGATTTTTACCATGCGTGTGGCATGTAACTATAAATATATTAGGAAAAAAAAAATAATTAGATACGGTAACTGTTACATCGCTTTATGAGGCCATTAATTAACCTTCTGTTGGGATTTGGTCGTAAAGTAATATTTAACTGGCCGTTGATAAGATCGAAGGCTCCAGCGGTCGGGGCGAGTGGACAAAATGTCGTGTTAATAAATCTGATGATGATTTCTAGGGTTGCGTACAGCCGATGTGATACGGAACCCTTATAAGATTACTAGCCGATCTGCTTGTCCGGATGTCTATTTTCTTCTATTCACCGTACAGCCCAACTCCTCCGACGGACGAAAAAAACTTTTAAAATTGATACGTATTAAGAGTTAAGTGATCCAAACACGGGCGTCTAGCGTAAATAGACGAATACTGTTTTTGGAAGTTAAGTTTTGGAAATAGATTAGTAAATTAAAAAAGCTTAAAGTGCATAATGTCCCGTATCGGCTAAACATAATTTATGACAAATTAGAATATTTTTTTACTAATATTAAAGAAAATATAGAAAAACTGAACAAGAGCATGTTCGGACCATGCTCGTTATAGGCTTTTGAAGCCATTAATTCAAGGGAAGTGCACTACAGATGAAAAAATTACCTACGTTGTTATACTTTTTCTATGTTTCCCGTATACAATAGTTATTAGCATTTAAGCGGCTTATAATTACAAAACAAGTAGGTATGTCTACTATTACTATTAAAATAGTGAAAATTAAAGTGCATCGAAAAAAAATCGTATCGTATTTATTTTTTTTTTGTTGAGAAACACAGTTTATCGGCAATAACTCAAAAATAGCATATCCGATCTTGTTTAAAATGATTTTTTTGAAATTATTTATTAAGTGTCATTATTTTTTTCATATTTTTTGCATTTTCATATGATTTAGAAAGTAAAAGGGGGGACGGGGACGGGACAATTTCTGCAGCTTTCGAAGCGATTATTTCCGAAAATATTCACGTAATCAGAAAAATTGTTTTTAATAGAACTGTCGAAATATGTGCCCCACGTTGATATTTATTGAAAAAAAAAAAATCAACTTCTGTTACATGCCCTACCTAGAAAAGTTTATTTTTATTATTTAACTACCGAACTAAGCAGCGGTTTACACAAGACACCCACACTATAAATTTCATCAATATACGTGTTGTAGTTCTTGAATAAATTGCTTGTGACATACAGATCAACGGACATGACGAAACGATAAGGGTTTTGCCATTTTGGCTCGGAACCCTGAAAACGGAACATTCGATTTTCAAAACCATTGAGAAATTTTGAAAAGAATAAGGTATATACCTAGGGACGTCTTAGGCTATGCAGAGATCTTTCGATACAGAGGCCCTTGAGCAAATAGATATATGCCCAAGGGCTTCTGTATCTAAGGACCCAGCCTCTGTGTGCGCAACGCCCCGGTCCTTTAGCACAAAGCCGGGGTTTTCTAGGCTAAGTAAGCTCAAAATTCAAGATCTTACCTAATTATTTATTTAATTTATAACATTTTTTTATAAAAAATAGTCTTAAATTTTTTTACAATTTATGTCTAATTATTTTCTAAACTATGATAAATATAATAGCAAAAGCACCTTAAAAACTAAAAGTAAACTGGACATTACGTGCTTAATTTATTCTTTAATTAATAAATAACAATTAATTCTTCATTTTTTTCATCGTGTCTCGATTAGTTTATAAGATAAGTTTAAACATAAAAAAACCACATGAGACTAATGGAGTAAAGGAGAAAATTTTTTTTAAATACGATAAATAATACAAATATTTTTTTTCATAAGGAAAAATACGTGGTTGTTTTTGTCATTACGTAGAAAAAGAAAAAAATATACTGAAAAAATTTAATTGTTTATAACAAATTGTTTATTCAATAAACAATGAAAATTTAAATAAAAACAGATTTTTTTTAGTTATCAAAGAGTAAGTTAAATTATGATTTTTGTTAAAAAAATGGTTCTTTAATATTGAATGCAAGCGGCAGAAAAAAATTGTTAACTAACAAAAACGTTTTTAAGTAACAAAATTTTTTTTAAGGAATGACTTCATTTATAAATCATAATTTGCATCTAAAATTGTATTTCCAAGAATAATTTTATATTATCTTATAAATAACGCATTTTTTATAACAATTTTTTAAATAATAAAAGATAAAAATTATATAAAATTGATTTCAGGTAGCTGCCGTCAATAAAAATACGAGTAAATAATAATATTAAAAATAAAAGTTACTTGTAATTACTTATTTAACTTTTTAATTTGTGACCAACGTAAATTGTTAATAACAATGTGATTTTAACAATTTCTTAATTGTCCCGACGGGATTCTATTTTAAATAAAGCCTTTGAAGAATAGCTCCACGAAAGGAAAAAATCTGAGATTTGTACAATTATCAATTGTCAGTCAACAATTATCACAATTGCAATGTTAATATTAAAGCTACATTAAATTGTTAATTAACCAATTCATAACTTATTGAAAAATCGCAATAAAAATTTTTGGCTGGTAGATTATTCTTTTGTTTTTGATCTATTCTGTGAGTGCCTGAATTTTTTTTAATTATAATTTTAATATTTAACATGTTTAAATAATATTTTTTGTCGAAGTGTTCGAAGGGGGCGTCGCTTGTGCCAACCTCGAAAAGTACCCGCTTTCGGACGTATTTTCAACCCTCTGTATAACTTTTGTAATTTTTGCGAGCGCAACTTCAATTTTTTCAAAAACTATTATATCTACATACGATTCCGAATCGATTGACACCTCAACCATATTTTTAGGAGAAGGCGAAAAAGTTTTGACTTAAAAGGCACTTATTGACTAAACTCAAAGGACACTTTCTAAGAAGACACGACTGTCTCTGTTTTATATTTGCCTGGAACCGACTCCAAAAACAACTAATTACTTGTTTTTGTGACTTATATGCTTGAACATGCGTCCCTTTATTTATTCGAGTTCAATTTTATTATGAATGTACCTATTTTAAATCTGATGAAGGTGAGAGAAATTCGGAGACTACAATCTCTTTTCATAGTAAATGTCAATTGCAAATTAAATGTAGGAGTATTTTTTCCCAGTACACTTACGACCAGATATCCAATTTTAATTGTGTCGAATAATCCTCTACGTTTGTAGGTATATATCAATAAAATTAGTATCAAAAGTTCGTACTGTTCAATTTTTAACCTTGAGTGAAATCTTTTAATATATTTTTAAAAGAAAAAAAAACACCATATAAGAGCGACGGCATTAAGTTATTTATAGCGCAGAAAATAATAAAGTTATTAAACAGCCGAGCACATTACACCATTCCTAAAATTATTTTTGCACTTATCCACTATAATAACCAAAATATTAATGTACAAAATTGTCTTAATTTAGTAACCATCTACCATAGAGCTATAAAAGCCCGATACCATCCGCCTTGCCAAGTAAAACTATCATAATGTACGCCGTGTCTTATCGCTATTATAGTGATTTGTCATTATAACAATACTATAATTTGTTGTTTTGACAGTGGTGGTGGGGTTAGCACCCCCCAAACACCTCAGACCAACACCTGCGCATGAGGCTCATTTGGGTTTCCTACATATAGTATTGCTTGCTACAGGTTCTAGTAAACACGGCGCTAATATTTGAAGACATCACAAATTGACAACATTTAAATTTTTCGCTTATATTTTCGCTTATACGCCTCGCAACAACTCTCAAAAGCTGCTATGTGACGATTTTGCAATATAGAATTTTTCTTATATTTTAAGGTGGACGCTAAATTAATAAAACAAAGGATTTTATGAAAACTGGACGTGTTGAGTTACAAAGTCAGCGTACTTGTTTCATTTATTTACTTTAGTACAAATAACAAAAATTTAGTTAAAAAATCATAAGTAAGGCTTCAACGTTGATCTGTGCACTTGCTTATCTAAAGGTTTTAGAAAAATATACGCAATTTAATTAAAGGATATTAATGAAATTCGGTGGATTTTCTTGTTTCCTTTCGTGAAAATTATCATCGATAAGTTTTCATCTCTCTGTTTTGTGTTCATTGCAGTTTAATTTTATACGTCAACAATAGAATTTGTTTCCTATGAAAAATGAGCATAATGAAGGGTGTACTTTTGGATTTTTTTATTATTTGTCCTTAACTATGTACAAATTAAAAATAAAGTTGTAAATCGCAATACGAAAGGTTTTTCCTTGATCGACACTTGTCGATGATATGTCGATGACCATAATAAAATTAAGATACGTAATAGAGCTGCCGATGTATTTACGTGAAAGTGACACATTTGAATTGTTTTCAATTGGTTGTATTACAGAATACAATTCAAGATCGCCAATTAACAGGATACAATAACAAGGTTTACCTGGTTACATCACCGGACCAATTTCATTTTTCCCTGTTCTTCTCAATAAACTTGTGAAAATTCTTTCTTTTCAGTCTGGATTATTATTTGCTTTTCTATTATTCTTTTATTATTATAGTCTGCTAGGTAATTTCAAATCCCTAGTGTTCTTGTCCACTCAGCGTCTTTTTATTCGTTAGTATGACTGTCTTTTATGCATATTAGTAAGCTTCGCGCGTTTGTGTGAGTGTGTGTATGTGTGTGTTTGAGAGTACACTGCCTGTTTAAAAGATGAGACTTTTTGAGATCTGACTGAGGCGAAGTATACAAAGGGAGGGTTATGTGTTTGAAATGTATGTATGTTCCGTTCCTATGTCCCCTTGCAGATATTAAATCGATCGACCGATTTCGTATTTGTTTTATTTTTTTTTTTTTTTATTAACTCATTACCTGCCCCGAGCCGCTATCGCATATATACGCAATTTTCGTAAAAATTTGGAATTTGCAATAGTGTTTTTCATGTGTGAAATGGTTTTACGGATGGATCCTTTAATTTTGTTTTATACGGATCAACATCGTTGTTTGCCTATAAAAAAGGTATGGGCATTATAGATTAAAATTTAATGTTATTTCCAGTTTTTGTGTCTTAACCACAGTCTCTTAGATATACTACGAAATTCATTTGTCAAAGAACTTATGTAGTTGATTAGTACTTTGCAGAAAAGATATATACAACTTATGCTCCATACCGAAGTCCTAACGTAAAAATCTCTGTTAGTTACACAATTACGAACTTTCATTGAAAATTTCATGATTGGTTAGTTTACAATGACGTTATCTCTCGTAGCGGTCAATTTTATATGTAGAGTTCTCAGTGTATTTTCTACTATAGATCATGACTTATAAATTATTAAATAATATTAATATTAAAATAGTAATATTATTAAATACAGATTAGAATAGTAATTGTCCACTGTGGGTTCCAGGTTTTGTGGCATTATTACACAGAGGTTGAAAGAAATATGATGCTCCGAAGGAAAGAATGTGGTAAAAATGAACTAATTTTACATTTTTTTTTTTCATTTAAATTATGCATTTAGTTATTAACATCTCGACTATAACTCAATACACAATGTAAACAATAACAAAAAGCGGAAGTCCGTAAGTGTGAGCTTCGTAATAGTTATTTAATTTTTGAGCAGAAAAAAAAAAGAAATGTTAAGTGCTATCTAGTGTATATTATCGTAACTATTACGACCCAATCTCCCCGACACAGACGAGTAACGAAGATAGATTTACTTATTACTAGAGGTCGCCACCAAAAATTGCAATACCCCTCTCGTGAGACGGACTATTGTCTCTGAAATTACATTTTTACTTATGAGATTAACGACACCAAATTGGACGATTTTGTATTACTGAAACTAACAAAAAAAAAAAGGCAACGCAATGGGGTGAACTAATTAGCGACGAGGATTTTCACAAGATCATATTCAAAAATTCTATATGTGTGTGGTGCCTACATCTTATTCTTCATAATATTATCAATCTTTTTCTATCTTTTTAAAACTGTAAGAACATAAATATGCAGGTGAAGCCAAGACGAAATGTTTGTAGCTTTTTTTTTTTACTCACGAAGCTTTTTATTGGTAAAGAAACTTTTAGAATCTGTTAAGTAGTTTAGTTCAACGGTACCTTTCGGTTGAGTAATAATACGTATTTGAAGTCGGGGACAATTACTAGCTTTCTTTATTCAGAAACCTTCCTGTTTTCGAATATAACATATCGCCGATATCATAATAGTTGGACGATTGATTTAGGCACTGGAAGAAGCCGAACAAAATAAACATTCATTTTTATACATTACTCAAGTCCTCGCCCCAATCTTGAAAGCCTTCTGTCACAATTTTCAATAAGCAATATTTGCACCAATATTCTTAGTCGCATCTCGTTCCATAAAAGCGTTTTATATACAGAAGTATATAAAAAAAAATCACCTTTTGCGGGTTTTAGTGGGTCTCTATATCAGACAAACTAACACTTGGGCAAATTTCATTTTGATAGGGCTTATAGTTTTAGAGATTTCGTGCTTATAGTTCTCACGGAATAATACAGAACTTTTGGGATTCAGACTAAATTTTTGGAACCGGATCAGTTATCCCATAAATTACACTCTACATACAAGTTTAGAATTTTACAAGTTCTGCAATTTTTATGACTATAGACAAACAACGTATTACTTCTTTTTTTGTTTTAAAACAAATGTCAATATATTAAATGTCATATTTACTTCACTCATTAAAAACTGCGATACAAGGCACAATATATTGCATGCGCGCACGCACACAGGCACGCACGCAATAACATTACGCAACAACTTATTTTGACATGTTTAGTTTTAACCTTTAATAGTTAGCAGTTGAGAGCTTGAAGCACACCGCTGATGGCCTATTGCCTATTGATAATGATGAGTATGTACTCTAAATGCGTAGTACATTATTTTATGTGTAGTTTTCGCAGCGCACGCCAAATAATGTCTTTTTAGGCAAATTTTTGATGGTTCGGTTTACATTGTTGCAATTTTCGCTGGTAATATAGATTTCTATAAGAGGAATAATTTTTAAAATAAGTTAAATATTTTTTGAGCTTATCCATTACAAACAAAATATTTTTTTTCTCTTTATAATATCAGTTTAGATAATTATTTACTTGATAATTATTAATAAATCGTAAATCGGTAAATGAATTGTGAATTTCGTTTGTGAAATCACGAAAAAAACATTGAATAACCAACTTTACAAAAAATCTTTATCTAGATTAGCTATACTTCGTTCACAGTAGAAAATATGGTATACCGAAAAGTTAAAAACAACATTTATAATGAGATACAAAAAATAAATGAAGAAATGGAATAATTGCTACATTATTTTTTAATTAAATATTTGGTGTTAGTTAAATAGAAGCAAAAAAGTACGAAAATTATCGCAATGAAAGCGTTTGACACATAAAAAAATTAATAAGATTAATCAAGCTCAACACTTAAAATCTATGAATATAAATATAAAATATGAAATATTAATGCAAAATTATTCAAACACTTCTCTCTTAATGATTTCGTGACAATATACCAGTGAACGTAAACAAACCCGCGACGAACATTTGAATTCAAGTAATAGGTTTTAAATTATATCACGGTTTGTTCGGAACACGTTCCGAACATTCTTGCCGTAAGCTCCCGTTAATAGGGTTGTGATTTGTAAGATTATCGTTGTCTAGTAATCTGTCGATAAATCTTGTGTTTTACAGCCGGGCGTTTATCGATAACCATCTCGGCGCACCACGTGGGGCGCCAGTGCTGCGCGTTGAATTATGATCGATGATTAATACTATGAAATTTTTGAGTTACCGTAATGATAATGTACAATGAGACGACTTAACTTGATTGTTATTTAGAAATTCGGCACGTATAAGAGAAACAGGACTTGGATTAGCACATAATACTGTGCCTAGTTCGTGTTCCAGCAAGACATAATCATTATGTCTTGCTAGACCTAAATTGTTTATGTTTCATGGCTAGCTTTAGATTATAGAAGTTTTGTTGTAATAATGGAATTCTATAGATTTACTAATGAAAATAATTAAATAATTTAATTGAATAATTAACACAGGGGAGAATCGATCACATGCAATATGTGTTCTGTACCATATAATATATATTTTTTGTAATGTAATAGTATACTTTACTCTTGGTTTCGCTCCGTTTCACAAATTGTAGTAAGGAATCTTACAATATACATTGGTAACTTGGTAACCGTTTTATGGAAAATGGTTGTTACCAAGGAGTTAGGAACATCGTCTTAAAATCAAAGCGTTATGAATTCTAAATACAACCATGTACAAATTAAGTAATAAGTTTTTAACTTGTCAATTAAATAACTTGCTATTTGCATCGGACAGCCCGCTAAGTAGTTGGTCTCGTGTGTTGTCATTGAATTGACGGTAATTGACCCGCACTGGGCCAACGTGAAGAGTTAGAGTCCTCAAAAACCCGGACAAGTGCGAGTCGAACTCACCCACCGAGGGTTCCGTACATATTTGCAGGTACATATAATAAATAGTTTAGGAATCGAGTATCGCAGTTTTCCCGAGCTTTTTTTTATGTGATTTTTTTTGATTTAATTAAAAATATACGGCTTTTAAATTTTTTTCTTTTGTACAAATTAGTAAAAGTTTAAAAAAATCTGCAAAAAGATTTAGTTACCCATTTAGTTATGGCCGCTCATACTGTTGTTTAAATTTGATGATTGATAAAGTACTTTAAAAAATAAAGACTATATTTTTTATGATTCAATTACAAATGTATGAATTTGAGATTTTTTCCTATATTTGTAGAATAAGGCGGTATTACTTGCCAAATTTCATAGTTTTAGGTCAACGGAAAATACCCTATAAATTTTGATTTCTTTGAAAGTATGAAAACATTCATTTTTTGCAGCATAAACTGTCGTATCTTTTTTTACATTAGCTTAGAACTTTGATATTTTCACAACTTCAAGGTACTGTAGACTTGAGTATATGGTTTTAATTTCAACTGGATACCTCCACGCGTTCCCGAAATAAAGGGTCTTGACAGGCAGACGGACGGACGGACGTACGGATGGACAACAAAGTGATCCTATAAGGGTTCCGTTTTTCCTTTTGAGGTACGGAACTCTAAAAAGAGTTAAAATCTAAAGGTTTGGTAAGTTTTAGGTACATTTGGTAAAGCACTTGGGAAACCCTTTACATTGGTACAGCTGCTGCTCATCGCTGGGCTGAGCATCTTGAGGTTTTGCCCTAGTTAGGGGGGTTATTATACAACGGTGCAACCATACTCTGGACTCGGATCTTTTCGTAAGCCCCTTATTCGATATTCGTCTTTTGCGACAAATCCTGTAATAAAAAATATAATATTATGTTTAGAGAATAGAAAAATGAAATATTCCTTTTGTCGGGAAATGTACATGAAACTAAATCAACCGATATATCGTAGATATTTTTAAAAACAAGCGCTTAACGTGCTCTTTCATAAAATCTACAATAACCAGACTGTACGCGCGAAACAGAAGTACTAGCTGTTTTATTGTTGTAAGCGCTTACGGAAAGTTACAACGCGAAATTAGAACTAATAAATAACTCACTAAGAAAATTCCACTTATGGATTTTTTTATCATTATATAAAATGATTAGTTATGAAGTCCTTGCTCCAAAAGTTATACAGATTTTTATTCTATAAATAAATTTTTAGTCAATGGTTTATTTATAATGGCTTTTGAAAAAAAAAACTGCTAATATTTTGAATATACATGTTTTAATAATGTCTGTACCTTTTTATAACTTACTTTCGATATTGCCTCGAAAAACAAATATGTCTTATATATTTTGATAATGATTTTAGACGAACAGCTTACTTCGTAAGCGTAATATTTTAGACATGAATTTGAAATTAATACTATTTATTATTTTACTCAATATTTCAATTAACAATTTATTACTTATTTTCTAATTTCGTTAATTCCCATCGTGACTCACATTTGCAAGCTTTTTAATACTTGAATCATACACTTAAAAGTTGTCTGCTTTGTAGCTATTTCAGTTTTTAACACTAGACTTTAACAAAGACAGACGAACGGAGGGACAAGATATCCTAGTGATCATATAAATGTTCCCCATATGCCCCTATAAGGATTTCATTATTCTCGTTTTAGCAACAAAGGTTGTTAAACAAATCAACGTTTTAATTACACCTCGTAAGTTTGCCTGTTTAGTCTTGTGAATGAATGTAGACCAATTGGATCATTAAAACTGTAGGCTTAACAAAGAGGGTTTTTTCCGTTTTTTGTTACGTTTCTAAAAATGTGACATGGTCGTGTACAAACAACATTATTCCAATCAGTTATACAACTACTTAATGCATGATAAAATTATTCAGTTAAAGATTCTATCGTCATACGGTCACCTCGTTTGAGGCATGTACTAAATTCCTTCAAAGCTTTGAATGTTAATTCATTTAATTATCATGCATATCGATATAACAGCATGTACATCTCTTATTTCAAACGCCAATTTTTTACTTTTTTTTAAACAGGTCCAGCAGAACATGTTTAGTATTTAATCTTTTTCTATTATTCGACTTCATTTTCAATAAGCATATTGTTTGATTATAAACGGACACATATTTTAGATGTTTTATAAAACTTAATTTCTCTAATTAAAAAGCATTAATCGATTCAGTCATGATTAGAATATCTCATTGAGGAATTTATTTTATGCATTCCTATTTTGACTGTTAAAAAAATCTAATATTCAGAATATGAGATTTTAAAAAGCCAGTCTTTGTAATAAATATCTGACAAACGAGCTTTGGTTCGTGTCTTTCGAGTTTTCAAACAGGAAAAGTGTTTTATTTTTACATCCAACAATAAAAATTTAGACACATAATCAGAAGTACAGTAACCATTTGTACTTCATATCATACAGTTCCATTTGAGAACAATGCATTTATTCCCTCAAAATTATATTAAATGGCGCTAAATAAAACAATGTTAACAATTTTTTCATCTCTTTTTTCAGTGACGATACCTGTATAGATGAACATAATTTTTTATTTTAATAAAGTACCATTTGTACTTTATTAAAATAAAAATATACATCGAAATTATTAGGGCCGTTTTATACGACGTAACCACGTATAAATTTCTGTGTATATATTATATATAAATTGCCCACTTAAAGCGGTTCTATCGATAAAAATGCGTATCACTAGCGTCCACCGGCTCCATACATCAGCTGGCCCTCCCTTGTGATCGTGTCGATGATAAAAATTACTTAAAACACCACACATTTAACATCTTGCCCCTCGACGACTTCACCCTCTCTGTTTTTCGCACGCTGCGACACGAATGTTAGACAGAGACAGACGATCGCCGGTTTCATTTTACCAAGCGGAATTAAGCTTTATTACCATCGCCGTGTGATTTGATTTCGCGTAAATAGATGGACAAATACTAAATCTTTTGTTGTCTCGTCTGTAAATCTGGAGACAATACTTTAGTCTACGTGAAGGTATTTATCGTTTGAACTCCACAAGATATGGACAGAAAATCGTTATGAAGGATAATGAAATGACAAACAAACAATATAGTCTC
This sequence comes from Eumeta japonica, assembly GCA_005406025.1. Lineage (NCBI taxonomy): Eukaryota > Metazoa > Arthropoda > Insecta > Lepidoptera > Psychidae > Eumeta > Eumeta japonica. Next base: position 456,901 of record BGZK01000022.1, read on the forward strand.
GATAAATGTTTTTTATATATAAAGTGTTGTTCAAATCAATTTAATTGTTGCAGGTAACGCCGCCGATCCTAAAACCTTTAGCTTCCTGGCGATAAAATGAGAAAGAAACGAAGATATCGCAAGCATTCAAAGTTGTTTTTCAAATAAACAAATCTAATTAATACATAATTAATTCAAAAGTGCTCGATACGTCGGACCAGACAGGACTGGGTGAGGTTGTATCACGTTTGGAAAAGCGAAAGGAAATAGTCGACAACATTAAAAAAAAAAATACTTATCGAAGTGCGGGTGTCGATTTAGTGTCCGTGACTATTTTAGTGCACCTCCATAAATTTATTACGAATTACTGCTCGTGTCTTTGAACACACAACGGTTACCATTGACAGTAAGTCGTAAAATATCCGTGATGGATTGTTCGTAGCCATTGGGACTTGCAAAGCGAAATCATTGAAATGTTCAAACAGAAAACTCATTATTACGAACTTACAGCCGGGATACTGAATAATGATCATTGTGCTGAGAAACATTGTGTTTTATGAGGATCTAAAAATAGTATATAGTATTATTTTATGTGATGGTTGCTAACGAAAAAAGTATGATAGTAATTTATAAAAAATACAAATAAATATTTCTTGAATAAAATATTTCAGAATTATGGATTTTACGAGCGCGCTGAGTTATTATCGGATCTGTGTGTTGTGCATTTGTAATATTCTTCACATCCATTTCACGCCAGTGAATAATGTAATAATGTTGTACAGTTGATTGTGGACTATCATAGAATTGAGTGCGAACGAAATAGCAACGGACATTCGGTACCGTAGCGTTAATAAATAGATCGGTTACGTGATACATTGCTCAAATCGCAGCGGATGAAAATCTGGACGCCCTTACACGGGCGGTAGTGGAATACGTTGTTCCGTTCGACGACAACGGTGGAGGAGCCGTCCAAAGTGGCGGGCGACGAACAGCTGGACATGCTGGGGGGCGCGGAGTGGGGCCAGAGGGAGGCGAGCCCCCCCCGCGACGCGCCTCTCCCCAGCTTCGGCTTCACTCAGGAGCAGGTCGCCTGCGTGTGCGAGGCGAGTATGATACCTGACTATGCTATCTTACACTATGAGCGACGAACTATAAAAAATACCTGGTTCGCTCGTGATCGCCGGCGAGTCGATACGCGAATTTTCGACTTGAGTCGTATCAGTACACTCGTTTCGTTTCTCGGAGAATACTTTAAAGCCGTCGGTCCGTACGGTGGCATCGCATTGACGATTTCGAGCGTCGACAGCTCCCGGCCGGCATTGCGCCCGCGCCGATGTTTAAGGTGTCTCACGCATGGTTGTGATCAAAACCCGATATAACAATCTATATTATTTTCCGTCATCACTCCTGACAGGGGCAAGTATAGCTTGAGGCGTTGCAATGACAATGACTGTTACGGTGCAAGATGCATTCGCAGTAATTTTCGATTTCTACTTTATACAGTTGCAGGTATCCATACGATGTTCTTTTTTCATGTTAGAGTGTAGTATTTTCTTAACGGACGCGTGTACTCAATCCAGATTCGTATGAAAATATCGATTCGTAAAATCCGTTAGCATAAACGTCCGGAATCGAACCTGCAATGTTCAGATGGGAGAGTCGAGTTTTCCACCACCGAGCCGACGTCGCTTCATTATGCAGAAACGGGAGATAATAAAGCCCGTCGGCGTCGTACGTTTGTTAATCGATCTTTTAAATATATACTGAACGGATTCATTCGTATTCAAGTTTGATGATCATCGACCCGAGAGAAAGCGTGATGGGACTTCACCCAACGCCTACTCCGTTTCACGGTGTGATGCGCGAAGTTTTCTTCACCTTAGAAGTGCGATATAAAGTTCACTCGGCATTACATATCACACTGTATATACCATCAACCTGTATGTATATATCACCAACATCGATGCCCAACTGGCATCGAAATCGGTATTGCAATTGAGTGCGCGACCGGGACCGACAGTCACTAAAAGAAATGCATCACAGATGAAAACTAATTTGGTTACATTTTTTTCGTGTTTCAAAGAACAGAATAGGTATAGACATTTTAACTAGAGAAACAAGTAGGTGTGTCGACTATTACTCTGAAACTAGTGTAAATTAAAGTGCACCAGCAAAAGAGCGTATCTCCATAGCGCTTACGGCTTTTTGTTGAGAAGTGTAGTTTTTGGCAATAACTCAAGAACAGTATATCCGATCGTGTTCAAAATAATTTTTGTTATTTATTAAGCGTTACCTTTGTAATTTTTTCACATTTTTGAAGTACTATTTAAAAAAATGGAGAGGGGGGATACAAATTCTGCTAATTTGGGAGAGATTAGTAGTACTCTATGTTTGTTGTTCGCATCACTCGCCCGTCAACGCATATTGACTCCGGGTCGGAAATATACGCGTTACAGTAGAGTCACCCCTAAGTGCTTTTTAGTGGTAAAATCCCACATAACCCGGTCTCTAGGTCGCGTGGCTGGTATCTATCGTGAAGATTTTTACACTTCCTCAAACCAAAAAAAGAGATTAGTTCCGAAAATATTCAATTAATCAAAAAAAAAAAATGCCTAGAAACCTTAAAGTGTTTCTAAAAAACTGTCGAAATACGTAGTACACGATATTTGCTGAAAAAATTTTTTTCAGCTTCTCTTAATGTATAGTGTGAACCCCTAGAAAATATTTATTTTGTTATTTAATTATCAAACTAAGTAACGGCTGCAAGACATCTATACTCCGAATTTCATCAATATACATCTTGTAGTTTTTGATTGAAATGCCTGTGATATACGGACGGACGGACGTGCTGAAACTACAAGGGTTCCGTTTTGTCCATTATCCCTCTGAACCCTAAAAAACGATAGTTGCTCAATTTTAATTTAGGCTTAGCGAAGCAGATTTCTAGTATACATGTGCACTCGTGCACGCATGCGTACGCACTTATGTACGCAAATACGTACAAACGTACGTATACCTATGTGTAAGGACAGAACTTCCGTTGATAGTCGAAGACCCGGCATTAGAAAAATATACCCTCATCTGTTAATTAGAAAATATTAACACTTATGTAAAGTTTACAAAATTCTAAATATATTTATAACTGGCAGTTTTTTCTGAAATTATTTGCAGCATATATATAAAAAAATTTGAAAAATCCAAAAGTGCACGCCTCACCGCGGTCATTAACTTCTAAAAAAAAATTTCAATAGAGTTTTTGATAATAAAATTTCAAAAAAAGATTTATCAAATTCAAATTTCGCGCCATTTCGTGAGATATTTATAATGACGCATGCGCTGTTCTCAACTTTTCACATATGGCTTAAGGCTAATCTTCATTTGTATATAAATATAGATATACAAACACCACCTCAACGCTCCGCTTGTGAGGCGTGCAATACACAGTCGTTTTTAGTTTTTGTAAATTATAATTAAACGACAGTACTTAAAACGCTAATATTAACTAGGAATCAGCACAGGGTATAACATTACATAATAAAAAAAAAGTATTCCGGTAAGATACATTTTTCGACCAATTTCTCTGCCACATACATGGATCCATAAACACAGACTGACGGACGTCCAACAATGATCGATTTTAATGTTATTATTTACTATATTAAACAAAATTATTATTTATAAAATATACCATATGTGCTAGACAGATTATTTAACTTGATATTAGTGCACTCATATTACCCTGTAAGTGTTATATTAGTAAAAAAAGTCATTTAAGTTTCTAAAGACTGGGTTTTTTGACATGTCGAGAGTAGAGCACCACCTCAACGCTCCGCTTGTGAGGCGTGCAGAAAAGTAATTAATGTTAGTAGCACCCGGACTACAGTGGCAGACATTGTTCTAATTTCTTTATTATAATGTTATCTGCCTGTAAAACACTATTTCATTCAATTAACAGATGAGCGTATGTTTTTCTAATGCCGGATCTTAGACTATGAGTGTGTGACTTCGTTTCTTCCGTTGAAATAATCACTAGTATTCGTTTTCACCATTTCAATTTCAATAACCTAGTATTGTGTAGAAGTGATTTTGTAACAGAATTTACAACGCCGTAATAAAAGCGCGTTTGTCCTAGTGCCAGATTCTAGTTCTGTGAGCGCGGAACGGATGCGAGCTAATTGTATTCTCTGTTTAGTTTCGCAAACACGATTCTTTGGAAGTGTATCGGTTATGGGCAAGCCATGCTTTTAGGTATAACGTATCTATTTCTGTATTCGTAAACATGGTAACACATACTGTTGAATTAGCAAAGTTGGTAGTTTACAGTTAACTAGCCGTTAGTTATTCATTTTCTATACTGGAAACTATATTTACTATGTTATTCTATACTATACATAACATCAAAACTGAAAAGCCGATCGGTTGAGTATTTTTGTCATTGAAATGCACTTGTAATTTTTTCCTGCCCACCTATGAAAAATTTGCTTCACTGACGACCGTCTATTTTAGTACATTGTTTCGTTTGTGCGTATCCCACGTGCGCGCGTGCTGACAGTCAAAAGTTCGTAGCTTTATGTACAGCACAACGCACGAAACTTTGCCGCTCTGAATTTGCTGCGAATTATGTTCTGCGCAGGTGTTACGCTCCTCGACCCTTCCTTCACCGCCGCGTACGTATTTGACGTCATTGCGACGCTTGCGTGACGAACTTCACAGCGACAAAGTTTCGTGCGTTGTATCGTAATCAATACACTTTCAGGTATAATTTTTGAAGTAAAACTGTAAACTTAAACTCAGGCGCGAAGTTTTGAGCGACTGAAATCTTTTCTTGGCCAAAGTAACGTACAATACAATCTATATTCTGTTCATGCGATTTCCGCATCAGTAATTTGAATTCTGGATTCGGCGAATAGTCACTTTGGAAGGAATTTTTATGTGGTAGAACCGTGTTGTAGCCAACTCAAACGTGAAGTACTAATCCCGCTGCCGTGTTTCATTCAGTGAGTAAAAGTCCCGGCGGACCACTTCCCCGTCCATCGCCTCATTCTTCCTTTCATCAGCCAAGAATAGGATGTCTGATGAAGGGATCTTCGTCAGATATCCTATTGTTATCTAAAGGGCTGACAACGCGCCGATGACTCCTCTGGGATTACGAGTGTCCATGGGCGTCGGTGATCACCTACTCTGTGGTGGGTCGCATTCCCGTTTCTCGATCTTTTTCAATCGAGGTTCCAAACTTGTCTGTACTATTAAAGTTTAAAATGACTTAACGATTTTTATTTACTTGCAATGTCTGTTACGACACCAAATAAAAAAAAAATTGTTTAGTCTCACGTAAAGGTTACACGCATTCATTTTTAGGTTATTTCATGAAATACCCTGGACACACAGAGATACATTCAGTTTAATTATATCTGTAGATGTGCGAGTCACTTTTAGTACGTATTTCATTGTCGATCATGTTAGAGATGAAATTTGTTAATTGCTAATCAGTATTTGCAATTAGAAATAATTGAGAATATTTATTTCATAATTCGTTAGTTATTGAAATGTTTATTTCCGTAACTAGTAACGCAAAATCCATCTGTTTGTCTGTCACATTGCATTATGTAGAAACATAGGGTATGGTAACATGACAATTAAGGATGATTTATGTAGACATAAGCGCTCAGTTTAATTACATTCCTGAAATAAGCGAAATTGTCAGTCTTGGTGGAGAAGAAAACTCGTCAAAGGTTCTGTACTTAGGGTAATGTCTGTTTTATGAGGCGTTGGCGGATTGTCTAGTGTTTTTCTTTAATTGTAAGTGTAAACAACATCGTTATAACAAATATTGAATTCATATATTTATCAACTATTTATTGTTCATGAATTCTAATAATTTCAGGATATGTATTTAACAAAATAGCGATAAAAAGAGTATTTTAGGCATGTTTCACAAAAGCCCACGATCTCAATTAAAAACAATATATAGCTGTCAAAGCGATCTAACGACACAGGGTAAGTATTAAAAAAATAATTTATAATTTATTCATAATTTATTCCATACTTCATTTCAATCATTATACAATGAAATTTATCTGCCACGATTGACAAACTAAGAATTGACGTAAGCATGTTGAAAATGCACGTAATTAAAACTATCGTATAAGGATACCACGTGTTACACCGTGTATCCTTAGTTTGAACACGACCATATGACTATTGTCGTTATAAAATATGTTTCTTTATGTAAATAATTATAATTCCTTCGTGTACATAAATAAGCTGACGCACCTACCTACCTCTGATAGTGATAAGGTGTCAAAGTCTTCGATGGTCATTTCACCATTTGTTCTGAATTTTACACATACACAAGCATTTCCGACATATTAAAGTGGTAATTTCTTTCTCGAACCCGTTACATTAACTCATTTTTCGCTACATTTTCCTAGAGATTGACCTCACGATGTCAGTTTTTCCGTAGCGCGATGCGCGCGTGTTCCGTTTCTTAGAACTTGTTTACTATCAACGAGTGTTTATGACTTTATGTTTAAAAGTGACGATCCGACTGAATGAGGTAAAATTTATTTGTCAAACAAATAATTTTTTGAGGAATATAAACGTGGTAAAAACTGCATACAGTCCCGACTGGCACTTTGTGACTTTTTTCGTTCGTAAAAATTAAAAACCAATTAGGCGGTCAAAGATTTTCATCACCAGAAGAGGTTGTCGAAGTGTATGAATAAACATGTTTGCGATGACTAATTATGATAATTTTTTGGCATTCATTTCAGAAATTTTCAGTATTCCTCAAGTATTTTTATAACAATTCACCCGTGCCAATGATATGCGCACACGTCAACTATACACGTAAATATATGATGAAAATTTTTAGATACTATAGGGTATGCGTAAAGCACCTTCTTACTAAGCATTCAAGTCCCGAAAAAGATAACTATGCTAAAATTCAAAACAAAATATATTTTTATATACATATTTAACTTATAAAGAGGAAATTTCTTTTTTTCTAAATTCTTTAAAACATAACAAATATACTTAATTAACAAACGTTTATGTATACCTTATTCAAAATATCGTTTTTCATAGAATTAATACAGTATATTTAAAAATAAAAGATAATTCATAATTATCCGTCATCGTTACGATTATCCTCGATTACTTGCAATTTATTGGACTATGTCGTCGACTAGGCGTTTATTTACAGCGGACGATATTTCAGACCGCTGAAACACGTCGTGGTCTGAAAGTATCCTACTATTCTCGGTTATGAAACGATTCAATATAATCAGTACAATTCTGACGCTTCGATAGCTTTTAAAGTCAAAAAAAAAAATTATAAGGTTGAAACAGGTGCAAGTGTCAACTGATGCACATCGGTATCGATGCGCATGACAGTGGAGTTTCGTCAATCGATCGATACGAACTCAGTCCGGTCCGATGATGGGCAAACTTAAAACACCGGCCATGTTATCGGCGCTCGCCACCCCCCGTAACAGGATATCCGTTTAGCAACCGCGTCGGCTAAGGCTGTATCCGAGCGACGCCTGCGATGGTGTCGGCCGCACGAGGCGCCAGGCCGAAATTATTGATCGGTTTATGCCAGTTCGAGAAATGATTTATTTGTAACGAGAAACGTTAAAATTTGAGAAATGGGAAATCATTATAAACAGAACGGCCTGCCGGTCGACGTGGCCTAGTTTCGGATTTCCATAAAGTGGAGTTTTTAAATATGTTGCGTATGATATTTGCTAGCGATCGCCTGCGGCTGCACCCACTGAGCAGAAAAGAACAAATACTTTCATTTATACAATATTTATTTCGTTTCACATTTAGTTCGAATTTCAATTTCGCTTTGGCTTCCGATTCTAGAATCACCTTTTGCTATGATTCCACTGCTTCTGCTTCTGCAGCTCCCACTTCAGGTTCCTTCAATACTATTCTACCTGTCAGTTCCGTTTCCGGTTCTAACTTTTCTTCCCCTTCTACTCTTGTTCATATTTTGAAACACCATCCCTTTAAGTTACCCATTCTAATCTTATTCCTGCTCACAGTTCTAAAGCCGATAGCAGTCTATTTTGCAGTTCCAGTTACGGTCTCGGAGCCAATCCTAATCCCGCCTTCAGTTGCTCGTTGTTCCGATACCAGCCCCGTTCTCGATGCCGATTTCGTAACATTTCAATTCTTATCTTACAATTCACATTTTCGATTTCGATTCTGCCTAGATTTTGGTTTTTCATGTTATTATAGAAGATACACCATATATTTGCGATCGATGTTCGACCATTCTATGTGCAGTGAGAAGGTCGACATTTCTTCATTTTACGCGTCTCTCTATGCGAATTTTGAATTTATAATCTATACTACTATATGAATCTATTGGTTCTGTCTGTACATTTATTTTTTCACCTAATTTTGTGAGAAATAATCGTTTTATGATGCAGTGATTCATATTATACTATTTTTTGTCATTTTTGTCTGTCTTCTTATAACTCAAGAACGGCTTTACCGATCTTGATGAAACTTGGTACATACCGAAAACTTGCAATAGCGATGTTAGGTCATATATAAGATCGCTTAACCCCACGGTATCATATTAAAATGAATGAATGGTTACATGAATGATTACATCATTCATGTACAACAGTTTCCACGGTCGAGTTATCCACATTTCTGGCTATGTAGACTATTTATTCGCTCCGTACTATGGATTTAATATTATAAATAATGATGGCTATAAACATTTCATTATGGTCCGCGATGAAGATAAAGTATTGTTGTATATGTTTATTAAACTTGGACAAATAAGTTATACAACTAACCTCTTTTAAAAATCAAGTAAATTAAACTCAATATTTTCATGTTTATTATTAATTTGTCACTAGACCTACATTATTCTGCACGCAATTTGTTTTTACGGAAACTGTGTACAGTTGGATGATTATATCTATCCTTTTGTTTTTCGTGTGTTCCTTTTGTCCAGTATTGAGAGATTCGACGTCGAACAGGAAAATGACACAAGTAATTTTTTTTTAACTGTCCGTGTTCTATTAGATTTCTTTTTTATTACAATCATTATTATTATTGTTTAAATCTTCTATCTTTAATCTATTAAAATAATTAATTGCATATTTAAGCTCCAATAAGTTTTCAACATTAAAATATACTTATTGATATTTATTGTTATCTAATATTATTTATTAAAATTAAGAATGATCAACGAAGCGAACAAGTAACAACTATATTTTAACTTTTAATCAATAGCTCCTGCAGGTTTGAAACATTGCGAAAAAATTTTTTTGTGATTTCGAGCGCAATTGAGAATAAATTTTATGAAATTCCACCCACTGAGGGAAGTGCGGGGGCGTTGAATATAAAAAAAAAAACAATTGAAAATGTTTAATCTATAGCTCCTGCAGGTTTGAAACTTGACAAAAAATATTTTTTGGCATGTCGGAATTTATACCCACAACGGGGATTGAGGGGTTGGTATAATAATATTAAAAAACTAGCTGTCCCCCGCCCGCTTCGCGTGGCGTAAAATACACGCGTAAGACGAATATAAAATTTTGTTATTTAGCTTTTATTTTTATTATGAACCACGATTTATTTTTTTATTATGAAAGACGATTTCTGCAGTCTTGAAATTTTGCAAGAAATTATAGCCCGAGATATAATTAATATTTTTTTAAATATTATTATACATCGATAATAAGATCGTGATCCGGAGCAGAATTGACAGCTAATTCGACTGATATAGAAGATGAAGGAATTAATTATAAACTGTGTTCACGATAGCAATAGCGCGGGCACATTTGAATAATAAAAAATAGCGTAATTTAAATTTACGCCCAGCGAAGCGGGCGGGTGACCGCTAGTCTTAATATAATCTAGTTGCATTATATTAAGATTATAATGCGGTCACACCAGAAAAAAAAAACAAACAAACCGACAACGCTTCACTTTGATATACATTTGTGTGTATTTTTAGTTCATTATCAGAGTACTATAAAGTGCTAGTGTAAGACACAGTCTGAATACGACTTACAATGTCTGTATTATTTTTAACAGAACACCAAATATCTTCTATCTATGCTTTTTACTTGAAAAATGACTCCAGTCCGATACTTAATGTCGGGCATTCCCGACTTCGGTTTCTTGTTGGTTGATTTTTCAAAAATACCGAAACATGTCATTTTTTTCAATTCTTAAAGAGTAAGATATTGATATTGCCCATTTCAATAATAAAACATATTATATATAAAATTTATATTGAATGCGTTTTTATTAACAATTTCAGGGAGTACTTAATGTTTCGTGAAATTGGATTAGCTATGATAGCATCCTAAGTGAACTATAAGATGTACTACTCGAAATTCCTTTTTTCTCTTGTTTAAACGTAATTGGGACTGATTGGTATAAGCTAAACTAAAATAATATCAATACTAGAAGGCGAAACAGTCGAAAATATTATTTTTATACGTGTTATATTTGTTATTTACCATCCATGTTAAAAAAAAGGATGCAAAAAATCTTTGCAAAGGTATGTAATTAGCAACAAATTAAAAGAATATTTTTCTTGTTTTTTTTTTATTATTCGATTGTGTCAATATTGTACAAATATTGTATAAATTAAGAGAAAAAATAATACTTCTGCGAATAATTAACAATATTCATTACTACAAATTCATTATTACCTTAATTTCTTTACGTTCCATGTATAGTAATGCAACGAATTGACGAAAATCATATTTCGCATTTTGTTTCGCAATTCCTAGCAACTATTAGCATAGGTCGAAACAGAAAAAAAAGCACTAATCTTTTTTACAAACGCTAAACGACCTTAGCAAACACTTCTCTAACCACCTTTGTTCATGATGGCAGATCCTTAAAATAATGCATATTTTCGTATGCAAGTCATAGGGTGTATTAACAGATCCCTCATACTTTATTATGATACAGTACCTTTTTACATTATTACCTTGCATATTAATATTGCATTTTTAATATGTTTAATATTAACATTTGGAAAAATGAATGGAATCATTGTCTAGGTGTATCTGTTACAACTTTATTTAATAGGATACTATATGAATTAATAGATACTTAAATGAAAAATAATGAATGATGTTCTAAATGTATACTTTTTAATAATACATTCTTTTCTAGTGTTCATGTTATGGTGAATAATACTAATACGTTAGGATTAAGGCGGCCCGATGCCTCGATGGCTTTATTATACTTTGTGAAGTAAGTTTATCGACGACTATCCTAATCTTTTATATTATATATTACCTGCTATAATATGGCAATATTTCAAGGCAATAAAATAATATCGATTTCAAATATATTATTATTTCAAAGAACATATTATTTTGAATATAAACTTGTCAGTTAGGTATTATTTTATTTTGTTATTTACGCGGTGTTGATTATTTTCTTAGTTTATGATGTCAAAATATATTCTCCACTGTCTGTGTACAATTTTCGTTTCAATAAGTATTTCGCTCTGGGATGAAGCACTTAGCTAACAGAACTTTGAAATAAGTGTTTGCAGTTTGTCATTTTTGGTTAACTGATGTTGTCTATTCGGCCCATAGATGCATCTCTTTGGCATTATTATGTTGCTGATAGAGCATAGAGAGGAATTTTAGTGTCGAATTTTTTTTAACGTTTTTATTAAAGGAAAATTACTGATATGGGACACAGCCCCACTCAATATTTATAGTGTCCATTTTGAAAGTTATAAAACTCTTCATAGAGTGGTACAATTTTTGTGGTATTCTTATTTCATTCGCTTCATGATCAATTTTATAGTATTATAGCATGGGTATAATGATAATTATGATATAAATGAATTAAGTGCAAACTTAATGTGATTGTTGTTATCAGTTAAACCACAAAATGGTCAAAACTCGTCAACACGACTGAACACGTCCGTGAATTGATTTCAATTTTGGTCAGTTATTCACTTTTATAATGAATTTAATTTTCTAAATTTTTTATACAAATTACTTGAGACTTATAACAGGTCATGGCAGATGTAATTTCTTTTAACAAAATCGAATTCCGGTCACTATGAGCGCCGGAAAGTTTGCTCGACACGATTGTTTTTAAATTTTTAGTCTCATATGAATGAAAAGTGCGAGAGATGAACATGGACAGGGACAAATAAATCATGAGAAAAGTAATAATATTTATTGCTTTTAAAAATATTTTTTTATTTCTTAGAATCATTTTTCAAAACATAAGAGCCACTAATCTGGGGGCATATTTTTCACGTGCCAGTTGAAGGTTATCACATCCTCTTATGCCCTTGTAATGGTTAGGTCTTACGAAATATTTGAAACCTGGGAGAATAAAGAAATCGCAGCGTATGAGGTTCAGATCTTGAGTAGTTACACATTTTCAGAAGCAAAAGATGACTTGTCTTATTCGCGACATATGGAGAAGAATTGTCCTGATGCGAGAGGTAGCACGTTTTCGAAAATCTCTTTAGGAGCTGGAAAAAATCTTGGGTTCTCCAAGAGGAAACATGCTGGACCCGTAGCAAAAAATGGTATCATTTTTTTATCTATGCCTCTCATTCGCTTTAATTTTCATAGGCTGCTGTTGTCTTCTCTCCGGACCATAACACTAAATCTATGGATCGTCTCTTGTCACTATGTCATTAATAGAATTTAATCGGACGTGATCCTGTTTAGAAAACATTTTTTCTAGGACCAATCCATGAGCCTGTTTCTGTTTTGAAGCGAGCTCACGAAACATCCGACAATAAAGAAGTTCCTTAACTTTTATTTGTTGATATATATTGTTTTTGATTTGCATAATAACAAATCTCCATTTAACCTGGAATCTCGTCATAGGTGTTGAGTCGGTTTTTTTTTTAAATTAGCTGCCTAACAATATCTTCACATAGAGATAAACATACCAAAAATTATAGGATTATAAATAATTATAGGATCAAGATAAACAATCATGGTGATACATATAATTATGATAAGATTCAGCATACCCACGGGTGAGTAGAATCTTTCCAAAAGCATATTGAAGACGTGACAGTGCAATCTTGAAGCGAAAGGGAACTTTTAAAATATCGAAAGACTTGTACAAAAATTTCCTTTACTACTGTCGACAAACTTGAATTTGAAATAAAATTCGAGCGCCAGGCGATTCCCCGCCAAAATTTATTTTCATCAATAATACACATTTTCTGTCTTATTCAGAGTCGCTAGTCTAACTTTAAAACGTGCTTAGACAACAGTTTAACGCGAGTTTACAAAAAAAAAAAAATATTCAGAAATCTTGTTTAATTTACAAACACTGTTTAAACCTCGTTTAAACCGTTTAAGGCAAAGGATGTTTAACAGTGGTCTAAGGGTTGTTTTATTGAATATTTGAAGTAGGTAGTCAAAAGTGACATTTGATTATCGTGGGTTTTGTCATCAAGTTAAAGATTGATTTCTACAAATTGCGAATTATTAATTCGAAGCGCATTCATAATGGAAGAACTATCTGAAATTAAAGAATTTCATAAATGTTTCAATATAAATTTTATATATATATATATGTGTAATTATATAAATATATACTTTTCATTACTTGGATCCAGATACTAAATATTTTTAAAATATTTTTTGATCAGAATCTTGCCATTATAACGATTAAACACTGTTTTAGTTAGACTGCCGTTTAAGTGATATTCTGAATTGCTTAATGCCTAAACAGCTGTTTAAGAAGTAAACAGTGTTTAGTTAAACTACCTTTGAACTATGTTTTAAATAAGGATTCTGAATAAGGCAGTTTATGTTTTGCACGCCTCATAAGCGGAGCGTTGGGTAGTGCTCTACTCTCGCCTTACAAAAATCAAGAGATTTTTTGAACTAAAAGTGTCTCTATTTATTTTTATCGCACTTATATAATAATATTTACACATGAATATCAAAGAAAAACACTAGTTTTAACACTTGTGACATTTAGCTTTTTAAATTAATGAAATAAATGTTTAACAAAATTATTCGGTGGACGTCCGTGTGTCTGTATGTATCCATACTCGCGTGCTCACGATAACTCCCGAAAATATAACTGATCTGGTCCATTTTTTTTCCAAACGCTTTAGTATTATCCTAAACTAAGTCCTTTTGAAGATCACGGTCTATTTCAACGTAGTTCAATTGTAATTAGTATTATAAAAATACGACTGGACATTTTGTTTGTTGTATATCTATATCTATATATATAGTATAGTCAGCTTAGGTCCGTTCACAGCGCTTGCGTGGTATTTTTTCATGCCTCATAAGTGGAGGGCTGAGGTAGTGCTCTACTCTCGCCTTATAAAAATCGACCTATTTTTTGAACTTAAATTTTTTTCATGTTACTCATATTGTTCTTATAGACTTATACAAATGCACGAATGACAAGAAAAAACATTCGTAGCAATATATATATTTGTAAAAATTGAACGACCGCCATGGGGCGTGCACTTTTGGATTTTCCAAAATTTTAAAAAAATATGACATTCACGTGTCAAGCGTTTATTATCTAAATGCGAATATTTATTGTTTCTTCCTTTTGTCTTTTCGGGACGCGTCTCCAGCGGCTGCACGGCCAGCGTCCTATAAGCGTGCAAAATTCACGAATGCATCAGTTGCATTTTGGTTCATAAATACTGCTTCACGAACTGGATAAGAACCACACTAATGAACGCGACCGTGTTTACTCGGAAAAAAAAAGTTGCGATGCCAGTGACTTGATGGAAATACTTGATATTGGATGATATATGATATAGATCAGTTGAGTCTTGAGTAGAGGCCGTATGGCTCGTCCCCATTGTTCAAAGCCGTGTGGCTTCCTCTGAAATCTATAGATATGTCGCGACACAGTTCCACACTATAAGGTCAGGCTGTGCGGCTAAGCTCTATGACCTTAGTGAGGAGCGCTTTTAGGATTACAAAAATTCTATAGCGCTTTATGTAAGCGGGTGTAGTACTTATGTATCAGCTAAAAATGAATTAAAGAACTAAAACATAAACCAACTTCAAAAATCTATTTAAATAATTATTTGTTTTTGCAGTCGGTTCTAGCTATAGACAATGCGGGCTCAGTTGTTTCTCCTTAGGAGAAGATACCCTTTTGACTCAATGCTTCAAATTTGATATTCATGTTTATAGATTTATACACTTTTTAGTTCCGAGCCAAAATGGCAAAATCGTAACCCTTATATTCGTACGTCACAGGGCATTTTATTTAAAAACTACAAGACGTATATTAATGAATTTTAAAGTGTAAGTGTCTTATATAATCCGCTACATAGTTTTGTAGTTAAATAACGAAAATAAATATTTCTAGAGGGACACTCCGTACATGTAACAGAGTCTGAATGAAATTTTTTTCAGCAAAAATCAACGTTTTTCGTATTCCGATAACATATTTCGACAGTTCTTTTAATAACATTTTAAGGTGTCTAAGTATTTTTTCTGATTACGTGAATAATTTCGGAAATAATTGCTCCGAAATTTGTTGAAATTGTCCCCCCTCTATTTTCTAAACCTTACGTCCAAAATATATGGAAAAAATAAAGAAGGTAATACTTAATAAATACTTTGAATGGAAATTATTTTAAATCATGGTTGGATATACTGTTTTTTAGTTATTGCCGAACACTACGCTTTTCGACAAAAGGACGTATGTGCCATGAAGATACGCTCTTTTGCTGATACACTTTAGTTTACACTAGTTTAATAGTATTAGTCGACATACCTACTTGTTTTTCTAGTTATAGGCGACTAAAATGCTTATAAATATTCTGTGCGGGAAATATGGAAAAAGTGTAACATCGTACTTTTATAATCTGTAGTGTATTTCTTTGTAATAATGGCGTTGGAAACCTATAATGACTATGGTCCGACATGCTTTTGGCCAGTTTTTTATTTTATTTTAGCTGGAACTAACTCCAAAATATAAATAATTGATATATATATATTATAAAAGTAAGTGTACCATGTGAGTACCGCAAAGCTGAAAAACTAATTAAGGTACTTCATCCCCTCTTGATCAAAACTATTTATATTTTTACCTAAAGGGCACACCTTCGGTGATATAAGGGCTGAAAGCTTTGTCTTCTAGAATTTTTTACAGTAATAACAGTCTTCGTGAATATTTGAGAGTACTCTACAACATTTAAGAATGTTCCAGGATGTTCTTGGTTTCAGATCATTCCCAAATATTTCGAAATATCCTGGAACATTTTGGAATGTTAAGAATGCTCTCGATTGTTGTAAAAATTTCAAGAGAGCCAATCTTTCAGCTTTTATATCTCCAAAAGTACGCCCCTTAGATAAAAACGAAAATATTCTTCATCGATAATTTTTCAAAATGTTCCAGGTTTTTTGGACTATGCGGGTAGTTGGAATCGTTCAAGAAATTTTTAGAACAATCCAGAAAATTCACGAGTATTACTCATGTAGTATTATTAGTCTAAAAAGCTGAAGAACATTCTGGAACATTCCAAAATACCAATATGTAAAGCATGGTCCATCGTAGGTCTGAATATCATTTACCTATCAGTGACGAAGAGAACAACTTGAACAAAGTGAAAACTTTAAAATATTGTTCTGAGTATATAAAAATAAACAGTGAAGTGCGAGCGTTAAAAGTTATACACAGTGACTGAATATGAATAAAACATAAAGTGCATAAAGTGTACTTAGTATATTTATTAATAAAAGGTTGAATTGATTTATGTTTTGTACAATGCCCAAAGTTAAAAGAGGTGTGAAACTTGCCAGTTCTGAAGTAAAAGGGCGAAAACAAGGGCGAAACTTCCGAATAGTCTTAAACACGTTTACGTTTCCAAGAAACCAGAAAAAGTACCGTGAGAGGCAGAACAACCGAAAAACAAAAAAAATGAACTGCGACACGATTGTATAATAATCGACTGCGAGCGAAGGCTACCTGTGAAAATATCACTCCAACGGAAGCCCGGATGAGGACATGTAAGCGGTACAAGCTAATGAATGAAGTATTCCACTACGACCCGACGAAAAAATATCACAAGCACAAACACATTGTAATCGGCAAAATGGAATCAGAATCGTAAAAACACCTTCACAGAAATTTCTATATTACATGACAGGGGAAGCTCCGGTATCACAACACTTTTTCCAAAATATAAAAGCGTACTGCTTCCAAACGACTTCTTTTGGTGTTACTTCGGTCAACAGTATCAGAGATAAAGTTGAATTTTTTTTCCCATTCAAGGACAAATCTATCACAAAATAGAATCACCACTACCCAGCAAAGACCCCAAGTATATTTTATCGGAAATGAAGAAAGAGAAATTGATTAATGATGTGCAAATATCAGTGGATTGAGACGAGGAATAATCCAAGATATACAAAGGATTTGACACAAGTACAATCAACTGATTGACATATTGAAAACAACACGGGATTGAATGATTACTGATGACTATAAATTTGTAATTCTAGACCACCTGGAGAACACGAACGACGATTTAATGGACCTCAGATAAATGAAGTTGCCATTGTAACTGTGGACAGTGAAAACATAAGCCGTGATATAATTGTACAACGAAGAAAAGAAGGACTACTACGTATTGCAGACATATAGCGATCATACGATGCCTTCCAATATCCGTGAATATTTTTGCACGGAAAGGATGGATTTAATTTTAATGTTAAAAAAATCGAATCTGAAACAGGCGTAGAAACCAACAAAAAAGGCGCTTCAAGGAGTTCTATTCTTGGTAGATATGTAAAAGTAGAAACAGAACGGTTGAATTGCATAAAAGCGAATCAGAAGGAGCTAAGCACAGAAGAATACATTCACCTTCGAGATGCGCTCATAAATGATAGTAAAATTGACAACATTGGAATAATTGTAATATTACCGTCATCATATATAGGAAGTCCAAGATACATGCAGCTATACATTCAAGACGTTATGATCTACGTAAGAAAATATGGTCGACCTGACCTCTTCATAAAATTCACTTGCAACTTATTGTGGCCAGAAATAAGAGAACAATTAAGGTACGGATAGGGCGTGACACGACATAATAGCCTGAGATTTTCACCAAAAACAAATGAGATTTATTGATGTCATCATAAAATACCACATTTTTGGATTTATCAGATGCTGTATGTAATAATCGAATGGTAAAAACGAGGATTGCCTCAATCACACAATCTCATATGGCTACTTGACAAAATTCATTCCATGGATATTGACAGAATCACTCAAACCGAATTTCCCAATTCACAAGAAGATTCGGAAACGTACGAAATAGCAGTGAAAAATGTGATTCACGGACCATGCGGGCCATTAAACCCCAATTCGCCATGTACAAGTGACGGAAAATGTACAAAAAAGTAGTCAAGTCCATACTTCGATGATACACAACCTGAGATAATGTCTATCCTAAATACAGAGGATGATGACCCAAAAACGGTGGCTTCACAGCAAAAATACGAATACGTGGCCGAGACCAACTGGAGATAGATAATTGTCAATGGGTAGAACCATATAATTTATGAATTTCCAAAATGTACATAGAATACTGCGATTAAATAGAACCAAGCAAATATGTCAAAATTTTGTATTGAAAGAAAGTTTGTCGTCAAACAGCTGTCAAATAACATCATCGAAGTTGAGCTTATGACTGAAAACGAAAAAGGACACAGTATTTAGTATTAAGTTCTATTGAGTTGCTAGTCCAAGTTAAAATATTGCAATTTCCAATAAAATTGGCTTCTGATTTTACTACAAATAAATCGTAAGGACAAACTTTTAAATATTGCGACATCAATCTTAAAGACTCTTGCATATCTTACGGTCAAATGTAAGTCGCTTGCTCTAATGTTGGGAATTCCAAATTTTATACACATATATATTCCATAAAAAATTGTACCCACATATATATTCAGCATAATAAAATGAGAAATGTGGTTTATAGAGAAATGTTGTAATAAATAGTCAAAATAAATTGTCGATATTTTCTTTTACCTCTTATATTAGAAAGTTTATCCTTTATTGCAACTACTTTTTTAATATCTTAATTTTTTTTAATATTTCTAACGTTTTATTTTAATATTTTTTAGTTGTCGAGTAATTATACCTTCTTCGTTCATCTAGCTACTTTGGATACAGATTGAGCCATGATTAATTGGCCAGGCGTTTCCTTTACTTTTATACGGAGCTTGATCTTTTTATATCTCTATTTTCCTTTACTTCTACATCGAACATTATTATCAAGTTGGAATTAATATTGAATATTATTTGATATTAATTCCAACTTGAACCTTCATGCGTCTCTGAGAAAAAAATATATTATTCAAAGAGACGATGAAAAGGAGCCATTGTCAGAGATGGTCAACGAAGTGATCATGTAAGGGTTCCTTTTCCCTTAAGAGGTACGGAACCCTGTACAGGAATCACACGTCTAAAACATAATCAATGTACGATGTGTTGGCTGGAAGTACAACCATCCTGTGTGCATCATTATATAAGGCTCAATGGTTTTACCATGATAGATTGACACAGGACAGACAAGTCAGAAGAAGTCAAGCAATTGGATTTTTCTCGATTTTTCGTATATCAGTGCAAACCTGTCTTCTTCAGAACACGAATTCGTGGATTTTATCTTTAGCCGAGGCTGTGACAGCTCGCGACAAAAAGTCACGTGACCATCCAAATCCGATCGTCTGAATATTAAAACAATGCAGAGGAGGCGGGTATTAGCTGAAAAAGCGCCGGAGACTGCTAATTTGATTTTCACCTCGCCTGCTCAGCGTGGGAATTAAGTCGGCGAATTCCAGTGAAAACGATTTGTACTAGCCGGCTTAGAACCACTAGATTTCCTAAGCTGAGTACCGTTTTAGCTGTTCATACTCGTATTAGATACTCATATGTAGAAACGTTTAAGTCGCACTTTGGTTGAGTTATTATTCACAAACGAGCTGTCTCAAGCTTTATGTTAGATTTAACAAGAACTTGAATTTGAAACAAGCTGTTTGAATTTGGACTAGATTATTTTTAAATATCTGTCAAAACTGGGCTGGTATAGACAAAGTTTTACTATACATATTTACTAGCTGTGCCCGCGGCTTCGCTCGTGTGGATTACTACATAATTATTGTTTAAATTTTCTATAAACCAAGTAGTGCATAAATCTTGTTGTCCACGCTCTAATCCGCTGGACGTTATTTCAAAGACGAAAACGCTATTGTGGGTCGTGCTTAGAAAATAGACATGCATCTGTCGCTAACTTTTAAAATTTTTTTAAAGTTTTTTTTATGATGTGCAGTTATGTAGTGTATTAAATTGATATATTTCTTATGATTTATTAAGTCGAAATTATTCAAGTGTCTCAATAGCGTCTCTTTTATCCATAATCGTCACTGTTTATTTCGTACGTTACTTAGTGCAACAAAATATATCCTATGATCTGACCAGATTCATGTTTTTTTTTTAATTCATACTTAACGTAGGTATGAATTAAAAAAAAAAAACATGTTATCTGATAAGTTGTTCTCGGATGAAAATGACTTGAATTGGCAGACAGCGAGTTTTATAATGTATGTAGATTTATTTTTATTATGTATTGTGTTTATTTCGTCACTTCACCGTACAAACTTTTCCTGAACGGTTATATTAGAAGAAGAAACACAAGTATTTTTAAAATTTTTATGTTTACAACGTTCTGCACCCGCTTATTTATAGATATACTCTGCCAATGAATGTCTCTTTGAATCCACAAAGAATGCTTTGTGAGATGAGGCGATTTTTCGTGCACCTATCAGTCAAAACTGTAACAAAGAGAACACGTAACTACGGATCCCTCGCCAGATTATAAGTTTGCCGTAATGGCCTGGTGTTTTTAACCTAACATGCACTCCCCTTAATTTACCATGGTATCACTTACTGTTGGGTACAGTGTACACTAACGACTTTGCTGTTTTATCCGTATGAGAGGTGTTGTGAAACGTATTCTAAATTTTATTAAGGTTTGTTATACGAGAAATAAAGGGAAAAGGATATCCGACAAAAAAAAAACCTTTTACGTCATTCTTCAGAAAATGTTGACTATTCTAAGAACTTTGGCATTTGAATAATTTTATATTTCAGTGATTCGTGGAATTAATCTTCTTTTTTAAATTGTGTCACTAAAATCTGTTTAATAAAAAAAAATTGATTATTAAGAAATCAATAAAATATATATTCCAGATAAAGTGAGTGGTATCTTAAAGGTTATTTTTTTTTCATATACTCTATATGTCTTTTTAATTTTACGCAATTGACTAATGGTCCATTTTGTGTCTAAATATTAGTAAAAACTACCTTGTCAAAGCCGGTTCGTGCAGTTTAAAAGTTGAAAAATTATTTACTAATTAGACAGCTTTAATTTCATTTAAAATAAATAAATATATTACAAATTGGTTTTACTATATTTATAGTTTATATACAATACATAAAATTAATGAATGCCGTTTAACAGCTTTTCAGTTCAAACCTTTTGTGAATATTGGACAGTCTTCATTTTAATCTTTGATTTGATGCTATTTTATTAACAATCCGTACTATTCTAATGAGCTTAAATGAGATAAAAGGTAACTTGCTTATTAAAATGATTTTTTATTTAATTTTAATCTAAATGCTATCTCAAAAATTTTTGTGTACCCATTTACAAAAATAAAAGTTAATTTTTTTTAAAGCCCAGGTTTTAATACAGATTTCAGTGTTTTTATAAATGGTGCACACTTCATAGATTTTGTGAATTTAAAAAATATACAAATACTAAAGCTGTAGAAATTTGCATCGGATTTATAATATTTTGTAAAATCTATAAACAAAACTTCTAAATCTATGTTAAATAAATCACGTAAGTTGGTATAGACACATTTGAATTAAAATTTGACTATGCTGTAACGTAATCATATAAACTTTATCAAAGACTAATAATAAAATCGATAGTGTACTGAGTACTTTTCAAACTTAAGGGAGGTTTCCTTGATAGGATTTCGTGAAAATTAAGGGTTGTTCACTTGTGAATTTGTATTATAATTAATATTGTGCAAAATGGCGAGGATAATGATCTGGGTATTATTGTAATTGATCCTTATTCACTTACGTTAAAAGCCTTTTAACGTTATAATTCTAGGACCTGTCGGTCGCTTTTGGAGGCTATAGAATATCCTTATCAGTCGATTGCAATTGTTTTCTTACATTGATGCCTTAGTCGCGTTTTACTTTTGGCGTAGAGAAACCTATATTCCGATGTATAGGTTTTCTTATTTTAATTAGAAGTACCGCAAGTATTTGCACACGTCTATGAGTAGACGACATTTTGAAATACGTTACGCGTTATGTCGAATTTTTAAACTTTTTCGAAGTTTATTGAAAAAAACAAATTAGAAGCTCTTTGAATTTTGGTATGTCGATTTGATTAGGCATTAGAGTAATTTAAGGTTTGATTAAAGGGTAGATTTTGTATAGCCATACTGCTATTGAAAGCATAAGTAAATATCCTTTTTAAAATAGTCTCGAGTCCAATCCAAATCTTGATTTCTATTCGCTTACGTATCTCTATACCGTTTTTGTGCCGGTTACCATCCTGGTCTCGATCCTGGATGGACGTCGAATAACATTCATGAAAGAAAAAATATCAAATACGAAATTAAATTGAAAATCTTAATGAGATTTGATCAGCAGCACACTGACTTCAGAATTATGAGTTCCAGCGACGTCGTTTGTATTAACTGTTTACTCTTTCTTTTTTTATATACGTATAATTTAAATATCTAAATTGTAATAATTGAATGATGGGCCGGTCGTTTTGTAATATTTGAGACATAAATTGCTAAACTAGCATCATATGTAGACCACATACGAGACACCGATTGGTACATCTGGACACACAAATGTCACTTTGACTCCGCAATCAGTTATAAACCCTTATCATATATTTATAATACTGAGATATGTCTCTGTTTCCATCCTACATACAATTCAAATATTGACGTGAGCGCGGTGTCAATCTTATGAGTCTGTTTGTTTATGCTTATGTTTATGTCTGAGGCAACTACAGAACAGACAGAGGGATACTCCCTACTTATTAGGGGATGTCCGTATACTGATTCACACATTAACGAGGGTGGGTACTTGTTAGCAAAGTATGATATCGTGTTGTGACAAGGTGCGACAAATGAAAAGTTTCGTGACGTCACATGTATAAGTCCAAAATATTACAACTCTAGACTTTAAACGCAAAAATCAGCAATAATAATTTTACAAGTAGGCTGTTCCAGTTTGATATCTTTTAAATACGAAATTGCTAACTCTTCAAACTGTGAATTGTGCGCAATACTAGAAGAATTGTACCGTTTGTTGGTAGAGTGTGAACGGAATTAAGAACTTCGCCTAGAATCTCTACGAGTTCTTTATTAGTCTGGAAATTTGCCACTCGACCCTTTCTGCTCGCACGTGCGATGACTCACTGCTAATCCACGAGTTCGGTATCAGATTTTTGAGGAGTAGACGAATAGACTAAAAGTAGAACCTAAATTACAGGTAATAGAATAAGGCTGATATAAAAGCTCCACGGTTAAAGTATCCTTATTCATAAGATTTAAAAAAATGTGACGATTTGTGACAAAGGAGGGAGAGGGCTGTCCAAAAATGAAATTCGTGTGACGTAACTTATAGATGGCTTCTCATTCGAAAGCTGATATAATGTTTTTGAGTGCCAAGTCGACAGTGATGTCAGTAAGTATGGTTCAACAGTGCTCAACAATTTTACGAGCTCGTGCAAAAAAGATTTCGGTAGATGTTGCGACTGCAAACTGCTTAAATACAGACGCTTAGTCTTGTTGGGACGTTCTAGCACCATTTTGACTGAGAACTTGCCAACGGCTGTCGAGCGCTCATCGGCATCGAGTTTTGTTAAGTAGCTTTTACTATAGGATATAGTACAACCATGGAAGGGTAGTTGTGAGTCACCATGGATAATAGGTGGAAATATAGTTTTTTTTTAATATATTTAGGTTTATTCGTTTTCAAAGCGTCGCTATCAAAAGGAAATAGGATTCAGTTTTCGAATGATTTTTTTATTATCATTCATTTTTCATTATTATTCATTTTCAGTATCGACATAGTTTATTTTAATCTGTATGCAAGAACAAATATCCTAGTTATAAATGGTGAAATTGTAGATAATAATTAACTTTGTTCGCTAGCCTGTTATAAACAATACAAATGTAAAAAAATATATAAAATAATATAACGATCCGAATTCAATTAAAAAAAATTAAAACTTTAAGGAGTATCTTATAAAACGTAATGATTATGTTTCATTACTGGCTGCCTAGGATTTCAAAATTTGTTGGGCATCTGAAAAGAATGTTCAGAGCTATTTTGCAAGGGGTTTAAAGGTATGGAAAAGTGTATAAACGCTTAGGATGAATATTTTGAAAATGTAGATATTATTAATAAAAATAATAAGTATTATAATTTTTGAACGTCTAGTTTTTTTTGGCATACCCCTCGTAAAATGCATCTAGATTTACAGTATGCACGAGATTAGTGCTGTCTAACGTCCTCAACTTTTAAGGACTTATCCGACATTTGTATAATCACGAAATAATACATGATTATGCATTTATTATGATTATTACTGAATAAGTTTATTTAATAGAACAAACGATAAGTAAACAGCAAAAATATCTACTGGCTTTGTTTCATTTTTCATAACGAAAATAATTATATATTTCTGTTGTTTTCATTATAGCAACGACAATTTAATTATTTGCATTTTAAATTAAAATCATTTTCATTTCGTCGAACAATATTAGTTATCTACGTACTTCTCTGGCAATCGAGTGATCAACCAATTTCGATTTTACAGTCAATCAAAAAACTCTCTAGAATAATAACGATGATAATTTGAAGGTCTTTTTTTAAATGCAATATCAAATAATATAGTGATATTATTGTTGCTTAAGCAATCCGTCGCATAATAAATAACAATTATGGATATAATATTTTGACTTTAACGAAAACCTTAAGCATTGTGGCTTGCATAATATATTAGTATTCCGCCCCGGCTTCAGATGTGTATCAGTAAACCGGATGACTTCTGGTGGATGGATAGTGGATGGTCATGTGACGAAGTTTTAGCAGATACACAGGTATCGGTACAGTTCCTTTGCTTCGTCAGTAAAAAAAAATATTAATTTTTAAAGAAAATATGACATAGAATTGCTATTTATTGTGGCAGAGCTAAGCTATGGTCTACTTGGTTGCAGCACGTACAATACCGGTGCAATACCAGATTCTTACAGAATATAGGCGTCAAATAACAGTTTACGTTGTTACTTTTTATCCAGCGAGTGAGAGTTACGGTGGCCCACTTCCCCTCTATCACCGCAATACCTCCCTTCTTCAGTTTCTCCCCTATCCATCAGTCCACTCCTTCCTACTTCAGATATCATATTGCGAATTTATATTCCTTCCTCACAGTTTGGCAACGCACTGGTAACTCCTCCAAAGTCATGAGTGTTCATGGACAGCGATGACCACTCATTCTCTGGTATGCTCGTTTGCTTCTAGATAATGCCATTTGAAAAAAAAAAACAAAAAAATCCTGTTGATTTAATCGCTACCAAACTTCACAGGATTACCCACTGGGCTAATCTGAAGATTTCTTGAAAATTCCATTAAAATCAGCCCAACTAATTTGCAGTCTATAGGGAACATACATACACTAATCGCCTTTTACATATATAAGATACTTTGACTAATATACAAAATTTTTATAGTATAGGTTAAAGTTTTGTGAAGTTTATCAATCCCTGAATCTGTGGTTCTGTGAAAAACTAACAGTCTCTGTGTAACCAATGTATTCAGACATTTATGTTTTGCTAAATATATGTTGGATAACTCAACTCCTATTTAGCAGTTTATTTGTATATTATTTTTTCATTTTCAATAACAGATATTGTACTTAAATCCGATAATATTGCTATATATGAAGTTTCATGTAAAATTTATCTAATACTGAATTTCCGGATGATTTTCCCTTTTCTTCCACACGGTGCGCTGTGGTGAAATGTATTACTCCCATCACACACTTAACGTATACAGTTGAACCTCGATAACTCAAACCTCGGTAACTTAAGAACCTCTATAACTTCAAAAAATAATATGTTATCTTCCCATCAGAGCCCAAAACCTCTATAACTTAAAATACGCAACCTCTATAACATAAAATTGTTTGTCAATGAGTCATTTTGAAAGAGTGTGCAAAACAAAAGTTTTCGGTATTTATTGCTTGCATGTGTTCATTAGTTAAATTGTTAATGTGTGCAAAACAAAGTTTTCGGTATTTATTGCTTGCACGTGTTCACTAGTTAAATTGTTAACGTAAACAATACATATGTCACCTATTGTTTGCTTCTTCGAAATTCTTTAAAGCTTTGCGGCGGTTAGCCTTAAGACATAAGTAAGCCTTGGATCATAAGTTTTTGATCATTGTCCTGAACACATCGCTTTACTTACTGTGTGATAAAACTGGCTTAAAATGAGTTCAAAAAGAAAACTAACAACACTCACATACGCTGATAAAGGGTGGAACAAGGGTACATACATACATATGTACATACCTCCCTCTATATTAACCTATCCCTAACATAGACCCTTGATAACTTGAAACCTCTATAACTTAAAATTTTTGTGTTTCCCTTGGACTTTAACTTATCGAGATTCAATTGTACTACGAATAAATCGTTTAAACAATCCGAAGAATTCGTTGTCTTTGACTCGAAAAGATGGAGTTTATTGTCCATGCTTTCTTGCGTATGGTACGGGGAGCGGTTTGAAGAATTAATCAACACCTTGTTTCTGCCGATGAATTCTGCCATCGTTTCGCTGACCGGAAATATCGTCATTATCATCTCGAGGGCTAGCATTCTACCACCGTACGCTTCATGGCCAATTCTCTGCCACATACGGCAAAACTAGAATTATGACAAGAGTCAAATAAAAGAGCCTATTCCTTTCTAAAAGACTGGGAACGCGATAATGATACTGCCTTGAGGTTGGGGGTGTCCCTTCGTGAGGGGGTTCATAGATGGCGGTAATCACCTATTTGCTACTTTGAGCTCATATTTAAAAAAAATCTGTATTGTAGACTTAGCGTTAAAATTGTAATGAAACTTTGTAATACCTTAATTAATAATTATGGTATTACAAAGTTTCATAATTATTAATATTGATTAATAATTATTGTTTTCTTAAAAAGCAGAAAACTTATTGACTAGACAATTTTTATTCGGTTCGGGAAATTCAATAGAATTGTCTAGGGGGAGCCTTGCCGATTCATCCATCACATGCAGGTGGAATCTTCGGTCATTTCGCCAAACCGCCGCAACTTACCTTTTTCTACTCTAGTTAATACATCTTCCTTACGCACCGTCCTCTGACATCTATGTTTCTTCGCTCATTTTTCAAAAAATACTCCCACACATGCTATGTAGGTATCGCATTTTCGCTGTGTTGATGCTGCATTAATTTTTCTCCTACCATATCCAAGTTTCACTACCGTACATAAGCTTAGAAATCGGGCCTGCATTATGGATACTCAATCGCGTTTGTCAGGAGACACTATCGCTATTCATATCATCAAGCAAAACCTCATTCATTTAATTCCCGCATTAACACTCTTTTCAATATATCAATCACATTTGCACTTCTTTGTCGTCTTATTTCAAATTGACGGGTTGATGGTGGTCATTAAAGACCGTTCCCATCGATATATTGCGAAACTTCGAGAAAGATGCTATATGTTTCAAGTGATCTACCTAGCAAACGTTTTAGTATGGTTTAAGTTAAAAAAAAAAACATTGAGTCAATTTGGCTGTAGTTAGTAATCAAAACTGTCACGCTACATTTCTAAAGGTATACGTGAACCACTAGGGGATTACCGTTCTCTATTATAAACAGCACAGAGAATAAATATGATAATTTTTAAGAAACTCTTTCGTTTTTCGAAATTCTTTCGGCCCGTGTCTATTTTTCTGAAACATGTCTTTTTTTCGCAGGTGCTGCAACAGGCTGGCAACATCGAGCGGTTGGGGAGGTTCCTGTGGTCGCTGCCCGCCTGCGAGAGGCTGCACGCGCACGAGTCCGTGCTGAAAGCCAAAGCTATGGTCGCCTTTCATAGGGGAAACTTCAAGGAGCTGTACAGATTGCTCGAATCTCACACGTTTAGCCCGCATAATCATGCGAAACTGCAATCGCTATGGTTAAAAGGTTAGAGTATGCGCTATATGTATGTGTACGGTTCTTAGTTTTCTAATCTAATCTGTATTTGATATCTGGATTTGCATATTATTTCTATTTTATTTTTATAAATTTAAGCTTATTTCTCAGAAGAGTGGATAGATATTACAGATTTCCAAATAGTATCTTTGGATCTTTGCATGTCTCTCTTGTTTCACTGACATCCTTTAATCTTTTCGTGCGAACTCGCCCGTTGCTGGTACTTCAAGTTTCACTGTTCTTTGCTCTATAACTTTGTTTTGTCGGTATATTTTTATTCATCCTTTGCAGATCGCCAAACCACCGCTACATACCTCTTTCTACTCCAGTCACTACATCTTCTTTAAAACTACACCGCTCTCTGAAATCACTCTTCCTATATATACACCTTTTTTTTTAAAGACACGTCGCACATACTGTGCAGAGATCGCATCTCTATCTAGTTGACTCTACTTTCGTTTTTCTTCTACCACACTCAACTTTCACTAGCGTCCATCAGCGTAAAGATCAAAACCCTATTATGCATAGCATTGCCTAAAAACACTTCTACTATTCATGATAGCAAGAAAGACCTTGTCATTAAAATCTTGAACATGTAATGGTTATTTTCATAATATTTTATTTTATATTTAAAAATATTTTTGACTGTGATTTCAGTGGCTTGATAAATATATATATTTACGTGGAGAAATATGTTTAGATTTTTTTTATCGTATAAATATATTTTTTTTATATATCAGCTCATTATATGGAAGCGGAAAGGCTAAGAGGACGTCCGCTGGGCGCCGTCGGCAAATACAGGGTGAGGCGTAAATTCCCTTTGCCCAGGACGATATGGGATGGAGAGGAAACATCCTATTGTTTTAAGGTAAACAGTCCCTCACAGAATATATTTATTTTACAATTACATATATAATTAGACGGATATTTAAATATTTTGTAGTAAAATATATAAAGAAAAAATAAAATCTTAGAAAGCTCCCAGTATATTACATAGCATATTCGTATTCCAATAAGGCACAGCTACATAAACAGACCTCTATTCAAAATTAAATGTGTACAAAATTGAATTTCGTTAAACACGAATCGAGCTTTAAACAATTATCTCATACGTTCACGGCCTGATACATTGTTTATATTCCTAAAATATTCGCTTCGATGTGCAGTTGGCATGCATCACTACAATCGATTTATCACGCGCCAGATAATCATCCTAAATCGTAAAACGTAAACAATGGCTGCAGCCGAGGTCCGAGTCGAACGTAAAACCCGAAACTGATAATCTTGCATGGGTAATAAAAAATAATTTGGACTGTCGCGCTTTTAACGGGTTTCGATTGACGATTCTTCCATATTAATTTAGTTATACGGATCTGTGGTATATTTTTTTAATACGTAATACTTCCGTTTTTTAGGGTTCCGAGCCGAATTGGCAAAAACGGGATCCTTATAGTTCCGTCATATCAGTCTCTCGTTCGTATGTGTGTTTGTCACATCTGTGACAAACACACGTACAAATAAAATATCTATTTTATTCAAAAAAAAAAAACAAGACGTATATTTGTGAAATTTATAGTGTAAATGTTTTGTATAAGCCTCTATTTAGGTTGGTAGTTAAATAATAAAAATACTTAAATATTTCCAGGGAAACATTCCATAAATGTAACAGAAACTGAAAAACAAATTTTTCAGCAAACATCAACGCACATATTTCGTGGCACATATTTCGACAGTTATTTTAAAAACACTTTAAGGTTTTTAAGCAATTTTTTAGAATAAGTGCATATTTTTGAAAACAATCGCTCCGAAACTAGCATAAATTGTGCCTTCCTTTTATTTCTTAAACCGTATGTCCAAAAATTATGAAAAAAATAACGAAGGTAACGCTTAATAAATAATAAAAATTCTTTTGAACACGATCGGATATGCTGTTTTTGAGTTATTGCAAAAAACTGCGCTTCTCAACAAAAGGACGTAAGTGCTATGAAAATAGGCTCTTTTGCTGATGCACTCTAGTTTACACTAATTTAATAGTAATAGCCGACATACCTACTTGTTTTTTTAGTTATAGGCCACTAAAGCGCTTATAACTATACTGTGCGAGAAATATGGAAAAAGTGTAACAATTAACTTTTTTTCATCTGCAGAGTATTTCTTTGTAATAATGGCTTCGGAACCCTTTAACTGGCTAGCTATAAACTGGCCAAGAGCATGGTCCCACATACTCTTGGCCAGTTTTGTAGTTGGTCAATTATCTAACGTAAAAGGATAGTCTCATGTTGAGTCAACTTTGACGTTCTATTTCTGATTATTATCTAAGATGAAGTAGACATGGTATAATTATGTCACAATAATATTTATTACGCTAAGCTTTTTGACATTTCCTAAAGTGTTAAAAATTCAGTATCACAGTAAATTTTAATTTACGTGGTGTAGGTATTGTGTTCACATCATTTTGTATTAAATTTTACGAATATAACTAGTTTTGGATTATTTATAGATTCAAATCGTTGACCTGTATATAGTTGTATTTTATACGAAGTCAGTGTGAAGTGAATACGATTTTACGTAACATTACAATTGTGTTTAAGATCGTCCTTGAGTAGTACAATCGAGCATTGTCACCACTGTCTGTCTGCATGTCACCAACTGACAAAGTGGGTGCAAGTTGGCGTAACTAATTCGTCTGTAAATTTTTGACATTGAGATTAACAAAGTTTTGACAAGCCGTACACAGATTGTCGATACATAAACTGATTATGATGAATAAAATTGTTGTTGTACGTAGGAAAATATGGGTCTATTTATGCAAGCACAAAATATTTATTCCAAATAAATTTAGATCTTAATATACTATATATTTTTGTATTCATTTTCGATGGAATTTGAAAGGTCTATTAAATTAATTTACAAGAAAAACGACGTGATCCAAAATATTTTTTTTTTCTATGTATTTTGACTTATGATAATATTAAAAAGTACTTTCATATTAAAAGTACTTTTTAATATTACCATAATCCTGTGTTTCTATTTCGTTTTTATTGAATAAATAAATATATCCCAATGAAATCAAATGATCTTCCATGCTAAAGTAAATTAGTTTGTTTGTTATCTTTCGCTACTTTCAAACTGTAACCAATGTTCAATTGCAATAAAAATTGGTACAGATATATTTTATATTATACAGCAATCCGTAGGCTACTCATATTAATTTTATATAAGAACTGGATCAGAAACGAAAATAAAATCGGAAACAGAAATGGGACCCGCATCAGGACAAGAGTAAGAATGAGAAAAAAATTAAAAAAACGCTGACGCTGGTAAAATGTCATAGTAAAACTGATCCGTTTGTATCAAATTGATTTTTTATGTACATCCGTTTAGAAAGGTTGTATTGATGGTATTTAGAACGCGATAAATATTTTTTTATGAACCGAAATACGAAAATTTATGTAATGTATTTTGTTGATTTTATTTTTTTATGATCAAGGAAAAATCGCGGTCCGTGCTAAGGGACTGGTACATGCACAACCCTTACCCTTCGCCGAGGGAGAAGAGAGAATTAGCCGAAACGACTGGACTCACCACCGTTCAGGTACTGGATAAAACTTTTTTTTTTACGAGAGCACTTTACTCTCTGTGGAAGGTCTGTTACTTAATTATTCTAAATTGCCTCCGTAACTTGAATGCACGTCTTTCTCAGGTCTATAGACGATTATAATTAAACGAACATTATTGATTTTTTACGCATTTATTTATCTATTCAGCATATTGTCCGATAGTTCTGATAGTTTGTTATTATATTTTTTCCTTTACGAATTGAAGGATGAATTCATTGAAATTAACTGTATACATATATGTGTTGATTGTTTTGACAAGACTTCGTAGAAAAAGTTAAGAATTCTTATGGTATGTGAAACTTAAAAATATTTAAATTTTATTACCACTTTTAGGAACAAAAACATGAGATAGTGTTTCTCTTCTTTTTAAATGCAATGACGGATACATAAGTAAAATTTCTAAGAAGTCCCAGAAAGTTTCGATTTTGAGGAAATAAAGCCCTTAGCAATTGGATAATTTATCGAAATTGAATCAAAAGTAGGACCGCGATCGAGATCGGGAGCAAAATCGGAATCGGGATTAGATCGAGACGAAATCAAGGAAGAAGAGCGGCGACGGAATCACAAGCGGAATCGGAATCGAAAGCAGCTGGTTGGAGGGCAGAATCGAGAACGGGGCCGGGACCAGAATTTAGAACGGGACTAGAATCGAAAACGAGTGCGGGATCAAAATTGTAAGTGGGATCGGCTTCGAAAATGATACCGGGATTGAAATTGACATAAATTGGTATAAAGGATAAAAAAAATCTACGTCCATGCAGGCGCAGCTGCGGGCATTAACTATACAGGCAAGTTAGCTACAAGTGCAGAACAACCTCTGCCGGGGCCAGCTACTAGTTATATGATGAAAATGGTTGTCTTAGCCGCGCAAAAACTACTAAACGCATCGGTACGGGACCATGACTGCTAGATGGTCATAGGTTATTTGTCATATAAAAAGATAAAAGTATGTTTATATGGATGTTTGTTATAAACGGTCGGACAGACCGTTATTGGTACTTGACCATTCGACGCCTTTCTAGTTGTAATAGCCTATTCATAATACAAAAATGTAAAGGTATGTGTTTATGGACATTTGTCATACGCTGACGGCTGGATGGATTATAATTGGGACTATAACAAGACCGTGGTTGGGAGCAGAATTGATAGCGAGAACGGTTAATATTAAAAATTTTGCGATTTACTTTATGTACACGCGATTGAAACTTAACATTAATGACCAAAACGGGATCATGATCGGCATCGAGTTCTGTATTGGAAATGAAAGTAGGACGGGGACCGGACCCGACAGCTTAACCAGAATCGACAGCGAGAACAGGACCACGATGACGATTGAAAGTGACAGAAAAATCGACCGATACAGAAAATGAAGGAATACGTACTATGTCCATGAGAGAAAAACCGGGACCATATTTAAAAAATAAAAAAAAAAATGCTAAACTTTTTACGTCCAGCGAAGCGGGCGGGTGACCGCTAGTATACAAATATTTACGTATGATCATATACAGTTTTATTATTTGCATAGATAATAGACAAAAGTTTATTGCACTTTTTTTTTGTAAATATATGTCAAAGACAAATGGCCGAATCGCAGCACATTTTATGCAAACATCTCGATTTCTATCACTTCTATTTGCAAAATTTTTTAATAACTTTCGAATAAAATCATTAATCATCACTATTAAATCCAATTCTCATATCGTCGCAGATTTTGGCAACTTTCCCGAACTCGGCGAGCTTCTCGTGATGTTTCTTTTGACCTATAAAGCAAGCGATAGATGACATTTTAATTTTATTGTGCGCATGAGTTTGAAAAATTTTCATACGGTCACGTGGGCTCGGACTAACGCGATCTCAACTAAGCTAACATATTGTTTACGCGGTTATGCCCGATTATTTATTTCTTTATTTTTGGGATCGTTACTTCTACGTTGAGACTTCGCTCTCAAAATGGGGCCTATGGCTCAGTAAATACGATCCATAATACAGATATTTTTTGCGAATGTTTCCAAAAAAAAAGTTGCGTTCACAGACAGACAGATAAACATACATTACGGATAGATAAATAGACAGACTGACGGCTAGGCATCGAGAAAGTGCCTTTTTTTTTTTACTTTCTAAG
Organism: Eumeta japonica; assembly: GCA_005406025.1. NCBI lineage: Eukaryota > Metazoa > Arthropoda > Insecta > Lepidoptera > Psychidae > Eumeta > Eumeta japonica. Next base: position 490,954 of record BGZK01000022.1, read on the forward strand.
ATAGAAGTACCGGTTAAACAACTACAGAAGTACCACAAAATCTTAAATCTCAAAATTTATCGTTGTATCTTATTTATATATAAGTGTGTGTATGTGTGTGTGTGTGTTTTTTAAGGATTTTTTGTAACAAAATCAGAGATAATATGAGGTAGATAAAATGGTCACACAGTACGGGAAGCGGCAAAACACTATCATGTTACGTCTTACCGCAAGATTTGCTTCAATGGCTCAATACAGACATGTTATGAATGTAAAACTACTAGCTAGTTGTGTATTCCCGGTTTTGTTTAGTATTATCGCCGCTAACGCTGTGTTAGATTTTTTTTAAGGAAGATTTAATTAATAACTAAACGTAAGGGATCAACATAGCTTATATATAAAAATTCAGCCTTCATATGTTTCTGGTTGTATAACTCGAGAAGTAGTCAGTGGATTAACTTGAAATTTTGACACGACCTTGCATTCAATCATGCGCGTCTTTATTTATTTTACGTACTAACATTTCATCCCGACTTCGTCCACGTGTTTGTACTATTGAAACGAGCCGCCCCATCAATTTAAAAAAAGTCTTTCGCTCACAGAAATCTTCATTATCCCTGAGTAATATAGATTATATTTTGTTATCATACCAGTATGGGTCTCAGATTAAAATGTAAGTAGAAACTGTAGTAGTATCGAAATTGTAATTAGGACTAGAAGCAAAATAGAGAGCCGATAACGAAATTATAACGACCACACGGGCGTACCCGTGAACGGAAAGTTAGTCAAATAAATTATATTTTCAAAATTAATATCGAATAATACTAAGTACGCTGTGCCTATGGTCGTATAAAATAGCTAACGGAATGTTGAAATATCTGGAAAATCAGAATTAGTCATATAAATGAAATACAATTTTATTTGATTCCAAATTTTTACCGATCGCTGCTGTGCCTAAGAGTGAGGCGTCTTTTAAATACATTAATTTAACTATTTTATATCCTTAGGTTTAAGGACAGGGCACCTATGCGAAGAATTATAGTAGACGTCGGTTTGAAGGTATCGTGCAAAATAATTGTGAGAAATGACTTTTTGTAACTGAAACCCTATAACAAAATATTGAGATCTTTTTCGCTATATTTTAATTTTTCGCAAACATGGTTTAATCTAAACGTGCTCAACGCGTCTGTTTGATATTATTGGCGAAGCGTTGACGCATTGTTGTATGATGCACAGTTTACATCATTCGGAAAAATGTGTTGACTGCTTTAAAACATGTAACTACATGAAAAAAAAAAAAAAACAATAATTGGGTGTAAACACATTCGCGTATTTGTTCTGCGGCGTCAGCGCATAGCGACGGCGTTGAATCATCGGTCGGTTTGTCACGCGCACGGTTGTGATTAAAATTGACATGTCGATTTTTCAATAGTTGTAGTCAATTCGTTGCATTTTTTTTTTCCAGGTCTCTAATTGGTTCAAGAATCGACGGCAGAGGGACAGGCAAGCGGAACACAAGGATAGGTGAGCGAATTGTATTTGTGGTGTACATAGTTAGAGTCGTGTACTTGTCCGTATGTGCGTCGGTCTCGCGTCATCGAAGGGACCGCCGGCCGTCAAATTTTAAGCATAGACAACCATAGATATAGAGTCGGACATAGGGTAGTTTTCATTGTCTTTGGAGTCGTATACAGAGACGCACGAATATGTTTTCGATTTTCCTGTGGGTCGACCGCGCTTTGACTGAAGTCGTTCGACGTGCAAGATATTTTCGATTGCGATTGTACATTGCTTATTTATGGTCAATAATTAGGCGGGGTTAATTGTACAATAAACTCGTACAATCAAGAGAATGAACTATGTCCATCAACATAGTCGAATAACATATTTTTGACCTTATAGTAGCGGTCATGTTTTCTATCGTTTTTAAGATACTATTGCCTGTATATAATTATTTTAGTGTAGGTGACAGCTGTCAAGATTAAAAATTAAATTCCATGTAATAATATTATTTGACTTAAAATTTTAGAACGGAACTCGCAATCGTCGTACAGAATTTTACATCCATTTATTTGACCTTCTGTTATTCTCAATACGTTTTTTTTCCGATGCGCCGACGCACGTGTGTCGGACCCGTTCGAGCAGAAGTCCCGGGTTCGGGGTCCGATTCTAAAAAAATTGTGGAACTTTTTGTTTTCCGACTACTTACTCGCCTTTGTTCGGTTATTTGTTTTTGGGTGGGCCGATCTACGTCTCGAAACTCATCGGAGCCGATCTTTTTGGCGTCCTAGCTCTGCTTACGCCGAACGGGCTTAGCGTGAAGATGTGGAGATAAATTTAGATAATCACAGTATTTATTTGGGAAGTGATGTATTTTTTATTTAGTTATGTCGTGTTGATTTATTTTTAATGTTTGTATTGATGCTGTAATGACGTACAGAAAGTCTTTGATGGCCGTAATGTTTTATTTGATAATATTGCATTACGTGGTCACATTAAATATGAATATCTTAAGCGGTGACTAAGGTATCTTTGAATTAAAACGATTATTTCTTACAATTCCAATAGGGAAATATTATCTTAGCCAAAAAAACAATTAAAACGCTCCTTTTTAATTTATTTATTATGTATATAAAAAGTCGATTTTTCAATAAATATATTTACTCAGTTTTGGAAAAATTTTTTTTTAAATAATCAATTAGTGTCAAGAATTCGCTATTTACAAATTTTACATATAGACAAATTTAACGAAATATAATTTATATAAATCACTTAATAGCTTTGAGGGAACATATACAAGGACGTATATACATACAGGTCAAAGACATAACTTCTTCCCTTTTGGGCTTCGCCGTGGTCGAGTATAGAGTACTTAATGTCTATTTCCAAAATATAGGACGCACATATGTAAAATTCTATGTAATCATTAAACCGTGAAACAGGGATTTTGAAATTTCGCATTTATACGTACGCCATTTTTTTTTTTCATTTATTTGAAATATGCCACTTTTAATGATTTAGTTTCTGTAAAGTTAAACAGCATTTACTTATGGAGGTAACAAAAAATAAGTATTAGCTAACTATTGTCCAGTTTCGTTGTATTTACAAAAAAAAAACCTTTTGTCCTAGCCCACTATGAGTGGAGAATATAATAAGTAGCTTGAATTGTATCAACCACGCCTTCAGTTATTGATATTGACTTCGACCCTAGGTCGAGGTCAATATCAATATGTTAATATACAATAATATAATATTACTGGTCTCTTAAGGGCGATTCGGCGATGGTTACCAACGTAACAGTACTCACTACAGGATTACGGCCGTTAAGTTCACTCCGAGAGACCAAAATATAAAACTTTTTGTACAAACTTGTTTTAACTGACATTGAGAACCAGAAGTGTACCTATTTGTGTTTGATAACTTTAAGGGCTCACCTTTGAACTCGCGCTAGTTTTTGGGAGTTCAACCCTCTGTGGTCACATTGTACCTTTTTCCCCGACGTCTGGTGCCGAACGGATTTACACACAGATCGTTTTGATATTTTCAAATAATATTACATTTATATGAACAATGTTGTAATGTGACGTTAATTCATTGTTACTATTTTTATATTCAAGCAAAACCTTGACCAAACCGTAGTATTTGTACCGACCGAGGGGCGTATTCGTTTACCCATCCATTTGGCTGGCTTCTGCCCGCTATGTAACCCGATATCTTCCTCTCTACCTGTTCCATAACGGTCTAGAACTCGATATGAGGTTGTACGAAAATGGTCTCTATACCGTTGGTATGAAGTCTCTATCACAGTGTTACGTTTCACGAGTTAGTCCCTTTCGATTTTCAGCTCTGTGCATACAGCGTGGCGAACTAAAGTGCGCTAAGTACGTTGTCAAGGATAATTCTTTTATTTTTCTCTCTGTTTTCATTATGGAAATATTTCGTTATAAAAAGATAATATAGAGAATCTCGACTATACTATTTCGCCTATAAGCGCAAGCGAGGTGGACTGATACAGGAGGAGTTTTTTGTTTTTTTTTTAATTTTTTATCATTTTTTTTATATAATTATATGCAGTTTAACAACTTTTGCTCGCGGCATTACACGGATCGATGTATAATATTTTTTACTTCCTTTCTCGATGTCTATTTCAAATGTGATAGCTGTTGCGATTCCAGTGCGGGTGATTGGTTGAACTTGTATAGCTATACAGAAATCAATACCTAGCATTTCGTTATATTGTATAGATATGGTCAATATTACACCTTTCCTAAAGTAGCGGTTAACGTTGTCAAATATTTTGTTCAGACATTTCTTGATTTTGTTGGGAGTTTTCTAAGGTAATGACACAGATTGCGGGTTCCCGTAAAGGATAGCTTTATCACAGAATAGTATTGTGTTAAATATGAAAATAAAATGTAGACTTTTAGCAATCTTTCTAAATCTGTTAAAGATAGAAAATTAAAAATAAAGTTTTATTGACTACTATAATGCGAATTTTTCCAAAACATAATCGTGAATTTAAACAAATACCATAATTTAATTTTAAGTCGAATAAATTTTAATAACAATGCGCAAATCGCCGCTGAACTGGAGAATTCATTTAAAATAGTTTTGTATCCTTTATCAAATTTAATGTAAATTACAATAAATATTTTACTTTTAATGCCGTTTTCTTAACAGACACGAAAGATTTCATTTAAACTTTTATTTATTAAGCAAACTTTACTAAGCGCTCATACCTACCTTGCTTCATATCAAACAAAACTTTATATGTCAATTACAAAACTGAGTTGTGGCAGAGCGTCAACTGAACAAACAAATCCATAGACAATATGATTCATTTGTCAGCCGCTGGACGATTCTGTTTTTAGAAACGCACGTCGTTATTTCTCACTCAAGCCTTTCTTCATCCGGACACCGCGGCGCGGCGTTTTGACGCAAGCGAAAATGAAGATTATAAATCTACGTTATAAATAAGGATATAAATAATTCAAACTTATAAAATATACACAGTTTTATGATTGTAAAGAGATTGTCGACTTCTAAGGAAGTGCCGTTAAGTCAAAAAATGATTGTCCGTCGAATAATTAGACAACAGATGAAATAATACACCTTGAAATAGATGCTATAAACATTAACCACTGTTTCGTTTAGAAAACGAACCTTAAGTTTAATGAAACGAGGTTAATATTTAGGGTGTTCTCTTTCAAACGTGCTATTTCGTTAATTTTTTTCTGTCGAGGTTAAGTTTTTAAGTGTTCCTCTTTTATATAACCCAATCATATTTGTAATGACAACATAATCTAATGTAAAATGATTAGTGTGTTTTTTAATCGTCCCGTATGTGGGCTCAAACTGTTCATTTGATTATAATGCAACTTTTTAAATATGTATACGCGATTGTTAAACAGATTCTAACAGTTCGTTCACTAATAATAAAATAATTAAAGCTCTAAGCTATACTATCCTTGGAGATGGTTTGGCTTTTTATTAGTAGTAGAATTTGTAGAGTGTTAGTAACATATTTAGTTAAGGTAAAATATACTCCTCGGATCCATTCGCGTATTCGTATTAATAAATCGATTTTGATAATTTCTTACTTAACCAAATATCCGTTTAATATAGCTTATATCATTATTAGAACCCGCGTGGCGGGCGGAGAGCTAGTTCTAAATAAATAAATTTTTCATTGTCATTACAGTGTTATATTTATCGAGCAATATTATTTATCTAAATTTTAATTATAGATAAGGTATTTCTATAGTAATTAAGAAATGTGACGTCCAAGTATCTCCTATGGGGTTGCGTGTGTTCATGAGTGGCGGTGACCGTCTGTTTTCCGATCGCCCGCATGCTTGTTTGCGCCTTTTAAACCCTGTAAAAAATATTCAATTACGTGAAATAAGATACATTATGACAGATAAAATTGTACATACATAAAGACATGCAATTAAACACTATGCAGATGTATATTTATATGCAGTATCTATGTTATGGTTAAATGGTTTGTCCAAAAACATAATGGTAGATCTGCGAGGAAACTTCATATACCTTATAAGTCATTTTTATGGTAAACGACACCATTTTTAATGCTACATTTATTATCTTTGGTGCAATACTCGATATAACTTTTTTATAGTCAGACTACATCAGCGGTGAGTGCGTTAGTAGTGTGTGTGTGACGTTCTTGAAAAATAGATAATAAAAAGAGATAAATGCGAGAGAACGATGCGGTTTGAAAGAGGATGTGGTGACCAAAATGGGAGTGGGTATGTTGAGGTAGTTTAGTTGTCTGATGAGGAAGAAAAGAAATCTATAAATGGAATTTGTGCGTTAGAAGGGTTGACAAAAACGCTCATAAAAACTTAGGTATTTCGATCGAATCGGTAACATAAGAAAATAACAATAAATCAAATAAGGCTTTGAAAGCCTCCAAAACTGACAAGCCTACATGAATCGGTCGATGGATGTTCGTCGATGGTTCGCGAGACAAAGGAGATGTACAAATACAGCGGGTCGTGGAGACTGTGGTCTCTGCCAACCCCCTATGGGAAATATAATATATGAATTTATTTTACGTTATGTAACGGTCGGTTCTGAATAAATATTGTTAGCGATGGCAATTAGATTTCGAATAAACAATTGTTTGTTAATGCATAGTATAAATATAAATAAACATTTGGAAAGGACCGGTCGGGACTTTCCGAAACCGCTCTCTTAATACTTACGGCGTCTGTAAATGCAATGCGCAACTGTAATGCAGTTTCCGCATACATGGAGTGCAAATTACGAATTATACATTGAACCAGTGCATTTATTCCCTTGGATTTTTTATATAATTACTAAGAGGTTGCTAGAAACTTGTATGACCTAGAATCCTGATAGAATGATTTAAAAACGTGTCTAACGTGGCGATTAGAGTACATTATCTTTAAGATCTATGAATCTGTGAACCATTGCGAATTGATGGTAATTATATCGTAAAACGCATGATACCCATCGTGAGCTTCAGGGTATATGGGATCTTGAATTAGAAACGGCAGGAGGACAGCTATATTTATTTGATCAGTTCTTTGCTTTTCGTCAGCTCGGCTTTTCGACTTAGAAAATTAATGTATCAAATGCAAATGGAAGCCAAGTTCGCGGAACTAAGCAAGAAGGCCGGATGCCCCATACGCTACTTACACCTATTTTAATTACCACAATATGATCTTTACCATCATCAGTGATAATGATTTTCAAAGTAATCGTGTAATTTCCAATTGGGGTTTTAATGAGTATTTAAAGCGGTTTCAAGAGTCCGAATTTCTGGCAATCGACTTTAGGGCGGGAGGGTAAGGGTGCGGAAGGGCACCGTTGAAGATGAATGACAGAAATGAAAGACACTTTCTACCGCTCGTCTATAGATCTCAGTATTGTAATTTACGACTTTTTAGCATATTCGAGGAGGCAAACGAGCAGGCTAGCCATCAGAGAGTAGACGGTCACAGCCGCCCATGGACACTCGCAAGTCCAGATATAAGAGTAACCAGAGCGTCGCTGGTATCTTGGAATGAAATAGGATATATAATGAAGGGAGAACGGGATGATGAGAGGGACAAAGGGAGTGGGTCACCGGAACTTTCACTCAGCGGACGAAATGAAACAGCGGAAGCTGCTAGTTCACGTCCGTATCCTGTCAAATCACGCCCATTTTTGTGCCCTAGCCGACCACAGCTGATTTGGATATATGTTTCTGCCAAAGAAAATAGATTGCTTAGTTCAAAACCTAGCCTAACCAACCCGACTTATTTGCCCATCGTTATTACCAGAAAAGCTTTGGATGTTTCTAAGAATGGAACAGCATAGGCACAATATATCTTTTTACACGTATGTGAACAAATACGCGTAAAGGCGGCATACAGAGGAAGCCATAGAGTTTTAGAATTTCAACTCTATGGCTTTCTTTATGACTAGTTTTTGTCTTAAATGTTGAGTTTTATAATTTTTATATCTACCAAAATATATGAGCGTAATTATGTTCTATCTTAAGGCTAGTATATGCTTCATATGAAACATTTTTGTAGGCTAAAATTTTGATGTCGAAGTGATCTTTTATTTTTATTTTTTGTGTTCCTGTTTCACTGAACGTTGTGATGTGACTCACATGACGAGTGCTGCGTGGCTGTATTTCAAAGCCTTAACACGTTCTGGGTATTGTTTTTTATTTGTGCGTCAGTGACGAAATTGAGGATTTGGTGTCATATCTGTGGCGCAAGAGGCTTGATTCACGTGTCGATCATGTGGCGATTCTGTATTATATTCAGGTGTGCTGACTTGACGATTGAAGAGTTATGTTGCAGGTGGACAGATTGCATTAATTATTTTAATGATAATAATTATTCTTTTTTTTATTTTCATTTACGTGCTCACACCCGTTTAGCAGAAGGATAGGCAGAGATTATCGATCTCCACATAGTACTATCCTCGCACACATGGATTTGTTTGGTCAGTCCACTGTCATTCACCTTTTCCAGATGGTCAAACCACTGCATCGGTCTTTCTCTATTCTAATCACTACATCTCTCAAACCACCGATGATTATTGGGATATAAAATTATTATATTATCAAGTAATCATTGAAAAAAAAAAAGGAATTGTCTGTATACAGGGACACATTTTCACATAATTTAGTAGTGACTGGTTGTAGATAAAAAATAACCTTTTAAAACGTTTACTATAAAAGAAGTTATGACGAAAATAGAGGAAAGTCAAAATTATGATACTGTATTAATCTTTTATAATATAAAAGTTTAATAGTTAAGTAGGTAGCATAATGAAGGGGATTTTAGGCGCGCGACCGATTACTGCCGCATTCAGAGACGTTACTTAAATTTTAATCCTCCTTTAGTGGTTCCTTAGTAATGGTTTAAGAACTGTCACTCAAAGTCGGTTAAATGTCACTTAAACCACCTTAAGGACCATTAAAGTAACCAATATCGGTCACTTAACTTCGTTAATGATCCCTTAACTTTGATTTGACAATTAAAAATGTAGTAGTTGACATGTTAGCATTAGAAATAAATAAAACAGACATTAATATAATTTTACTAATGTTTACCTCTGTAGAATAACTCAATATTACGAATAGGTATGAAAATGGCCAAACTGCCTAGTTTATAACTTTGTGTGCACTAATATATAGCTCACAAAATAAAGGTTATTTTGGAATCTTGACAGTAACATTTTAGACACTTGAGATGATTGATGATTTTATTTGTTTAATTTTATTTAATCCATTATAAGATACTTTTATGCTAATACATATGTATAGATTTGTAAAATATACTTAGTCTAGTCAAAAATGAAGAGTATTTATGCAAATTGAATAGAATTTCTTCGATCGATTGATTGCTTCCAGCACTGATCATATTTAAGTAGTCGTTAACTAAGGAGCCGTTAAAAGGCGACTCTGGGACGCATCCACATTTAATGTTGCTTAGTATTTTTAATGAACTTTAACTAAGAGATTAAGCTAAATTTAAAGGAGCTCTCTGAGTGCGGCAGTTAGAAACGATAACTGAAATCAGGTAGGTCCATGGATGACGCCTGTAGGGCGAACGTATAATGTTGTATAAAGTATAAACATTCTTCCACATACAGAAAACAACCTTATCTGAGAGCAATATAGCCTATATTTGACATCAATACTAGTAAATACTAGTATCGATGTCATATCATATTGACTAGTAGTAAATACTAGTATCGGCTTCGTACGAAGTCGGACAAATGTCCGGCTTCGTACGAATCGGTACTGTGAGTTGTAGCGGAATCGATAAATAGGACGGGGTGCAAAATCTAGAGCCAGGACCGGGACCGTGATCGAGAACAGAGCCGGAACCAAAACCGAGTATCGGATGAGGATTGAAGTGAAGAGCGTGACCGAGATCTGAAACGAGAGAGGTGCCGGAACCAGAATCGAAAGCGGGAACGACATTGAGTTTCCAGCAAGGTCCTTTTATATGAAAGATGTAGAGATACATTTAATATGTACGCGAGCGAAGCCACGGGCGGAAAGCTAGTTCTAAACACGAGAGAGCGTTAATAGTTTTTTCGTGTGATGTAACGAAAGAGGGGATATTAAATGCGAATCGAGCCTCGTTCGGCAGAAGGTAACTTAGGTGCAATGTAGGAAAATATCTGTCTGTCTAATAATTAGATATAAATTAAAATACCTAATTAGATTCGAAATTGCAAACAAAATATAAAATTGGTTGACTATAAAGTCGATTTACGGACGATAATTTCACGTGATAATGATAAGAAAACATTGATGAAAATGATTGTATTCTTTTATGAATTGAATTGAATTATTATTACTGAATTATCATTATTTTGTATAATACAAAGAAGGAGTTAATTGAAAATAACAATGTTTTCGATAAATTAAAATTAATTTGCACTCGTTAAATCAAATATTTTTCTACTTCAATTATACAGTAAAGAGATAGATGCGTCACAAGCCGAACGCTTAGGCCGATCGTGCCTCTCTATTGCTCCGCGCTCTCGTTCTGACGCTCGGCTCAGGCAGAACGCGACAATGAGTCATGCTTTTTCGTGCGTGCAGCCGGCGTTCATCGATTTATAAGACGTTATCACGTAAAAATATTTATTATAAACGTAACGTAAAAATACATAAAATTGATATTAAAATCGATCTGTTAATTTTATTGTACATCACTTTTCTCTTATTAATGTACAAGCAAAATCTAGGTCACAGCTAGTCATGCGGCTTACGTAAAACTAAAGAATTTTTACATTGGAACAGCTTATACCAAATACGATTCTAGAATTTCTAGAAAACCAACACTAATATTATCATAGTTTTAAGACTTAAATGTTTTAAGAAAACATTAGTATGTGTAAATTGACATGACGCAGCCCTTTATTGCCTTAATTCAAATCTACGTTTTGTACGGATAGTTCAATTGATAGTCACTTGCCGACGTTAGGTCATTGTTTTGCTTTCAATGCCGCGTTGAAGTCGTATTGCTTTCGGTGTAGAAAAATTAAATGTTCGATGTATATGATAATGTGACTAAATACTACAGGATAATAATTATCGAGCTATTGAGTGTTGGTGCGCAAGCGACAACGCTTTAGAGCGACTCAATCAGCTAGGCTCAAGGAGCAGATGATTTTACTGACAATAATACAGACACGTTGGTTCCAACAGTCACTAATAAAAAATTCAACAAATTGTGTTGTTATTTTTTTGAATATAAATCCTTGATTCCAGTATAATAAAAATTTAGTAAATTATTATTTCTTTTTAAATAAATCCTACGTAATCAAACACATTCTTACCGTATTTACACTAAAATGTGTATTCAAAAAAAAATCTCAGAATAATCCAACGTAATTATTGGATGTGTCCTGCCGCTTGATACTCCGTTAAGTTGAACTCGGGTCGAAGTCGAAAGGTATAATTAATTTATATGATGAATTGTTTACCGCTTGCTTTGTTTCAAGATTTTCCACATCGTTACCGGTGATCTCTCGATTTTCAACTGCGATGCAATTGTCCGCTTATATAATGTCGTGCTTTAATCGCCACGCTTGACATCTCTTTTGCATAGAAGGAATGACACGTTTAAATAAACGACGGGTCGTATTGTGACAATCGCTTGGATCTTTCAGAACGATTCTCATCCCGGAAGGAAAAGGACGAAGGGTTCGATACAATTGTCCACATTAAAACTATTTTATTACAAATTTTGCGAACACATCACTGAACCGAGTGCATCATCGATATTTATTCTCGAGCATGTCACGTCTTCTCAGTCGGTGCTCCATATAACGGCGAACGTGCCGGAAGTCCGATTAATACGAAACAGTTTAAAATGCATCCGTATCAGAGTGTTGCATCAGTATTCCACTATCCGACGGCATCGGGCGGGATTATAATGCGGGAAAGGGACGACCGTATGCAGCTAGCTTTGCGTCGAAAAAGGCCGGACTCATGTAACCCGATCTCTCGACATCTGCCCGGCCTAAAAGAATAGGGTATGACGCGATGACATTCGTGAAGCGCTCGTTATAAAATATAGGATAAGGGCGTGTGCGTAGTAGTAGACCTTTGTGAATTAACTATCGCTATAATATCTGGTTTTCGTGAGTTTGTAAAGGGAATTATCGGGGAATGACGATAAATATCGAGGATGATTTAGACTTTGCGTCAAAGATGACAGTAGACAGTCAAATCAGACCACCGTAAGAAGGATCTTAGAACGGATTCGAGTGGTGATAGTTCAGTTTTCAAGACCGTCGTCTCCGTACAAGAGGGTACTATGTTCGATCTCGAACACGAGAAAGCTGATTAAGGGGATTTTAACTTCGGCCGCATTGAACCACTCGCTCCGCGCTTTCAAAAACACCTTAAGTCGTCTGTCCCGTGCGTAGCCATCGCATGGGTGACGGTGATCGTCAGCAGCATCTAAATCTACACTGAGCCAGCGTGAAGGACTTCGAGGTCCAAGGACGACTATATAAAATGAAGACTGTGATATTGTGTGCTTAGGCGAGTGACATAATCATGACCTAACACATCAACTCATAAGTATATACTATATCACGTCTTAAGTTAGTTTCGACTATTTATTGTAAAATATATTTCCCTAGGAACCGTATTAGGGACTAATGATAAAGTTTTGCGATATGTGAGGGCAAATTGCCGACTCAGAGAAGTCGACCCCTTGCTTAGATAATGTGTAAAAATATCGTAGTATGTGGAACTCCAAGTTTTTTTTTACCATTGTCCGTATAGATAGATATATTTAAGAGTCGTGTTCGCTTGTCCGCGTGTATTTAAATCGAATCCGACTTGGTGTGTTTAAAGGTTATTTAGGGGTTTTGTGGTTAAAAAAACACTGAAAAATTTTAGGTTTCTTAACATCTATTGCACTTTTAGCTTTAAGATGCCAGCTATTAACCAATAGTGAAAATATGACACCATTATTGCGTGTTAACGTGAGCGATAAGCTGAAATATATTAAATAAATACAGCGGTAGGGCTCAGATAACAATCTATTGTATTATAAATTTCCGGTGTTCATCAAAAACGCATTTTCCTAATTATACATATAATATATTTTTATTTATTTATTTATTTAATTCCCAGAAAATAGTTAAATACACATCGAAAAGTATATTTAAATCCCATAGAGGAAATATAATGTTCCCTGTGCATAGGTTCGGGAGAAATGAACAGGCATATATGATTTATTTATTTTCGAAAAAATGAGAAAGCTCAGCACAAGGTTGTCACGATAGATCGTTTTCATTAAACGAAAAAAAAAGACAATTGTAAAATAATCTCAATTTTAGTTCAGATAAAAAACCGGTAAAGTGCAATCCGCACTTGTGCAACCAGGGTTCGGTACTCTACTCGATAAGCCCGTGTTGCGCATATGCAATAAAAAAATATGGGCTTTCTTTCAAACAGTTCGATATCCTCGGCGCGAACGCGACTCACTGTCGGCCGGTTTCTAATATTTGTCATTTTAATTTAGAGTTTGCACAATAAACATGCAGGATTTGATGATCGTATGTATTACCGTTGTCTTTGAATAGCAAAAACTTAAACAAAAATATTAAAAGATATCGGTTCATTTTTTCTTTTTTTATTATTTGTTACGAGGTCTAACTGTGAAAATTTTAACTGACCACTCATTATTGTACGAACGATATAGCCATACGGTGTACGTTTAGTAACAGAATTCCTTTGGCACCCTTTCGTTGAGGAACCTTGAAAAACAGGCGCGACGCAAGGCTGTTATAACAAATCCGCTCTCATAAACGAATGTGATCATTTTTTCTCTGTGTAGCTCGACAACGGCTTTTGATAATAATGTTATCCGTTTTCAGAGAGACGACGAAAATAAACATTTTTTTTTTGTTATTGTTTATTTAAAACCGATTCTCGATGTCGAGATCTCGTAAATGAAACATACCCGCGTCGGAATAATTTCAATATATCTCACAGCAACGGAACCCTCCGTACAGCGACAGTTTCCGAAGGAATTACGACGTGGTGCGAGCGAGATAGAAAACGATATCGAGTTACCTTGTTTTCGAGGGATGCTTTGAGGGGTTATGGGGGATGTCGGCGGGAAGGGAGGGGGTGTGTCGGAACAAATACATCGTTTTGTGCTTCAGCTTGATCGAGCCTGACTACCGATCAGGTTGAGGCGCTGGAGGTTGTCTCCAGTTTTTCTCCAGAAGGGCGTTTATGAAATACAATAAAAAAAAAACCTTATGTTTTTTTATAACTTTACGTTGATGGTGTCGATGGCAGTCTTACATTTTTAGTTTTTTTTTTTATTTCATCGTTTAATACATACAATGACGTATGATATATTTGTTGTGACTAATAGTGTTTATTTAATTTTGACATATTTGCGTCAACAACGAGCGACAGATAGGCGGCCCGGCGACGGTGATAGTGAAGGCCTTTCATCGTATTAGATTCGTTGTGTTCAACTGAGCATGATTACCAAGAATGTAACTATATGTTACATATATTTAAGGGCGGATCCAGCCTTTTAGCGTCAGGAGGGGGTTATGTAGTAGAGATTCAGTCCGGACTGCCTCTAATTCAATTATTCAATTACAGTAGAAAAACTCAGCCTTGGGGGTCATGCCATAATAACCCTCCCCTATATCCGCCCCTGCATATTACTACATGCACTTTTTTATAACACCTTTTGTATAACAATGATTTTTCATTTCATAAAATGACACCTCAAATTTCTTAATGGCCATAAAATAAAATTAAACCATACCTGTTCCAAATGTGTATACGATTTGTAAGAAGTTTTCATAAGTTTCATTTACCCACTGAAAAAGCGAGAAAAACTGAAATTACTAATACGACCTATGCTAAATAAAACACGATATACCAGATGATATCGTATTTTGTTTAGCAAAATAGAGCTCTTGATATTGTACTCTGTGACACGATCGGTTGACCATTACTATAATAACATTTGGAATTCGTTAAAACTTTGTAACGGAAGTACATTGACCTTTATGTACTAAAAATAGTATAAATTATTTAACACCACAAATACTACAGGTTTGTTTTGTTATAAAAACGTGAATATTTGATGTGACGCTAAAAGAAAATATAGTACGTGTAGCTTTAATTTGTTCATATTTTATAAAAAAAAAAGCATAGAGTTAGAGTAAATTAAAGATAATTTTTAAATTCCAATGGCTTGACTTTCATAGTGTATTATTTATTACTCGTTTTATTGAATTATCCTATCAAATCAATTATTCAGGATTAGTTTGATTTGTTTAATCTGGTTACTAAATTTCGAAAACTAGAACCCCGAACACACTTTTCGCGTGATTGTACAAAACGAAGGACCACCCCTTGGACGGAGAACGCGCTGCACTGGGTCAGCGACTTGAGACACCGAGAGATAATTTACAAATGCCACAGCAAATTATTCGTTGCACCGATAGCCATTTTCACGAATTGGGCGTAAGGCTCGATCAATGAAAGGCAGCCGAGAGCGGAAGCGGCGAAAGAGACACTGCCTTTCGGGAAGGCTTCCGAAGCGGCCCGTCTTCTTCCAGGAGAGCGGCCGCAGTTGTCCGGCACCATCGCCACCGCCTCCGCAACGACCCGGAAACTTGTTGTTAGAACTAAAAGTGCACTTTGAATTACCTAATTATGTAAATTATCGGATGTTTTTAAATAAGTGCGCGCGTCGCGGAGGCAGTTATATCGAGTGCACTCTGCAGCGGGTAGACGGATAATTTACGAACGGGAAGAGAGTAAAGAAAAATCTATCTTCACTCTGGAAATTTATAAATAATAATATAATAAAATTGTAATAGGCGGATGTCTGTACATTATAGATATTAAAAAAGAATTGACATGGAGGATCTTTGTTAGAGCAATAGAAGCCAAAACAACAGTTTTTAGAATTTTTGTCTGTCTGTCTGTATGCTTGTTACCGTATCACGCAAAAACCGCTCAACGGATTTGGATGAGGTTTTCACGGTTTGGTAGTTTGTGGTCCAATTTAATATCCAAGCTATGTTTCATCTACTTTGGTTGGGTAGAACCAGAGATACAGCTTGACCTCTTTGTAATATTGCCTTTTATGCATTAGAGAGCTCATATTAAAACGGTTGTGTAAGAAAAATATAAATAAACGCCACAAGCTCAAAAATGATGTAGATATCGTAGTCCACGCGGGCGGAGCTGCGGGCAAAAGCTAGTATAATAAATAAAATTAAACTATTATTATGTCAAATATAAAAAGTAACGAAACGAGCGCCTACAGATAGTGTTGTATGAGTTTAATTTTTAACTTCCGCTAAGAAAATTGAAAATTTTCTAAAATTTTCGGGAAGTTATTGGTTTCACCCCATTTTGCAAAAATCGAGTTCTCATCAGATCTCGACGTTCTGAGGGTCTAGGAAGCTTCTCTGATCATCCCTGAGATGATGTCCGTATGTCTGTGTGAATGTGTGTGTGTGCGTGCGTGCGTGAATGTGTGGATGTATGTAAACCTTTTATAACTTTTAAACGGCTTGACCGAATCTAGCCCACTAAACGGCGTTCCAAAGAGTTTCACCAAACTTAGATTTCCTGAAAGTTTGGGTCGATTTGGATCGGTAGATTTTGAGAAATTGTCAAAAAACTAAGAAAAAAAATTTTTTTTTGAAAGTGTTTTTTTCAAAATAACTTTAAAATGGATTGACCGATTAATTCCAAAATCCAATCAGCTCTTAACCTATTAAAACACGTCGATTGCCGCAAATCGGGTCAAAATCGGTTGATTCGTTTGTGAGAAATCGTTGTCGAAAGAAATCGAAAAAAACAGTTTTTTTTGGAATAACTACGAAACGGTTTGACCCATCGATTTCAAATTCTAACCAGCTCTTGACCATGTAAAAACACGTCGATTGCCGCAATCCGAGTCAAAATCGGTCGATTCGTTTGCGAGAAATCGTTGTCGAAAGAAATCGAAAGAAACCTTTTTTTTACTCAAAAAATCGCGTCAAATCCCGTATATTATCGAGTGTTTTGAACTCGAAAATAGCGGGAAGTTTCAGGGTTGGCTTATAGGGTTAACCTATATTTTTTATTTGCAGTACTGGGGGCGGCGACAAGCAGATCGACTCCTCGACGGACGACGACAGCGACGGCCCTTCCAACAGCAATCAAGCGCTGCAAGCGCTGCAGCCGGCGCACAGCGCGCCGCTGCAGCCGGCCCCGCAGCCGCTGTACCCGATTTACGAGCACCCTCTAGCTCACCTGCAGTATCATCACGCGTGACATACCGACGGCTATCGACATCTGTCGCATCACGCGAGACGATGATTCGGAAATGTATTTTTTTTTGCATACTGTATCATTGCGTTTGTGATATTGACAATTCGATATTGTATCAATCGATATTGATATGATACCGAATTGTCAATATAACAAATCATGCTGATTGAAATGTCAATCATTGTGAGTTATTTTAATAGTAATGCACGTTGTTAGGAAGAAATGAACAGTAAAAGAACTATTCAATTATTGGGTCGATCTTATAACTGTATTCGTTGTTGGATAACACTGCCCGTGTGGGGTAATCTTCTGACGTACTACACTTTAGGTGGTGTGCTTTTGCACCTTCGTCGCTACCTTATGGTAGTTCCAAAAACTCCATACACCAATCATATAATAATCTATAATTGGCGTATGACTTTTTTGGAACTCAGATCATATCATGAAGGTGATTCTGTCACCTATTTGGTTTCAAGTTATATGAATACAGCCAGTTTCACATCATCCTCGGAGTTGGCCGATTTTTATTCATGGTAGTACTGAAAATCTGTCGTCGTATGGTTCTATTGTGAAACCTTTTATAGTTGGCGGGAATTCGCAATTAGACGCTTGACTGCGACATTCGGTAACTTGCAGCATGAAAGCCATCTCTGATCTCCCGAATCTGCTATTTCATTGGGAATCCTAATCCAAGGAATTGACTATGGATTCGAGAGGATTAACAGATATCGAGCATCTCAGCGAATGTTAATTTTCTTATCTATTTCGACTGCAAATATAACTAGTATAGAATATTTATGTACGTTTCATGCCAATAGAAGTAAATCATGAGGATATATCAAACAATGAAATTCTTTTTGTCTACCACGTACTCCTGGCACGCTGGTGGATTTCATTGTGTGACCTTTCCTGATGATGTGCTGCATTTTTATGAAACGTACCTAGTAATGCTGTATTGATTATATGAGCGGTTTAAGAAAAATAGAAATTTAACTCTGGCTTAGGTGTTCGACGTCTGTCAATCGTCTCGTAACAATTTTCCATTTATTAGATGAGGATTTGTAGTGGAAAAGCTGGTTCGATGATCAACAGTGATTTTCATGGTGTATGTTAATGCATATTCCAGGTGCGCATCTAATGTCATGATAATTGCATAGCTTTCACGACATAATAATTGCATGAGGTTGCATCACCACGCTTCTATGTCTAGAAAAACAGCGGTGCATGTCAAAACTCGAACTAGCATCGGGTGGGCGTTGTTAACCACTAGGCTAATACTATGTATATATATTATCAGACCACGGAAGAGTTATCTATTTTTTGACATTTGGCAACATTATAACATAAATACCTGCTATAAGTATCATATTCCGTGTAATTTTTTATATCTGTTTCTTGCTAGCTCTGACGTCATTCTATGAAGGCTAACAGTGTAACCATTTTTGGTTGAATTTGATGGACTTCAGGTTCTAGATCGAAGTTTTGGAATTAGTCCCTTAAAAGTTTTTATAAAATGCAATCAATATGACACCACTTTAGAGTGGTGAGTTAGTGTTTATAGTTAGTAAGAAAGTTCTAAATGTATTGGGGAATAAAATTTCGTGGTACGATGAAATATGAATAAAACTTGAAACCATGTCGATGCTTTGTTAACAAATAAACACAGTGACTGGTTTTATACGCTTTATGATTCTATATAAAATTTTAGTATCTGTTTTTAATTAAAATATCGTTTTATAAGTACGAAAACGATAATTCTTAACTGGCTACCAATCCTACCAAGACATTAAACCTCACCAATCATTAATGTTAGATAATGCTGGCTATATTAGGAAAATTATGTCTATAAAGTGGTCTCGTATTACTATAGAAAAATTTATGAATGCGAGTTTACCCAGATTGTTTACTACAACTTTATACAGGTTTTGTTTGAGACTATAGTAAAAATAATCGTCCAGAAATCATTGTTCGATTTCATTAAATCTCTAAATATCTATTCAGTTCGGCATGTGTCGAACCAAATAATATAACTAATAGATTTTCTATCCAAACTTCAATTACTGAATAATATACACTATTGAAATTTTTCTGAAATAAAGTTTTGCGAACGAAATTTATCGACATTTAACAAGGAAGTGACGAAAACAAAATATAATTAGATTATCGTAATGACAAGTTCAACGGTCATTGGCATGAAATATCTTCAGCTATCATGTTACTTACACTTATATACAAGTATTTTAAATATTTCTTTTCCGTGGTCTTTTAAAACGTTCTTAATTTTCTTGCATATGACTGTTAGAATAAATTAAAAAAAAAAGTAGGACGTTCATAAGGTAGTGAAACCAAGTTGAATGAGTGAACAAGATATGGTTAGGAATTTAGGCATATTAGGAAAAAAAAAACTGATTATCTGCTGTGAAATATAGATACAATAATTATTATTCTTTCGTAATTGACGTTTAAAGTGAATTAAAAAAAAAAAAGGCAACGAAGGTGCATAGAGTGATTTTATTTTGTCACGTATTCCTTTTTAAGGGCTTCACTTACGTTCAACCAATGTGTTATAAATTTTGTTATACAAAATACAATGTTTATTTAGTATTTAAATCATATTTGTATTAAAGCTCAGGAACAGTGTACATGTCAAAACATTTCTAGTTCCATGCACGGACATAAAAAAGGGCGAACGAAAATTATTAAGCAACAATTGAAATCATCAAAGTATCACTCGCTATAAAACGCGCGAGCCACAGACACACATTCACACCATAGTGATTAAACTGTTCTTCGTTCTTTTAATACGCCGTCATTCATTTCTTCGTCAGTTGCTTGTCTATGCCTCGTCCGTCTATTTTTTTACGTTCACGTGTATTTGAAAGAAACTTTTGCATCAATCTGTCGCACCAAAAATTGACAGATTTTAGGGTATGATGAGAATACTGTTTGAAATGCGAATGTATTTTAAGTCGTGGCAGCCTGAAATTAGAAGCCAAAAAAAAAATTAGCTTCATAAGAAAATTTATTGCATTTCTTCCGTAATTTTGCCGCTTATTCGCTTATTTCTCTAACTACTTATTTACCGTGATTTCAATGAAGTATTTATGTTTAGACATTCTTTATGTTCATTTATACCTTATTGTTAGATGACAGTTTTCTAAATCGTAATATGTGGTCAGTTTTATGAACTTTAAAGTATTCTAAATGTTGCACTAACTGAATTTATTTGACGGAACTCATTACTTGCATAACTTTGTGTGAAGTAATCGCCAAGTTTCCATTTGAAATCGACTTATTAAGTTAATGTAACTTATTGTAAGGGAATTCTGAGTTTCCTAATGTACAAATATATTTAGTGGACATAGTTAGAACTTTTAAATTAAATCGTGTGTTGTTAATACATTGTGTGTTTTATTTGCCTCGATTTCAGCATCTGTATCGGAGCAGCGGCAGTTTCATTTGCCCGAGTCTAAATTATATTTTTAATTATTTTGTCTTATCCGTGTTTTTTGATACATTTTATTGGCATGAAATGTATCTACGTAATTATTCTTTTAGAAGACCATTGACAATTTTATGGTGTAAATTTGACCTTTAATGGTAAATGATGTGGACATTCATAGACACGTTCTATTAACTACAATGGCGGATTAATAGTATTTATGGTGTAGTACTTAAAACAGATTTTCTAAAGCTCTATCTTAGTGTCTATGGCTAAGTTGGAGAAAAATCTTGCGGTGGTTATTGACGTGCAAAAGGATATGCTGCTATCAGATTTATTTCCAAATTTGAGTCTCCAAAAGGAGTCAATATAAGGTTTTGAACACTAACAATTGAAAGTTAATTGAATTGGACATCTGATGGTGTTCCTCTGATGTGGTCAGTTTGGATTTTTAACTTCCGAAGCGAGCAGAGTGTTATAATTTTAAAAACGCAAAAAAAATATGTAAAATTTATGTTCACTATTTTAATAAATTAATTAATGATTTTAATTATCATTATTCGTTAAATGCTGCCATGAAAAGGAACGTAAATGTCATAATTAGGAGCGATAGGAGAGATAAATCATACTTATGACGCGTTAATAAATATCTCGTGGAATCATGCAAGTGTAAATTATTCTACAGTAATTTATAATACATGTATACAGTATACAGATTTCCGAATCTATGATATTATACCACATAATTAGTTAAAGCTATACGGGCGCTAATTATTTAAATATGCTATGCACAATACAGAAGGACATAAACACAGAATACCCACTTTCGAAACTTGACACACGAACAAATTCTTTCTATGGCAACAGAAGTTTACCTTTTAAACTTACTCCTACGATACTGTTCGTTTCAACTATTTCAGAATGTGACGTCATAGATTCCCAATTCCATATTTCAAAAACTAAGATTTGAAGTTGAAAAGACAATAGAGTAGCAATTGTTAAATTAATATGTAGTGAAAACAGGTTAAATGAAATTAAAATACTCGTGAAAATTGGTTAAATAAAGTTCAAGTAATAACAATAATACTAATCATATTTTTCAATAATAGTAATTAAATAAAATTACGTGAGTTGGAAACGAGTTTTAAAAATATAATACAAACACTTTCTTTAAATTTCGGTTAGTATCCAATAAATTCTAATATAACGAATTTATTTACTTTTATTATATTTTTCAACTCCATCAATTTTCTTCAGTACCTGCGGTGTAGTTAACAAATAATCTTAAAATTCGTCACACTTCATATCTATAGTTAGACAATTTTGAAGAATTCATCTACTGTTGTTGGTAGAAATCGATTTCTATCTTTTGACCGCCACGAATTTATGAGAGAAAAGACTCTCGGCTCTAGCATTACAGATTACCGTACTAAATATCCTGTGGGATCATTATCCAGCCAATGTTCTGGTTGGGTATCATTTCTCTACCGTATACGAAGAAATAAAATAATGGACTTTATGTTCAATTCTCGATCTCCTTTAAGATGAAAAGATCCATTCACCAATTTTCTCGCCGCCACTCCTGGAGCATGCCCCGAAGCCGTTTCGCCCTCAAGACGGGGACGCCTCGTCGTGGTCTCGTAGTGGCTTGGTTATAATCAGACACTGTGATGGGAAAACACGGTTTTCCTCGAAGAATGGTTGGAGAAAAACGCACGGAACTTCTAAAGTGATGTGGGATCACGAGATGAGCGCTCGTAGGTAAAGTGTTCTGTATTTTTGAGAGCGTCCGGTCCGCTCTCGCTCCTGTGCGCAAGCGGCGGTAGTTGTGTAATTAGTGGAGGGTATCAATTCATCTCAATAATTCATTTAAGAGCGAACATATATATCCGACCACTTTCTTTAGTTCTGCATTACTGTTCATCCCCTAGCATTGCAAAGGCGGCGAGCGAATTTTAAGATGCTCGATCTCATCAGATCGCTTTAGAAATCCGGGACGTTCCTTAAAAACCATCCGGGATATCTCAGGACACTACGAAAACCAGGACATGTGCCGGCAGGACGGTTGGCAACTCTGTCATAGATGGATGTTGAACATAGCGGAATGGGAATGTTGAAGTGAAATAATTAGATAATCGGAAACCGATGATGTGAGAATTCAAAAATGTACGAAACGATTGAAAGATCACGTATTAACAATTTTAAAAATATTTTACAACAAACTTTAATATAAACTCCATACAAATTATGTAGAATATCATTTGCTCAGTTCTTTGTTTCTAGCCGAACATCAGAAAGTTGAATAATATTTCCATTATTTTATGGCTGAATACATGTTGTATATTATTCACTAATCTTGCTTCTTTTAAAAGTATGGATATACTTTTATGTGCTTGCATTCAACTAGAGCGGTACAAAAATAAAATCTGTATAGCGCCATCGTACGGTGACTTTCAAGACAAATATAACTTATAGTTAACATTGTAGGTCTATAATACGATTAAACAACTAGAGGTGTATCGGTTTATAAATATAAATCATGAAAAACAAACGTTAATGACTTAGTTATGATACTACTGTGACTACAATATAACAATGTGTATAATCATGCTTCTTTCTTTTTTCATCTATTTAACTGAACACATACGAATTAGTTATGAGCGCATAAAAATAAAATACGATACAGCGTCATCACGCGGCTAATTTGCAAAATAAAATATGTTATTCGTTGTAAACATACTGGGTGATTTAGTATTTTTTATTACCGAGAGATGGCACTATTTTAATTTTATACAAAAAATTAATTTATAACCTGTCTATTGCAGATATTGCAGACTATATTTACTTGCTTACAAAATTAATTAAATCGAAATCGGTTTCGTGAATAGGCACTTTTGTCGCTGAAAGTCTATAAGAAGAATTAGACTATAATAAGAAAGACTTTAAGAATATATGATGAAGAGAAAGACAGCCATCGACTGTTAATTAAAATTCGTGCTTGAGTCTAGATTTTAATATTAATATTTTGAAATCAGATTGATTTGAATTTGAGTAAAGTTTGTGAATTTGGGCGTAAAGAATCCATAGGCAGTTTTGTAATAGAGGTCTGTTACTACTAAATATATTGATTTAATAAATTACATGGAAACATATTCAACCACGAAGACAGAAGATAATAACGGGAACTTAGTGCATATTAACTACAATAATTTTTGCATCTCCCTAAATTGTAACTTTTTTTTTTAAATAATTACATAAAACTCTTTCAACAAAAAGCGCACTACAAACGGTCGTGGTGAATATCTTACGAAATAAAGTGATATTTATTTTAATGGCTTACTTCTTATGCCAGTGGCCAAATTGAAATATTGGGTGTGTAATTGTGGGTATTAAATATTGGGTAATAAATAACAAACTTAAATATCTACTGATAAATTGATATAGTCGTGTTGTAGTTCTTGTAATAAAGGAATAGACATTTATATAAGTATACGTATATCGTATATACACACAATCATTTTCAATCAATCGCACCACACGACATAAACTACAGATGACAGTACATAAATAAAATAAATACGCAGGTAAATTTTGTTGCAAACTGAATATTGTTACAAATATGCATATGCTGATTTTCTCGAGCGAAGGTATTCAGATACCTAATTAGGGCAAAGTCGAAAGACTGCAAGCAAGCTCGATTGCCCATGTACCTACTGTAAACTAATGGGGCTTAGCAGTGCAAAATTAAAATTTTTAGCTTTTATAAAATTCCATAGATGTATTAAAGAAGAGATTAATATAGATTATATCTTACTAATAGACATTTTTATCTATTTAGTTACGAAAAAGTGAAATCAATAAAAGAAAAATTGCCTAAAATTCGGAAAAAATTTGATTAAAATTGTTAAATTTTGAAAACATTATGATTACATAATGCTAAGGAATGAAAATTTATGACAAAAATTAAATTAGTTTCTTAACTAAACTCTCGTTGGTCTATTTGTAGTTGTAATTCACATTTTCTTCATTTTTAGTTCCAAACAAAACACTGGATCTATATCACTAAAGGATAATTCCCACCAATCTGTCATAAAGTTACATTTAAAATACAGATGATGATTAAATACAGAAATCTAGTCCTTGGCGAATTTTTGTCAATCAAAATAAATTACATATAAACATAAATTTTCAGCTGCCTGCTAGTTTCAATGTCACCATTCTTAGAAACTAGCGGTCATCTACCCCTTTCGCTGGGCGTTATGGATTATGAAAGCGAATAAAAGAAAATGGCCAAGAGCATGGCGGACCATGCTCATTAAAGGATTCCGCAGCCATTATTACAAGGAAATGCACTACAGATGAAAAAAGCACGTTGTTAGACTTTTTCCATGTTTCCCGCACGGAATAGTTATAAGCACTTTAGTCGCCTATAACTAGAAAAACAAGTAGGTATGTCGACTAATATTATTGAATAAGTGTAAACTAAATAAAATCAGCAAAAGAGCGTTACTTCATGGCACTTACGTCTTTTTGTTGAGATGAGCAGTTTCTCGGCAATAACTCAAAAACCGTACATTTCATCACGTTTGAAATAATTATAGTTGAAAGTATTTACTAAGCTTTACATTCGTCATTTTTTTCATATTTTTTGGCTCATACCGTTTAGAAAATAGAGGGGGGGAGACAATTTCTACTAATTTCGGAGCGATTATTTTCGAAATTATTTACGTAAACAGACAATATAAAATGTTTTTAAAAGAACTCAAAATATGTGCCACTCGTTGATGTTTGCTAAATTTTTTTTTTCCAACTTCTGTGACATGTATAAAGAAATATTTCTTTTTGTAATATAACTATCAAACTAAACAGTGGCTCATATGAGACACCGATGCTATAAATTTTATCAATACACGTCTTGTAGTTTTTGAATAAAATGCCTGTGATAAGGTACGGATGGATGGACAGACATGATGAAACTATAAGGGTTCCGTTTTTGCCATTTCGGCTCGGAACCCTAAAAATGCATAAGTGCGAGTTGAACTCGCATGGAGAGGGTTCCGTACGAAGAGTAAGTTATCTACTAAACATTTTTAGATCTTACCCAAATTTCATTCCGGTAACTAAAATGACCGAAAATTTAAGTTCGTATGCACAATATTGAGAAATTGACCATGTTATTCTAAGACCTTTTATAATGTTTTAATGTATTTGTTTATTATTTACATTTTTTTTCAATATCTTAGGCTCAGTAGTTTTGTAGACAAGTCAATTTTCATATATTATCTTAAATATAACTATCTATTTTAAAATTATAAGGTAAAAGATATTTAATTAATAAACATGTCGCAAGATAAAGATTGCAAAATTTTATATTTTTTATATGATGCCCTTCGCCCCTTCAAATGTGAACCCCGTATTAAAAAATCATTTATTTACGTTACACGCTCGTGTTGGGCTCATAGTTTACACGTGTATCAATTTTTTTCTACTTAATAGGTCTAGTATATTCGGAGCAAATCGGTTGTAACAGACGGCCAGACAGGCAAACGCACGAGTGATGCTAAGGGTTCCGTTTTTTCATTCGGATGAGCGGAACCCTAAAAATGGTGGTGATGGGTGTACGGAATTTAAAAATAAATGCCCTTGACCTATTTATATATTGATTCCGCGTTATTTGATCAAAGGTCTACATTGATACTTTCAGCGGTTTTTACTGAAGCCCGGAGACAATGTATACGTAGATAAAGATTATGATAGTACAGATTATTATACTATTCCTTAGCATAGATCTCCATTATTATTTTTTATTTAATTTCCATTATGCAATTACGAGTTTATAAAATATGCACTCATTTTTAGGGTTCCGAGGCAAACTGGCAAAAACGGAACGGACGAATTATAGTTTCGTCATGTTCGTCCGTCCGTCCGTATGTCACAGGCATTTCATTCAAAGACTATAAAGATGTACATTGATGGAATTTCTAGTGTGAGTGTCGTGTATAAGACGCTACTCAGTTTTGTGGTCAAATAAAAAAAAAAATTCTAGGGGGGCACACCATACATGTAACAGAAGTTGAAAAAAATTTTTTTTTAGCAATCGTCAAGGAGTTGCACATATTTCGACAGTTCTTTTAAAAACATTTTAAAGTGTTTAAACATTTTTTCTGATTACGTTAATAATTTCGGGAATATCGTTCTGGAAATTGAAAAAATTGTCCCCCCTCCTCCATTTTCTATTTTCTGAACCGTAAATCTAAAATATATGAAAAAAATGAAGGGGGTAACGCTTAATAAATATTTTCAACCAAAATTATTTTGGACATGTCGGATACGGAGTTTTTGAGTTATTGCCGAAAAACTATGCTTCTCAATAAAATAACGTAAGTGCTATGAAGATACGCTCTTTTGCTGGTGCACTTTAGTTTACACTAGTTTAATAGTGATAGTCGACTTACCTACTTGTTTTTCTAGTTATAGGCGACTAAAGTGCTTAGAACTATTCTGTGCGAGAGATATGCAAAAAGTATAACAACGTTACTTTATTCATCTGTGTGCATTTCTTGGCCCAACTTTTTATTGGTATGTTTAAAAATGTTTTTTATTAGTATGATTTTTCAATCTCTTTCTAATTTTTTGCAGAATTTAAAATGGGTACAGACAGAAGTGAACATCGCTTTGAAGTATTTTAACTATTCGCAGCTAGCGTTGGCAACGATTTCACTCTCCTTACATAACATAATTTTATGACTGCCCGGAGCGGACAGATCCTGAATAGTTCTTCATATTAAATATTCATAATTTATAAAATATGTATATGATTTTGAAGACTTATCCAACAACATCGTACCTAATAGGTTTCATCAGGGTTTCCATTGACCTTTTTTAGTCCCAATATGGCGTCTAGCTGTCGCCATCTTGAATTTTGATTATTAACGCTACTGTAAGTTTATAAATGTTAAATTATAATTATAAATTTAAAAAGTGCAGCAAAAAATAAATAATATATTTTAATAGATTGATACATACATTAACCCTGTATTGTGAGAACAGTCCAAATCGTGGTCGAAAGCCGAACTTCTATCTTACTCTAGACCATCACTACATCGTGTTTGTAAGTCTGTATGTACAGAGTTTTATATGTCAGACTTCAAGAAATGAAGAAGCTTCACTCGGTCCGAGGTTTGAGTTGTACAACGACATGATTTATCGAATATGGTTAATGCTAAACGCGATCATAAAACAAAGTTCGTTGAAATCAGTGTCGAATGGATAGTTCCTGAAAGTCTAACATTATCTGATTTCCTTCTAATTCTGTCTAGTCTAAACGCTTTAAAAGAATAATCTGTATGTAACTCTTAGCGAGTTCTTCTTTTTGGTGAGATGTTAGGAATACAGTCTGTGACACTAATTGGGACGAACAGAGATTAAGGAACGATGCCGGCTTTGGTTTAACAAGAGACAGTTAGTTAGTTAGTAATACCTGGTTTAAACATAAATATCATGTTATAATCATGATATCATCTTTATAACTATAAAAGAGTGATTCTTGTATATTGTTACTTAATGATTCTATCGGGAGTAAGATGATTGAGATAGGAAGAATAGAAAACTAGCAGAAACACGTATATCGCAGTAAGCGGATATTGGTATTGATGACGTTAGAGGAAAGCGCGGGGCGCCGGGGAGGAGTTGTTTACGTTATAGAGTATGTTAACGAAGACATTTCTTAATGAAAATTATTTTGCGCTTTTAACTATTTAGTTTATAAGTGCAGATCGTTATAATATATGTGCATGGTCATCTCAGAAACTGTGCTAACAATTTCAATGTCAATTGTTTCGATCTTAATTGATTTCCATGTTAACATTTTTATTTTGTTAAAATGTCTATATAGGAGCCTTTGTTGGACAAACAACATAAAAAAATTAAAGTTGTTTTATTTAACGCTATTTAGTTCAATTTTGAGTTAATTACATTTTTATTGTGTTATACTGGTTCTCAATAACAAATGTCACTCAAGAATATAAATCATAGATGGCGCAATACGAGTGTTCTGTTACGTATCTAAATATTTATCGTTGAAAAAGAACTTAGTAACTTTTACCATGGGAATTTATATTCCCGCAGTAAACTCAAAAGACGCGTAAAAAAGCTCGATTGTCCAGGTACTCCGTTCTAAGATGTGAAATTAAAACAGCCAAAGCCGGTGGATTCTATAGTAGCACATCGGAGTCCCGGTTTAGTTGTAAAAGCTACGAGGCAGCTGGTACTACGATAATTCTCCGACTAACTGGAGCATACAAGTTTGTAACTTCCAGCTGTGGAACCGTTAAAGTGCTACCTTGAGGTAATTCACTTGATGGAGTGTCTCTGAAAGGGCGCCCGGCTTTGTGTTATAATGTACTGGAAGCTGTTCATAGCTGGATCTTCCAGGAAATGGTGAATTGGTTTTGGTGATCGGTAAGCGATGTTTTGATTACCGAAAGGAAAAAAAAATCGAAATGTTCGTAATATAATTTCATGTTAAGTTTAAGTTACACATTATATTTTATGCTTAAAGTAAATAGAATAGGAATGATAATTTTCCTATTCTATTTATTTTATAGAAAGGAAAATTTTTGTTAGTCCATACAGATAACATAATACTTCATTTTCCTATAGTTTTTGTATCAAACTATATATTTTGCAGCTTAGGTTATTACTATTATCAGATAGTACTATAAGACGTTATTCATGGATCATGCATTATCACAATTATATGCGTAATGTCTACATATGATGTATTTGATTCGAAAATATTTGTTAGCCAAATGAACTGTATAAAATGATTTATATAATATAAAATAAAAATCTATTGCTAAGGTATTTTATATGACGTACTAGCGCTTAATAGTTATTCGGATGGTCATAAAATTGAAATACAAACCGAGGGATTGTGGGAGGATATGTCTGTTAAATATTGATATTTGACAAATTATTTACTTATCAAAATAATAAAGTGACCGTATCTGACGTCCACTCAAAAACACGTAGACAGCTCGTGAACTTCGATACATATTGGGCGCTCAACGATCTATGGATAGAAAATTGAATGTCACAAAGGATTTGGAATAGCGACATTTTTTCCTGCGCGTAGCTTTATTCGGACAATTGTTCTTGTAGGATTGTGTATAATGTAAAAAAACGTTTATATTTATTTTGTATTTTATATTATAATATATTTTTTTCATAATTTTAGATGCTTGCTCGCATTTGTCCCTTATAAAGATAAATAATATGTGTTGCCTGCTTACATTTTGTGGTTTTTATTGTATTATAATATACGTAAGATTATTTTGTTTTTGGGTTAAATTTTGCTTATCAGCATAGAAATTTACGTTAATATCTTGCACGCTGGATAAGGATGAGGCCGCATAGAAAAGACACACCCGAACTTTACACTCATTATTTCCTACATATTACCTTTGAGATTAACTTTTCGCGAGATAATGTCGATTTTGTATTAAGGATGGGCCGTTCTGTATTTTGCGTGCCGCACACTCAAATCCAGTTCTTATAATGTATCTTGGGAGGTGTTGGAACATACAAGCACCAATTGGACTCGGTGCTTGTATAACTTTAGGCGGCTGCTACAATATATTATTTTATTTTTGTATGTTTGTGTCTTGAAATTTGTCAGAAAATATTATTTATTTTATACAACGTCATTTGATTTTATGTTGTAAGCAGAGATAGCGATGGTTCACATAATCTAAAAAAGTAGTTATGCAGATGTTATAATTTATATAGCTCAAAAAAACCAAACGGATGTGAGACAGAGTTGCGCGGTTTTAGAACATGGTGTTGAAAAGTTTTCATACAATCTTCCTCAAAAATTTGGATACGCTTTTAGAAATCAAAACGAGTCCATAATTAAATGCAACAAAGCAGTGGCAACCATAAATTCAGATTCTACATATCGTAAAAAAAAAATTAACAAACGTACAGCAATTTTTCGTAGTTTTATGTCAATATAAACATGCCACTGAGGAAGAAAATGTAATTCTAAACAATTATGGTAAACGAACATATTACAATTTTTTTTTACATTTATTTTACTACTATACTCTATATAGAAAAAAAATACACTGATATTTGTGATTGTGTAGCCATCTATGGATCTTGGAACTGGTGCGATGCTTCAATCAGTCGAAGTTCGTTCAGCTCTGATCCATCCCTAAGACATCGGAGGCACGAGGGGATGCCGTTGAGAGGCTATTCGCATTTACATTTTGATGGTACTTAAGGTTAAATAGCCTTTTCGGGAACAACTAAGATGTTATGCCAGCACACGGGGTGCGTCATGTTAGAGAAGTATGAACTTTTTGCATGTAAAAATTCTTGGATTATTTGTAACATTTATAATTGTAATTATTTATAACACTTGAGACGTTTTTTTATTTATTTTGCCTTTATTTTTTTAATATCTCCTTTCTTTTTCATTTTCATTCTATTATTACAGAAATAAACATGATGTATTCGTTTGTGTTTTATTCAATCAATTTATGTTGATACATTACAATAAATTTTATTTTTCTTACATGGGTCGAAATCAGACATATCACGTTTAGTGGAATACAAAAAAAGAAACGTCATGCTTTCAGATGACATTGATCTAGGAAATACAGAAACATCCTGTATAATTATGTTTCTAAAAGAACCTCTTCCGTGAACTCGTTTTAAATCAATTTTTAACAAAAGCCTCCTTTACATATTATTTCTATAATGAAATCCATTTTGAAGCAATTTTATCTCAAAAATTAAAGCGAGTTGATGACACTCGCCTTAAACCATTAATTGAAATCAAATATACGCTACGCAGAAAATCTAAGTTTTGGTTGTTGTTGAAATTTAAAATTAAAAAATTCGTTTTGGGTACTGTACTGGCACAAAGAATAGCTTGTGCTTAGAATTGAATGGATTTCTGTAATTTTAGGGTTCCTTTTTTCAGTGTTTTGGCGTTATTCTTTTTTTAGAAATTAGGAAATTTAAAATAAAAGCTTTATCGAGAGCATTTACGTGCCACATCAAATAAAGTGTTATGAGAAATATAAACATATGTATTTTTTTATTATTTTAAAAAGGCATAATTTAAAAAATATTTAAGGACACGTTCGAAAATCGACTGTTCTGCCCTTACCTCCAAAGCTATTGAGCTCAATTTGAAAAAAAAATGTAAATATAGAGCCACATTCACACTTTACAGGAAAATCTAAACGAAAATCTAAATATTTAAATTTTCAAGGAAACATTAAAGTTATTTTGAAGAAAAAATGTGTATGTTGTTGAATATCCCCGAGGTTTAACACGATGATTTATAGTACGGAACTCTTTGTACGCGAATCCAATTCGCACTTTGCCGAATTTTTATTGACGATTAATAAGGAATTAACAATTCATTTATTTTTCTATTGCTTAATATTTGATGACAATTTATTTTATTTTTAATTTTTATTTTGGATTTGTATCAGACACAAAAACAGTTTGCAAATATCGTTTTTTTTTCTCTACATATTTCTAATATTTCTTTTTATCGCTAATAATAATTCTTGAAAAATATACAATGCCTTAATTTATTATATTAGAATTATTAAATAATGGCGAAATGGCAGTTTCGCTATTTGAAATTATTATTTCATGCAACGAAAAGAATATATGAACGCAATAAATTAATTTTTAAACAACCTCTCAGTCCGACTGCCCGTCCACACTCTTGCATCACGAGAACTACATGGTCGATTTTCATGGTTAATTTTTCGTGAAAGAACAAGTGTTTGAACAACTTTCGTTTACTAGCTTTTGCACGTGGCGTCGCTCGTTTGAGCACGTAACGAGTTCTTTAATCTTCTACGTCATGCGCAAACGCAATGTCCAAGAGAGGATCGAGATATGATCGGAATCGCGTGGAGGGATGTCATCGGTATCGAGAGCCAAAAATAGCGGTGAAGTGTATACGGATTGATGTAAGTACTGGCCTATAAATCCACATAAATGATTCCATCAAACCTGTAACGTTTTGGTTGTGCGGTTTTCCCTGAGACGTTTAGTGGTGTTTAGAAATTGAGTGCTGTGGCCAGTTTGGCTGGAGCACGAAAATGGGCCGGTTCCTGGACCCACTCGCGCCGACATCAGATATCCTATTCCTTCACAAATCTCTGGCAACGCCTGGTGATTATTTCGAGTGTTTGGGGTTGAGGTGTCCATGGGTGGCGGCGATCGTCAACTCTTTAGTTACCCGCGTGCTTGTTTACCTCTTGAAAATGCTATAAAAAAATAAGTATCAAATGTTTATCTCTACGATACGGGAATGAACGCGTGTCAAATCTTACACGAGTTGGTTGAATCGTCAAAGGCGAAAAACGAAATGAGCAAGCAAACAACATATTTATAAGTTAGGATTAGCACGTAAACAAATGTTACGAACTACGCTTATATAACAATGCAATAACAGCATAACTTTTCAAATAAAAAAAAAATAGGACACTACCTTATGTGTTTATTTCACAGTGCGTGATTAGTCAATCAAGTTATTGGTTGTCACAATAAATGTTGTTTATAAACAACTTAATTATGTTTACACATTTAGAATGTTCCAGAAAGGTAAATATATATAAGAATTCATGAGTTGGTTTTCTTTTAGCGTTCTGTACGTACAAAAAAGAAGTGCGACCGATTAAAATTGTTAAAATGGTCCAGTAGGGCATACGTATGTATCAGTGTCACTGAGTGTTTAATTTGTTTAATTTTTATTGAATTTCAATCGTAAAACTACTTTAAGGTTATATTTAACATTACAATTAAGGATGCAATTATTTCGCAAATTAGTGTCCCGAGTTAGTTTTGAAAGGAAAGACGCAAAGTGATGAATGTGTCTCAATCAAGCTCAATCGGTGATTAACGGGTTGATGCATACTTTCGGGAGCAATAACTTACGTGTTTTCACGTGAACTTTTGAAGGCCGGATGCAATTCTGACTATAGTGGATAAAAGTCGTATAGGACGTATTTTTATGCAATCTCTTAAAAGCATAGTGAAATATTAATTGTTAAATTTATTGTATGATGCATTAGTTTCATTTTATTTTAAAAATACAGTCGGATATTTTATGGTTTAATTATTATTTACGTAGGCAGTTACACTCTTTAACTCATTTGCATTCTTTGATTAAAAAAGCTATTATAAGCACTTTAATAAATAAAGGTTCAGAAAACAATATTTTTTACGTTTTGTTTTTCAGTGTTTTTAATGAAGCTGAATTTTGTATCTTAAACTGTTTGTATACTGTCATCGATTAATCTAGATTTCGGTTGTTTCTGTTGAAAGAACACAGATGTAAAATAACTTTTGAAAAAAAAAAACCACCTTCAAAAACCTTCAAATAATTAATTGTTTTTGGGCGTTAGTGCCAACCAAAGATATGTCAGATGCGGTTTTGCGTCAGTTTTCATAATTGGACAGCGTTTTCACACAATACTTTATTGTTACGCAAACTTTCCGAGTTTGGCGTGAACGTCGATTTTGTTTACAATACGAACACTTATAATTTAATTTTTTAAGGGAAATTTTCAAAAGTGTTACCATTTAAAATGAACAGCAATAGCTCGATGTGGAAATGAACACGGAGAACCGACGAATATACCTGCACGATGTCGGCATCTCGTAAATCCATTGAATGCGTTCTGAAAACGGCATCGTTGATTTGAAACGAGTTATTTAAATTTTCATGCTCATACGACGAAAAGCCTGAACAATCGTAGCACAACACAGAAATTTCGTAGCGTGGATGAAATTGCAAACGCACACGAGTGCAACGCTGAAGAATGACATTCGTACCGTCGTGATGTAGTTGCATTAGTAATGGTGAACCATGATATATTAGAATTATTAATTAAGTCCGGCTAAATGGGGGTGAGACAGAGCGACGCCATAGAGAAGTCTAGTGATGGTATTGAGATATTGTTACAATGAGGATGTTCAATTCTCGTTAGAGTATTTCAGTGCTTGTTTTAATCTAAGAAGTTTTTTGCTAAGGGTTTCCTTTTACGAAAGTAAAAAGATTTATATGCAAAATTATGTCTGTACGAGGGCTGTTATTTATGTGTTGGGAATATAAAAAAAGAAACAACCAACTATCGTTTGATAGGGTTTTATTACTTATCAAAATATGCGCCATTGATGCACTTTTACGTATACTGAAACCATTTTTTATAGTATTTACATTTCCATTATGGTTAAGGTATCATCAAAACGTGCATTTTGAAGATATCAACAGCCTCTTCGCGGCTTGAAAAACGTTGACCTCGTAATTTGTTCTTCACGCTTGGGTACGAAATCGGAGCTGTACAGCGGATGGCTAGTCAATTCGATGTTTTGACCTTCCGAAAACTGAGTTTTTTCGACCGACGCGTGACAGCTAGCATTGTCATGATGAAGAACGATTCTGTGTTGTCGGTTGTTCTTTCTTATTTCTTCAAAGACTTTTGGCAAACAAATTGTCGAGTACCACTCCGAATTAATCGTTTTACGGATCTCTGTACAGTGCCACTGTATCTACATGTCCGTTTGTACCAAAAAAAAAACAGACAACCATTTGTTTCAAAGTGATTTTGGCACAAATCACTTTTGATGGGTTCGGCTCATCTTGGAACACCCACACCGTTGACTGTTGTTTAGTTTCAGGGTCATATGCATAGATCCAAGAAAAATCACCCGTGTAGATAATATAAACAGCTTTTGACGCACCATGATTGTATTTTTTTATCATTTTTTTGTACCACTCGACATGAGCCTGTTTTTAATTAATGCTCAAGTTATGCGGAATTAAATGCGAATAAATTTTTTTTGCAGCCAAAATTTCATATATTATCTTATGTGTTCGTCATATTTATATCCAGGGATGCTCTTATCTTGCGGAATATACCATGACGATCTTGCATTATTAGTTCCCTCACAGGATCGATATTTTGTGGTACAATAACCTTTAGGGCGATTTAGGACGACCTTCTTTTAATTCGTCCGGGAGCATAGACCGCCCACTATTAAACTCATCAAACCAGTGACATGCAATGGTTTTCCATGGTGCTTGATCTACTAAAATAGAAGTGTAGAAGTGTTTTTGAGTTTGCCCACGTTCAAAATCGCAACAAATCATCGCACGAAAATTTTCACGAGTTAATCCTTGGTAATAAAGACACGTAATTTTCAAAATGACGCCACAATAGTAAAACACTTGATTGTTACATGAAACAAACTGTGTTCTACAGTAAAAAAGTTCAATTTTTAAAGGTGTAATTACTTTTAAATATTTTTCTGAATGTTGCCAGTTCCGGATACATAAATAGCATCCCTCGTAATAAACTATAATTATGGTTACAGAACCATGGTGCTATTTTAATGGTGGGGTGATAAATTTGCGAAATCAATAAAAGAGAGTTAATAGATAGTCGACAAAATTATTAATTTTTCTAGATAATTATCTTTCTTCCTATAAACTATTGTTTATCTAAAGTCAGGGTACCTTTCTGGAATAAGTTTGTGCAAAATTGACAATATTCGCTTAAGTTCCGAATCTTTTGAGTTCCTAATCGCTAGAATTTTTTTTTTCCACCTGGCAATTTTTCAAAATCAAGCAATAAATAGACGAAGCGAATAACCATGTTCAGCGAATGAATCAGATGTAATTCTAAATACTGATTTGGATTTGCAGTTTACGCAAATTGGCAGCCGTCAATCGAGTTCGTTTGAACTGAAGCGTTGACTTAATAGAACAATTTTTCATTTTTAGCAAACGACATCTTTTAGTATAATTTTTATTTTTTTACAAACTAACATAGCATGCACCATTGTCCTTCGTTTTTCGAAGTATTCTACTAATATTGCGCCCGGCGCTACTCACGAAATAGTCACTATTACTTTGCCAGCCGGTAATCTCGTGCTAGCCTTCTTCGAAACGGCACTGTCACGAGGTGCACTGACGGCCTGGTCAAGGTCGTGGGCCACCGTTGGTTGAAGTGTCCTAAGATTTGAGGTCGTGGAAATCAAGAGGTGAGATCTATGTCCAGCAGTGAACGTCTAATGATTGAAAAGGGCGAATCACTTGGCTGTTGCCGCTTCTTATTACAGCTATGCATTAGTCTCACATGCTAGTTTTGTTAATATTTTAAAAGAATATCCAAGGTTGTCATGCTGATATATTTATGGAGAGCATAAATTTGGAAGCTCTAATGTGTAAGCTAGCTAACGTCAAAATGGGCCGGAATCCTAAAATCGCTGACTCTAGTCTTGGGAGCTAGACAGCTGTAGTAGCAATGATGCAGGAAGTCCGGGGTGCATGAATTCCTTTTCTCCAATATTCATAAGATTTGCTATAGAAATTATGGAATGAAAAGTCAATAGATTAAAATGTTTTCGACTTAAAGCAATTTTGATGGCTAAATTATCATACCAATTACAGAAAAAAATTCATTCCTCTAGAGTTATATAGGTATTCAAGATCTTAACGAGAAAGTTTTATTTCTGATGTACCAAGGATTGTTCGTTTGGATTTATTGAGTATTTTAAATAAAAAAAAATATAACACTGACCCTTTAGACTCAAGTTTTTGGGGCTATTTAGTAGCTTTACAAAAATAAACAAATTGATTTAATAAATTAAAAAAAATGTAATTCCAGCTGCTAAAAAAATGAAATCACACTCTTTTAAATGGGTTAATGGTCTAGACGTATAAGAACTAAGAGGAATGGTAACACATGGTAATGGTAACATTTATATGTCATGGTAACATCTAGTAATGGTAACATTTTTACCTGCATTCTAAAGGCCCCCTCCACCACGTACTTTTAAATTAACCTTTTATTAAAGGTAAATTTAAAAGGGTGAAAGAAACCCAAAGTCTATGAATTTGATTGTATCTACATCGTCGATCGGAATACGTACTTATATATTCCTCAGCGGGCAAACCAGCGCTAAGAAGCTAGTCTCCGAAAACCGGACCGCTAAATATTGAGGCGTTGAATAATAACTGATACACAAATGGACATTAACGAGCGGTCGTTTGTCACACTTGACAGCTACAACTGTTTGAAGGCTGCCCGAATTGTCAGTCTTGTTACACGACAATTACATAAAGCGTGTCTTGTAACATTTGTTTAATTAATTCAACTATTTTAACAGTATCTTCACACTTCAAATCGGGTGGTTATTTGTCTTCCTCTTCTCACGAAATCACTGTCGTTCAACGAGTTTTTCAATCATGACCTTTGCTGCCCTTGTTATCTATAAATAACCTCTTACTATATTTAAGCACATGCAGATTTGTAGTGGCCGGGTGGTTAGAGTGTTACATTCGAACCGGCTCCCGAATTCGATTCTTGCCCTTAAGCCCCAACTCCCTTCGTCTATGGCAGTGTTTCCCGACCTTTTTTGGCCATGCCCCACCTTAACATTTCTAAAATTTTTATGCCTCCCATACATAATTTTTAACTTTAAACGTGTCGTCAAACGACATTATACATCTACATTTTACAGCATTTTCTTAAGAATTTGCCTTTTTTGTTAAATTTGTCACCGATATCTAGCATTCCACTTAAATAACCCAAAGCGAAAGGGTTAAAGTCTTGTAGAGTCCATTTTTTAATTGCCCTCCTTAAATATCAAATTGGTCTATGGTATTCATAATACATATTCAGATATAGTCTATGGTATTCATAGTACATATTCAAACATGGTAAATCCATGACCCAATCGGCTGTGGCACGAAAATGGCTTAGCACGAACACAGACGCGAAGTAGCAGCTTCCGCTGTTGCTTTTCTTCCGGTGATTGAGAGTTCAGGTCTAATCCCTCTCCATCGTTACATTTACCTTTCATAGTTTCACTCCCACTTCCATCAGCCTATTTCTCGTTCGGTTAGATATCCTATTTCTACCCAGAAGCCGGTAACGTTCTGGTCACTCTGCTCTGGTGGCTTAAGTGTTCCTTTGCCCCTAGGAGACACTATTAAGAAAAGCTGAAATAAAAGCATCGTAAGAAGCTCTGACTTATCAGTGGGGCGATGGAAATCGACAAAAAGCTCGTGTATCTACAGAGTTTAATAAATCATCAAATCAGTTCGCCCTAATAAAGATTCAGTAATATTGGACATACGTACACAGAAACATTACGTTCAGTTTTTAACTGCCTTTCCAAGCGAGCCCCGGGCGACCGCCGGTACCCAGATAACAGTGATCAGTGCTCGTCCGACAGCATATTGGAAGCATGGGGATTGCCTCACTCTAGCCCGATACGTGTGTCGGTCTGTCTGTCATCATACGCGGCCTATTAAGCTCGTTCTACCTCTGCAGTTGCCAGTTGAAACTGGAACAAATCGATTTCGACAGACAGCCCTGTAGTTCCTTCACGTATGTGCATGTATGAGAGAAATCAATATTATGTACAATTTTTCGAAGTAGCTCCAAGCTACCGATGGAACTATAAGTACATTACGATATTTTTAAGGTATTTAAATATTGATGTATTTCATAATGATTTCAATTATTATGTTTCAGTTTAATTGATCAAATGTTGGTTAAATTTTTAGCAATTGAATTTAAGTAATACTAAAGTTTTAAATCATCAGATATAAGTGCATGTCGTTTAGACAATTGTATGCATGAACTTCGAAATATATATTAGTTGGAATAGCCTATTATGAGAAAAGCCTCAGATGGAATAGAATAGATGGAAAGCCCTCATTTCCAGTTTTTACGAGAAAAGGCACGTGGGCGTAGGTTCAGAGCCCCTCGCCTGATTAAAAGGCACTTGGACGTAGGTCCAGAGCTCCCTGTCTGATGAGGACTGCGACGTGGTTTTATTTGGCTTTTTAAAAAGATTTCAAACTCTGTGTGCCAAGCGGCCTCTACATAGTCTACGATACCTTGCACAAGCTTGAAATTTAAAGATTTTAATAAATCATTCTTACAAAAGCATTTAAAGCTTCATCGTGATCTGCCTCCTACCTGAATGTCGAATTTAAAGTTTTCATAGGCATGTTATATACTTTAGTGTTAAAATATATAAGCGACAATAAGTTAAGGCGAAAGCGAAGCGTTTGTGGCAAAAAAATGTGATAAACATTACGAAAAAGGTATTAAGATGATGGATTCAGGAAGTGTAGCATAAGGCAACATACAAAAAAATGGAAAATGACGATTTAAGCTGGACTAATTCTAAGAATTAAACGTATTCAAAGAATTGAAACACTCCTTTGTTGAAGTTGCTAGTAATAACGTATTTCGGTGTACCTGAAATTTTATTGAAGGGCAGTTTGGCTTCGAGGTACGATTTCTTACAATCCGTTAGAATTCAACTTAAGTGTAATTATAAACATTTTTACATAAATGGACATATGTGAATAACGATTTCCGGCCAAAGCCGTAATTTACATTAGTTTTGTAAAGATTCAAATTAGACGTCGAAATCTTATTAATTAAGAATATGTTCGCCTTATGAAAAACAGAAGGTTTTGCAGAATTAAGGAAATGTGCTTCACAGCAAAATATATATACTAGCCGTCACTCGCTCACTTCGCTGGTTGTTATGGGTAATTTAATAAATATAAATTATATAAAAAAGTGAACGGTATACGAATTAAAAAAATAAATAACCTACGTACGTTGAAAGGATTTGTCGTCGAGTGATCAAAGATCCTCACCGATTCTTTCAATATTTTTGAACAGATGTTCAGAAAAAAAAAATCTTTTTAATTTTATTTATGATGTAAAATATATTCTCATTTTGTTGGGAGTATAATATGCATTGTCATTAATACATGTCATGTTATTATGATATGTTTCTTTAGCAGAGTAAATAGACAAAGAACACGTCTATTAAACAATTAAAATGGTCAACGGGGTCAATGGAAATAAATAAGCTTATCAGGGAAAATTACGTACTGGATAGTAAAGTCGGATCGAATTGCAGCGGAAGCGGAGCGGACCGGGAATGGGGCAACGGTGTACACCGTGAGGACCGGGATCAAAATGGAAAAGTGGGATAGGGACATTTATTAAAATCCGATGGAAAAGTGGGATAGAGACATTTATTAAAATCCGATTTGATTTCAAGATGTACTCAATAGAAGAAAAAAAATTATTCTGATGTGGCTCGCATGCTCGTTTGCCTCTCAAAAAAAAAAAAAATAACAAAATAAAATAAAATGTTTCTGTCACCGCGAAGATGATAGATAAAAGTAAATATGTATTGTCCATAAAAACGAAAAAAATCATGCCGCGTAACTGCATGGTACGTGGGTGAAACTGAAAGTCTTTAGAAAATCAAAAACTGAGCAAACCAGCCAGTTATTTTTACTATTATTTTTTTTTTATAAAATTATTGTTTTATGTAAAATATTATTGTAATATTATAGTTTATTAAAATAGTGTCCGTTGAGATCAATACATCGCTCTATTCGATGGACCGACTGAGAGAAATGCTTTGCGCACTTGCATTTATGGGTCATTTTAACGATCTTTTCATATGGAGCCACAGCATCTTTGGCGTCCGTAAACTACTTCCGTAAGTTTTTCTTTTATTTTACGAAATAAATAAAAGGCGCATGGTGCGAGGTCGGGCTAGTAAAGCGGATGAGCCAGTATTTCTTAACATCCCCAAATTGTGAGTTGTTTGTCTGGCAGTATATGGTGAGGTGTCGTCATGGCGAAGGAGAATTTTGTTGTGAGGTTTTTTCCCCGAACTATTTCCAAAATAAGATTTAAACGATTGTCTAGTGTACCAGTCTGCAGTGACCGTTTTTTTATTTACTAAAACAATCTTTCTTCGGACGCTTCGACCTCGTTTAACTTTAGTAGGCAACTCCTTGAAACGAAACACCAACTGAGCAGACTGTCTTTTGATTTCAGGATTGTAACAGTAAATTCAGCTTTCATCAACTGAAAACATGTCGTATATAACATTTAGGTCACAACCGGTAAATTTTAGCATCTTTTGAAGCACTGATTAATACGACGGAGTTTTTGAGCGTCGATCAATTATGAGGTATCCACCGAGTACAAAGCTTACTGACCGCTAAATATTCATGAAGGATGTTGTACACTTGACTCATATCAAAGTATTAGATTGTTCGAATCTGCTGGTAGATCACTCTTTTGTCATTTACTATCATGAGCCGCACAGCACTGATGTTGTCTTCGGTGGTCGCCGTAGAAGGACGTCCCTCACGCAAATCGTCAGTAAGATTAGTGCGACCACGTTTGAACTAATTAAGCCAGCTATAAACAGAGACTAAGGGTGCAGCTTCATCATGAATGGTCGACCAATATCTATTATGACTTTAATGCTGTTTTAAATGATAACAAAACTCATAGAAAATCATTGCACAAAAATTTTCTCGTTTTAAGTACATGTTAACTTTAGACCAATAAGTCAGATTTGCAAAAACATAATAAGGTTGGTAGAGAGTTCCATTTTTTAAATTTTAAATATGTTTTATTATGTTACAATTTCTAAATAGTCAATTCTAAAAGTTTTAAGTTTGACCTACTATACGTACGAAAAAGATACGTTTGTATCGACCAACATTTTATTTTAGCATTGCTATGTGTACGCCTTCAACGCGCATGTGTTTCAGCAAACGGTCCAACAAAACTTTAACAAACTTATGAATATTTAATAGCGGGCGCTGTCGAGTAGTGGTACAGAGCGCTTACGTAACGGAGTCTACAATAAAGTTCAATCAAATTGATTGCGGGTATACGATCACTGAAATTTGTCACAGGCAACACGAGTGTGTGCATATATAACGTCAATAAACTCGTTTTATGAATTCCGGCAACACAAAAGTAACGATAAAATAATATTGTCCATTTACCGTGGTACACAGGACAACTCAATTTTCAGTTTCCATCTAGAAAATGCATAAAAATACT
The DNA here is from genome assembly GCA_005406025.1 of Eumeta japonica. NCBI lineage: Eukaryota > Metazoa > Arthropoda > Insecta > Lepidoptera > Psychidae > Eumeta > Eumeta japonica. The sequence continues at coordinate 533,672 of BGZK01000022.1, forward strand.
TTTATTGCACTTTTTTTTTAAATAAATATCCATTCAGTGGTATGATTACAAAATCAGAATATTATCAATATAGGTATATTCTATAAACATTTTCAAAGATAATTATTTAAAAGACAAATATATATTATAAAGCTGCCACAAAAGTATTCCACAATAAAAAATGAACTATACTTTGAATTTGTAATTCGGTTAAATTAAACAATATGTCTATTTCATAGTTTATTACATGACGTTAGAAATTTATCTTTATAACTAAAATTTTTCGCTTACGCCGAAGACAGACAAGGCTCAAGAAAAACAAGCAAGAAACTTAAGGGATTACAGTAAAAAACGACATGTAAAATATAAACCGGTTATGTCCGTGAATATTTGTTCTCTAAATAATCTGAAATTTTGTTATACCATGTTTAACCAAGAAATTATTTAATAATTATCTTAAATTTGTGTAGGTAATTTTTATGTGTATCTATGGGGACCTTGATTAACATGTGAACACACAGTTCCGTGATTAAGTTTGTTGCTTTATGTAATCGAGTGACATGTAAACACACTTTATTTTTATTTTTAGTATAGAGCTCATGTTAATCACTTTTCCTTAAACATTTACGGTTTTCTTTTAAATGTAAAGAACAATTTTCTTGTAAATCGGCCAGTAAATATTGTGTGAACTTGTGAGTTCACCTCACATGCTACATATAAAAATTATATTTTTAAATTTAATTCTATCACAATATTTTATATATATTTAAAAAATATCAATTGCAATTTGACTATCGGCAGTCCTCGATGACTGGTTATTAGTTTGTTATGTTTAATATTTTCATGTTTTTTTTAAAATGTAGTTAAATAGTCGCTGCCTACAACCATTGCGTCTGCCTATAATCGAGACTCAAATTATTTTGTATTTAAACTCGTTCTTTAAGTGTACTATTGTTTATCTTGTGGGCGACTCATTAAAAACAAAATTTGTTTACGAACAAATTTTGTTTAGAAAATGTCCAAATTCTGATTTATTAAAATATTGGACGCTTTAGGGGGCGTCCATTAATTACGTGAGGCATTTTTGAGGATTTTTTTATCCCCCGTCCCCCTTTGGTGAGATGTTGTAAGATTTTTCTTGAACCTCTCCTCCTTCCCCAATCTCACATGAGATTTTTCAAAACTTGTACGTTGGGTACAAAAATGTAGGATTTATTTAAAAAAAAAAACACAATTTGCTTAATTACTTTTATTTATAACTAGTAAGGAATAATATTTGCGGATATTGCAGTAATCTTAAATTACAGTGATAAAATAAATCGGCCGATCAATGGCGGTTAAACAATCGAAGAGCTACTTACTGTGTTGCTCTGTGGCGTTCGGACAGATATGATAAACATAATTGTGTCATATTTTGCCATATTTTATTCAAGACACGTTTTTTACTTTCATTCAACTTTAATATAACTAACTAACTTTCACGCAGTTTGACACCATTTTCTGCTAAAAAAAATTATGTGATATTTGCCAAGACTCCCCCTCGCCCCCAAGTGAGATTTAGTAAGATTCGGCTCGACCCCCCCCCCCCCTGAATATCTCACGTAATTATTGGATGGCCCCTTATCACCTTTTTTACATGTATGTTACTCGTAATGAACCATATATTTGCTTTCGAGATGGTGATTTAAAAAAATAATATCAAGGATAAAAAAATAAAAATACATGTATTTGGGACAGTCATAACGTACCCTACTACTTATTTACGCTTTGTATAATCTATACATGCGATCGATAAGTTTCACATGCAATTTTTTAGCTTAACACACCTCTACCTTCAATTTTACTGCAGCCAGGAAACAGAGAAGCTATGTCCTTTTCGCGAAATTCTCCCAATCTTCACCCGACCACTGCTGTTGATTTCAATTTCAGGTGCTGCAGGGGGTGTTTCGAAGTACCTTCGGGCGGTTGAAATCAATAAATATTATGCAGCAGCCACCACGTTAGCCGGAACAAAATTTGTTTAGAATGAATCGGTTAAACAAGTTAACAATGCAATTTAAAATGAGATTGTAGGTCTCAAAAATACATCGATGCAAAATTAATTTGAATGCTACAAAGTTTTATTGATGATTGAATAAAAATTTGCCCAGAAGGTTCCAACTAGTTTCGAAGGCAAGAGAAGGTAGCACTGAATATTAGTGCTACCTTCTCTTGCCTTGTGGTGTGCTACAGTTAGAAGAAAAATTAAATAAAATTATGGATTTGTCTTTATTTTAAGGCAAAAGTCACAATTTTGAAGGTTCCAAGTCAAACTGGCAAAAACAGAACCCTTATAGTTACGTCATGTCTATCAGTGCGTCCGTTCGTCCGTCGCTGTCACAGGCACTTTATTAAAAGTATAAGACGTATATTGATGAAATTTGTAGAGTAGGTGTCTCGTAAAAACCTATAATTGGTTTGATGGTTAAATAAAAACAAACAAATATTTCTAGAGGGGTACACCATACATGTAACAGAAGCTGAAAAATTTTTTTTCAGGCATCATCAACGAGTGGCACATATTTTGACAGTTTTTTTAAAAACACTTTAAGGCTCCTACGTATTTTTTGTAATTATGCGAATAACTTTTAAAACAATCGCTCCAAAATTTGCGGAAATCTGGTCCCCCTCTATTTTTTAAACCGTATGTCCGGAAAAATATGATAAAAATAATGAAGGTAACGCTTAATAAATAAATACTTTCAACGCAAACTATTTTGAACATCGTCAGGTATACTGTTTTCGAGTTACTGCCGATAAACTGCGCTTCTCAACAAAAAGACGTAAGTGCCATGAAGATACGCTCTTTTGCTGATGCATTTTAGTTTACACTAGTTTAATAGTAATAGTTGACTTACCATTCGCTTGTCTTTCTAGTTATAGGCGACTAAAGTGCTTATAACTATTCTGTGCGGGAAACATGGAAAAAGTATAACGTACTTTTTTCATCTGTAGTGCAGTGTATTGTAATAATGGCTTCGGAATCCTATAATGATCATCTTCCGACATGCTTTTGGCCAGTTTTTTTCTTAACTATTGTAAACGAATGAACATTTATTGCAAAATATAATTCGTTCATATACTTTAAAGTTTTTTACACATTAAAATAATATTTGAGCCTTCGAGTAAATTTCTTGTAAAAATCTCACATTTTTAAACTCATCTTATTAATATTTCTCAAAAAAATTGGAACTGCTTTTATATAAAATACGTTTGCCTAAAGCCATTCAAAAGAAACATTTACATATATAGCATAATGACTATTTGCTTATAATTCGTCTGTAATTTAAATTTCAATTTATACTTTTGTTCCCACGTCCGGTCGCTTTTATAATTTCAGTTTGTCTTCGATTTCAGTATCAATCCTAATTGCGGTTGCAATCTCTTGTTTATCCCGTATGCTAATTAGAATTGTAATAATGGCTTAAGAAAGTAATTTATATATTAATATTCGAATAAATGATAGGCTATGCTTTATTTTGGAGCTTAATGATTATGAAACGAAATTCCTTATTATAGGGCATGTCGAGAGGAGTTAGGCAGCAAAAGATAACGTTATGTAAGCGTTAGCATAGTACAGGATAAATGATCTATTTGAAGTATAGTAGAAAAGTTTTCATCCGAGAATCAGTTGTACGATTTAGCTTAGCTGCTAATAGTACATTGTGTCTCGCGCGCAGAGTGCCCCTTTGGAATCAGTCCTAGCATTTGGTTTTTTTAATTATTTAATCACCATCAAATGGTATACTTAATTTAATTGTTATTTATAATAAAATTAGTAATTTTTTGTATAAACAGAAATTATTATATAACAATTTTATTACGTTACTTCAAAAAGATCGGAATATTTTTGAAGAACTTTAATAAATATTATTTGCTGAAACATTTTATTTGCTAACACAAATAAAGAAATATGTATGCAAAAAGAAAGATTAGAAATATTAACATTTTTGGAATGTAAATACTTCTAAGAATTTAAATATATTTCACAATATGGTTTATACTAAACATCTACTAAAAAGTGAAAGGAACTTCATTCCTATCAGGTGTCCCAAAGACAACAGCTGTTATTTTTTATTAAAACTGACATCTCATAGAGCTTTTTCATAGTGTAGCTTTTTTAAGCAGACAGACATACGAGAAATCTATTTTCGTTGTCTGTTATTATGATTCTCTTGAGTGTAGCTTTTGTAAAGCATACTTACAAGCGAACAGTCTTACGAATCGTGTAAAAATGTATGTTTGTATAAATCTGATTAGTTACGGCTTTGGGTACAATTTAGTTATAAATAAAGAGTAATCTAAGAGACAGTTCTTCTACTTCTGTTAAGAGTAGCTTTTCAGAAGTGTAAACATAAGTAGATTTTCAAAAGAGTAATCCAAAAAATGTGTTTTTTCTAATTTTGTTTACGGTAGCCTACACAAATATAAAATATATGTGTAAATAAATATTTATACATTATAATACTTGTAAACAGTCTATTATCGCATTCTATTTCATTTCAGATGTGTTCGTTATACATACATATTTTATTTATAGTATTATCCAAGGGTAAATGTTCATGCGAGCAACCAGAGAGTAGGTACTCATCGCAGCCCATGGACGTACGCAACTCCAGAGAAGTCATCAGCGCCTTGCCGGCTTCTCGGGCAGGAAAGTGATATCTAATGGAGATGAAAAGTAGAGTGAGAAGATGATGAAGGAGTATGGTGATATATTATAAGGGATTGTATTAATATACGAATGATGCTCGTTATATAAAAACCTCAATTCTAAATGACGTAATGATTGTAGTAGCCATTACTTCACGGCCGGAGTCGCGGCCGATGGCTAGTCTCGTAAATTTTCCTCATTTAATTCAGCCCGTTTTGTTTTCATTAAAAGTGCTCGCCAAGGCTGGCCGGCCCGCTCCTCAGTCGTCATGCACCGCCGGCTGCCGACGCAGCGTTTGCCCTCCCAGCGCCATGGAATTAGTTAGCGATGATAAGGTGAGTAGAACATTATCTTGTTTGTCTGATGATGATGTCTTTTTTTTTTGAAGGTTTTTTTGAAATGAAAAGAAATGAAAAAAAAGATATGTATTAAAAAATATTTTTACGATTTTATGGAACCGAGAAATAAAAATTAGTGAGAGAATGAAAAAAAAAAATGAGAATTAAAGTTTTCTATGTGTATTAAATTTAATTTAAGAATGATCATCAATATTAAGAAAATTTAACAATTTGAAATATGTCAGAATATTATACAATAGATTAATTTTAAAAGTTTCAAAAAACATTATTGAAAGTGCCTAAAGAATGTTTAAATATGAGAATATAGTTCGTAAAAGATTTAAAATTTATTAGCCTAGGTGAGTTGATACAAATGAAATGTTTCTTTTTTGCTCTTGTTTATTGTTATTGCATTTTCGAGGGGCAAACGGGCATGCGAGCTACCAGGGAGTAGATACTCACCGCCGCCCATGGACACACTCAACTCTAAGGAAGTCGTCAGTGCGTTACTGGCCTTTTGACTTGGAATAGAATATCTGATCTGTCCTTATATAAGTAGGCTGTGGTGTCTACTTCTATAGGGACTACTAAATAAATCACAGTCCGGTGAATGATTTACTAAATCTTGCTAAATTTTCTGAATGATTACGGAACTTTATATACATAAATGTATTTCGCTTGCCCGTTTTTTTTTTATTGCAGCATACGATTCCAATGTATTTAAAAAATTTGAAAAAACCGTATCTCAGAAAATCTGACAATGTATTTTGACTGATATAAAGGCCTAGAAGTACAAGGGGGTCTAAACCTACGGAGCGCTGACTTTTTCATAAAGTCGTGGTCACTTTGAAGCCTTGGCTGTCCGCTTGGGTTTAATGGGGGTATGTTATGATGCTGTTCATCCAGAGAACGAATGGATGATGTCCAGATCACTTCGAATCCAATATCGCTCTTTATATTTTTCTCGCTTCAATAAGTGACTGCGGAAAATTTTACATTAAACATTTTTGTATGCACAACAGGCGCATTGCATTTTCGATTGCATAATTCAGTTTGGGTTGAATGAGAAACTTGAATATATTAAAATGCAATGTGTTGAATGAATTTTTGCGATATAGCCTGTAAAGATAAGACACGTGTTTCATGAGATTCTGATTTTCGATGTTGCACCTGACTTAATAAGTTCCGTTATTATTAAATAGCAATATAAAAAAAATCGTCTTATTTCTGAATGAACTTATGCGGTTTTTATGTGCTCAAGTGACTAATCTTTAAATAGTTCGATTTATTTCACTACAACATTCAGAATAAGAGAATACAACACAAAGACTCATTATGGTCGTGTATGGTCTGTCGTTTTCACAATCACACATTTTTAATGCATATAAAATTCTATCAATATCGGAAAAACCGTTGTTAAGTAATATTACCGATGGTGTCACTTAAGTAACGTCTGTTTTCATAACTGAAGTTCGTACGCTTGCTTTTATGCGTATCATAAGGTTGTTACGACAATCCTCTACTTCTATGAAGAGTACAAATGTTTTGATTTTTATTCAATGATTGTTAATGTTAATGGACGGGGTAAATACGTTTCGGCGATAGATTGCACGGAGTGCGATAAATATGATGTTAAAAGTTGTGTATTATTAAGACATTGTTGGGAACACATTTTAAAGCAGTAGCGGTAGCAAGAAGAACATGTGAAATAGGAGGAGAAGGTACAGCCAATGAGAGAACAGCAAATCGCTGGTTTAATCGTTTTAATAGTGGGGAGTTGACGCTGGTAAATTGTCGCCTGTCGTCATTCATCTGTATGGGATATTGAAGCTTCAAACGACAGTATAAAATAGTAGAAAACCAACCTAATACCGGCACTCATCTTGGATCACTCCCTTGGATCTTCTAAGATTATTGCACTCCCTTGGACCTTATAAATACACCATGCATGGCTAATCGTTGGGTAAGACCTATAAATGTTGTCAAATAGTAGTCCACGAATTAAACGAGATTCAAGCGAATGTCGAGTAGAAGTTTCAAGAGTTAAGAGTTAGAAGAAGGGCAACTTTTTGATCCGCCAAATGATGATCGTTATATTAAATGGATTGTTACTTGCTAGATTGTTACTTAAATAACCCAAACATGGTAAAAGTGGTTAGACAAAGGGCAAAGACATGAACCTGTCGTGAAAAGAGATCGATTCGAATCGAAAGTCTTACCGAGTCCGGTGAAATCGTAAAGGTTTAGTGTATTTTGAAATAATTGAAGATGGTAAAGGTATGACTGCCGAGATGTATAGCGAACATCTGAAGTAAGTGTATGAGGTTTTGTTGCAGAAATATGAAAGTTTAGCGAATCGAAAACGTGTGCTCTCATAAAATGACAACGCTAGACCATCTGCGAAAATTACACGGAATAATATCGAAGAACTTGGTGGTATTGAATTCCAATCACATCCAGAATTTGGCCCGCACCTTTCGTCGTTAGCATACTATCTATTGAGATCTATGGTGAATTATTTTGTGGAAAAAAATTGTGTTCAGAGGAGATTTTAAATAAGCAGTGCTGCAATGCTCAGCATCTTAGCCCAAGGAATGATTTTATCAAGGTATCAGAGATCTTACTGAACGTTGGGTTCAGACCATCGACCACCAATGGGCTGTACTAAAAGTGAACATTAAAAACCGACATTGTTTATTAGACACTTATGCCTACATTTATTATTACAGAAAAACAGACTTGCAAACATAGAGACACTAATTTCAAAAATGTTGAATGCGTGAGTGAGTGCGTAATAAAAAGAATATTTTTCACAAGGTTTGATAATAATATTATATGTACGGACAGAATCTGTATATTTATTTAGTGTTAGAACAATGCAAATATGGGCTTGCAATCTATTTTTCGTATATCATTTTCCTTTAACTTTCGAATATGTTAGAGTAATCTATTTATATATATTCAATATCAAAATTAACTTTATAGAACATGTACAACTCCAGCGTAACCTGCTCGTATTCCTACAGGTTTCTTTCCTTTTGTAATAGTTTTATATACCATTGCGATTCTGTGTATCTGAATTTTGTTTAAACAGAAATCTCGATGGCCTTACAAAGGATTCATAGCTCAAATAAAAGTGGTATAAATATTGAATACTTTACATTATTGATACGTTATAACGTATAACCAGTTTTATTTTGTAACTTACGAAACAGATATTTTGTAATTAATTACAGACTTTACTGTACAAGTGCTGGATTTCCTGTAAGAAAGGTTGTAACTTCTACGTTAAATCGGTGCAGTCTCGCAGTTAGTGATGTAGAAGATCTTAGAAGATCGACATTCAGGTTCAATTACAGTGTTCACCATTAAATTCCTAGGTGCAGGCCAGGCCAAGAACTTGTATATCCGTCATCGCAGATAGTATTAATGCTAACCACTTGATAAATGACTACTTCTTTTTTAGAGTTCACAAGCTTTCCGCCCGCGGTTTCGCCCGCGTGAACATATAATGGTCCGGTTTCACTCTGAGTTCCGTTTCTGGTACTTTTCCTGTTTCCGATTCCTGCTACGCTTTTGATTCTATTCCTGCTTTCACACTCGTTTCCATTTCATTTGTGTCCGTCGTGTTTCCAATTTCAGTCCCGGTCTTGATTCTCGATTCTGTTCCCCGTCCCGGTTTTGATTTCTACTCACCTATCCAGTATTAGCATCAAAATAAGCTATATTCCTCGGGATAGTGTAGTTATATATTAATAAAAAAATTATAGAATCAATTCAGTATTTCGCTTACAAATATGAGAAAGGAGTTATGAATTATCAAATTTAGTATCAATTCAGTAATATCATTCAATTTTACTAATGAGATTTTACTAAATGGGGAACTATAAGCCACCGTGTTGTTTTTTATACAGTATCTACGGTGCTACAGAGCGTACAATTTGGAATAACGCTTGGCTTTTTTTTGTACAAATAAATGTATTTTTAAGACAAAGTCATTCTGTATCATTCATGAAGATACGAGTTAAGATGTAGACAGCCTATCTCGTTTGTTGTGTGTTTTATTACCTTTATTATCTTAACAATTATCTTTATTACGCATGGCATCTCAATGTTTGATTTCAGCTGAAATCTCTTCACTGTTTTGACTTCTACGTTCATTGTTTTCTACTAGACTTTTCATTTTATCATTTTCATGCAATAGTTCAGTTCGTCTGCTTAAAGATTACCTAAGTTAGGAATATGAAAAAAAAAAGTGATAGTTCATAGAATTATTTTGTTTTCCGTTCATGTGTGGAGGAGCTATTTTTACAGAAAATGTTCAAATTATCGACTCGAATTTGATACCAAATAACATTGCTATAAAAAAAAATCGAGTTTAAATAATAGTTTAATGCAATAAAAAGATGTGGAACTTCGAAGCGTATTTTTTCACTCGCTGACTGTTTTTTCGGTGATGATAATCTTAAAATTTCTTGGAGAGATCTTTTGACACACTTGAATTGGATTTGGATTGCACTAATTACGAAAAGAATTAATTTCAAATTCCGTATTTACTTAATACTAGAAATTTGTGTTTGTAGTTTCCTGTCATCGTCCATCCTGTGCACGCATGCCGTAAGACTCGAATGTCTGTCTAGGCACGCATAACATAAACTGTATCTAATACAGGATCCTACACTGCGCGTGATCTGAAAATAGTTCTTTTCCTTTTTAAGGTTTCGTACTTTTAAAGGCAAAAAGAACCCTCATAAAAACATTTCGTCGTCTGCTTGTCCGTCTGTGCATCTATCTGTCGAGATCCTCTTTCTCAGGAACGCGTGGAGGTGTCAAGTTGAAATTAGCATAAAATTCTTGGTCGCGGTTTTTTGAAGGTTGAAATAATATCAAGATATTAAATGAACACAACTAAAAAAACCATTTAAACATCATATTTGAACATTTCACACACACATGAAAAACTGTAGGGTACTACCCATTGACCTAGAATCATGAAGTTTGACGAAAAAAGACAAGGTCTCACAGCACAAGTATAGGAATTTAGGAAAATCAGGATTTTTTGATTTAAAGTTTTTTTTTATTCTAAATAACAACTTACTGAAACATAACAAAACATAACAAACATTTTGGAATAATAACTTCGTAAATATGAAGGTAGATACAGTTTTGCTTTGCCAGTTGTTCATGAACGGGATAAAAATTATGGTGTAAATTGAAAATGATTGAATTAAAAAAAAGCTTACTAATAGTGCTTAACCGCAAAAATAATAAAAATATGTGCGCCTTTAAATCTATGAACAAAGCGGTAATTATGAAATGTAGGGTAAGTATAAATTTAAAACGTCACGTTTTGGTTTTATATGTCAATAAAAATGCCATTTCGTTTCGAGATGATGAAACGGACAATCAATTTTTTTTTAATTGTCAGTTTTATTCATGAAATTAAATCAAAAAACTATTAATACAAAATGTGTTTATTTTGTAAAGTTTGGTCGAGTCATATATTTAGGAAACCGGGAAGTAATCGAATAGGATATAATCAAGAACATATGTTTTAAAAAGGTTTTATTGATCGATTTGTTTTTTCTTAGACATGAGTGTTTTTGAGGAAGCTGGGCTACATACCCAAAAGTAGGTTTCGAACGCTTCTCAAAAGTAATTAACACGATATAAATGAAAATATAATATTTGAATTACTTTACTACCATTTGATATCGCAAAAAAAAGAAAAACACTAAAATAATACGGACTTAAAATCCGACGTACGACAGCCATGTTGTTTAAGAAGTACACGGGTTACTAATGATAAAGATTCTTTAATATCTAATATAGATTAAAATTATGGTTTCGTTTCTGAACTCACCACTCTGAGCACTCAAACCTACCGAGATACACTAAACAAAAAAACCTAAAACCTCCTAAGTCGTCACTCATGGGAAAATTTGACTGCGAGCGAATGAGAGAGAGTGGCTGTTTATAGGCTATATTTATTATAACAATGATACGAAGTTTAAAGTTATTTTACGTTTTAGCATTTCAATTTTAACAAATGACAATGCGCAGACGCACAAAAGCATACATATCTCTTTCTCTCGCGTTGTATTTAATCTCACATTCTATCTCATTCTGTCACACTCTAGATGTATATGTCCGTCTCTCTTTACTGTCGCTTTTCCGTTTCATGCAGTTTCAAATTACAACGGTGCTAAAGTAGGTTTCACTTAAAAATAATTTTGTGTTTCAATTATAAGTGACACGGCAAGTAGTTAAGTAGATTGTAACTAATTCACTATATTTTATATGGAACTAAAAACAAAAAATGGAAGTATGAAATATAAATATTTGAAATTGAAACTAACACACTACCAGGTAATTTTCAGGCATCTTTCTTCATTTCAGGTGAACAGCTCCTCCACCGTCATATCAGCGACAGGTACAGTCGTCCAAGATTCTGGTCAGAGTGTCAGAGTGCAGGCGAACGGCACCAGAAGACGATTCACTGTACATCCTACGAAGGAGGACTTCGACTTTGTAACTCGAAGATGTGTCGCGAAACCCACCAAGTTAGTGAACTTCATCAGTGAATATTGTTAGCGATATGAGTTGACCTTAAAGAAAACAGTTGTGAGTTAGATTGTCTGATCGTATGATATAGGCTTCAAGGTGACATATCGGAAATTTTGGTGAAATGAAAATCAAATAAAATCAAAAATATCTCGATTTCGTAGGTATTAGAAATACACTTGGTAGTCTTTTGGTCTTGACATTAATACCCATTCCGATTGTCAATTCATTTTTCAGCTTCGCTCAAAGATACATGATAGATAGTCAATAAAAGTAGCACGATATTTGAAAATTACACGAAACCGCCTGACAGTCGAACAGTTCAGCCCCACGTGTTTTCTTTGTTAATATATTCAGATACGGCATATTAGTCTTTACCACATAAACTTTTTTTAATGAAAGTTTTAAATTTATGAAATGGCAAACTTTGAATTTCAACTGGGACGTTATTATAAAAGCGCACGCTTTGCCCTTTAAGTGTTTTGTTAACTTTGCCGAGTCTGGTTTTATGAGCAGTAAGGTTATTCTTGTCTAGTTTTAATATTATGGATGTGGTTCATTTTTTGAAACTATTTTGAAACATACCAGGTTTTCGTATATATTATTATAATTTCTTTAAATTTTTCTTAAAGATTCTGTTGGTCTCAAATTATAAATGCCACGGATAGCCCGCTTCTGCAAAACAAAAAGTGTAACATAAGCGGGCTATGCCTTGTTGTAGGGATAGCGATTTTTCTCAGCAAATGCAAATCATGTGAAAGTGATATTTGGTGACTCGATTCTTCATATTATTGACTTAATTCGCCAGTTGTTGTCACACGATTAATTAACTTTTATTCCATAGAAATAAAATATCAAACACAGGCCTTTTAAAACAGAGATTTACATTTTACATACAAATGGGATCGATTTAAGTATCCGAATTTTCTACATAGGTCAATTCATACAAGCATTTAAAGTGTCAGATACATTTTTCGAAGTTGATTAATCCTAGTTCTTATTTTAAGCGAAAAATTTGTTACATACGACCTTTAGAAATAAGTAACCGCTAGTGTGCGCGGGGTGAGGTGCGCGGGGCGCTACTCTACGTCACAACGTCACATTGATAGCTTATCACCGCGTCACCTGCATTTCAGAAACCGTTCAGCTTGCAACAATAAATTTAATATGAGGTGGCCAGTTCTAAAACCGGACATAATGGGATTTAATGTTCAAAAGGGTTGTTGGAAATAATGTTTCTAGTTCCTGCGTATTAAGAATAAATGGTCGCTTAAGAGTTTTAAAAATATGGATACTAGATATATCATAAAACAATCGCAGTGTTTTTTTTGGTAAGATTAGCTAGAATCAATTTTTGTAATTTCAAATGTCCAAAGTCACACATACCAGCGCGAAACGAGTAGTAGTGTAGCCACACATGCTCAGGTTGGACACTTCGGAAGAGGTTAAGTTGCCTTTTTGGTATGATGAAAAGGCGTCAGCGCTTAGCCTTTTACGACTTCTGCCACGTTGCTCGGAATACCCTATCTTTACCCTCTATGTCTTGGAACCCTTAGCGGGCGGTGGCCCTTCGGAGCTGTCTCGTTGTAATATCGGGATCGCTCATATGACACCTTATAGTTATATCTAAACGCATATTTGCACGCCCGTGACCAATCAATCGATCATAAAATTCTATTTAATATCCATAAAAATTTCCGTTTAAAACTTTTTTTTTTTTTTACAGTAAATCAAATATTTTAGAAAATGTACATTGCGTAATACTGTAGGTATATAGTTTTTCGTTGCAGTTGAAGTTTTAATATTTCAAATCTACACTTGTTTATGACTCGTCCCCACTCTGTCGCACCACGTCACACTTCATTGACACGCCGTCTCCTCATCAACGCGTGACGTGTTTATGGACGACTTTCAGCTACATTCCGCTCTTGCATCGCACGATGTCAAACGCCGACTTCACGGTTACGACCTTCGCTGCGCATTTGAAGTCGTTTCGATAAACGAGCGTCTATATTGCGACGCATTCCGGCGAAGGCGTCGAGTTTCGGAGTTCAGTGACGCCGGGACTGCGTACGCGCACCGTTCGCTCCCGTCTCAGTGATTTCGAATTTCGTACGACGGCCGTTTCTGGCTGGCCTTCCCATTTCCGCGTGTTTCGTTTCCCTTTTTAAAGTTCATCGGCGTTTTGATCGCTTCGTAAAGAGCGTTCTTCGTTGTTGGCACTACAGCAATAAAAAAAAAGTCGGCTAAGAGCATGCCGGACCATGCCCACTGTAGGGTTTCGAACCCGTTACTACAAAGAAATGAACTACAGATGAAAAAACTACGCTGTTACATTTTTTACCATGTTTCCCGCACATAATAGGTATTTTAGTCGCCTATAACCAGAGAAATAAGTGGGTACGTCGACTATTAACTCTGAAATTACTGTAAATTAAAGTGCATTAGCAAAAGAACGTATGTTCATAGCACTTACGTCCTTTTGTTTGAAAGCGCTGTTTTTCGGCAATAACTCAAAAACCGTAGGTAAATCGGATCATGTTCAAAATAATTTTCAATGTATTTATTAAGCGTTGCCTTTGTAATTTTGTTTAGAAAATAAAAGGGGGACGATACAATTTTTGCAACTTTCAAAGCGATCATTACAGAAAATATTCAATTAGTCAAAAAAAAAAAAATGCTTAGAAACATTATAATAGTTTTAAATAACTGTCGATATATGTACCGTACGTTGATTTTAGCTGAAATTTTTTTACTTCTGTTACATATATGGAGTGCCCCCTAAAAATTTTTTTTTTTTTATTTAACTATGAAAGTAAGTAACGGCTTACACAAGACATATAGGTGTCTACACTAAACTACAAGATCTATATTGATTAAATTCGGAGTACTGCTCCGAATTTAATCAATATCTTATAGTTTTTGAATACAATGCCTGTAACATACGGACGGACGGATGGATATGGCGAAACTATAAGCGTTCCATTTTTTCCATTTTGGCTCGGAACCTTAATCAACTTATTATGACACCTCATCATTTTTTATTTTCGTCATCAAATATCATATTTTCATAGATTTTGATGCCGCTAAGTGGTGCACTCGCTTAAATGTTAATCACAATTCACTTGGTAGTGTGCATTAACTGCAAATGTGTGGAAGTCCTTAGATCTAAAATAAAACGATTGCGGGAGGAAGAGGAAGACATACCGGCTGGCTCTACACTCACGCCACTTCTTATCCAGAATAGAACCTGCACTCTACCCTATAATTACGCTCCCTTTGCTGTATTGGCGACTTGTCCCTTTCGGTCATCGCGACTGGCTGAATGTTCAGCGATGATGATGATGATGATTATGTGTATTGATTGATAATGAATTTTTCAGCACAATAGAGTCAACAGGACACCTGATAAAGGGCTGCCTAGGCGGAGGAATCCTCGGTATTCACGAGGCCTACATGAAGGCTGGACTGTGGACGGCGGTGGTTCTGTCCGTCCTGTTTGGAGTATACATCACTTACTGCATACACGTGAGTTCTGACGTTTGTTGGTTGTGTATTGGATTATGGTCAAATAAATTACTACACAGACAAACAAAAGTTGAGAAGTGATTCATAGAATAAAAACGAAGGAAAAATGAGTAATACATTATGGTAATGGATTCGAGTTAATGCGTTATAGTACGTAATTTATAAGAATATTGAGTGTACAATGCATTATGCTTTCTTAGAGATTTTTTAATTAGATTTGCATTTTTCTTGAGATTTGATTTTGGGTCACCATAAGGGTGAACTATTTATTTTCGAAAGATAGCCATTCGCAACCTCAGGAGAGTCACCAGTGCGTTATCGTCCTCTTGGGTAGGAATAGGTTATCTGATGGAGGGAGAATAGATTGATAGAGTGACGTAATAGAAGGGAGAAATCTCATTCACAGGGTGAAAAGCAACAGCGGACTTACTTCACACTTCACATCTGTGAGGGTTTGTTATCTCTACATACGGGCTAGCTCATTTTTGTGATGTAGCTTAGTTGACCACGGTATGACTCTACCGGTCATAATCTCACGTAATACATCATTGGTAGTGTCTGTTATTGGTATTAGATGATATATTTTAGATACATAATAAGGATTGAGTTCCACTAAAAGTACACATCAGAAATTAATCAGTTCATTTATGATATTAAAACAGTTGTATTAAACTTTCGTGAACTTCGCATTAATAATATTTACCATTTCAGATATTAATAACGTCAGCTCAAACTTTGTACAAAAGGCTTCATATAACAGAACTATCGTATCCCGACGTAGCTGAGGCTTCGATGGAGACGGGTCCATTTCCAAGGCTAAGGAAGTACAGCAAATTGTTTAGGTAAATACAGCAATATCTGTGTGAGGTCATTATAATCAGTAAACCATTACACACATATGATTGTAACATTGGAATATTGGTAATTTGATGGTGTAAATGTGCAAAATATTATACTTGTAATGCGAAAATTGATTCAAAACGAAGTCAAATAATTTTTGAAATTTGAAAAGTTAAATAATGTACTTTTTGTGATTGTAGCAATTCATTTAATTAATAAGTAATTACTCATTTAAGTGATGTATTGCATACTTTATTTTATTTAAGTTCATTGTATTTACAAAAGTAATTGACTTTGTAAATACAATAAACTTAATCTCTCAATTTACTCCAAGTAATGAAACTCAAAAAACATGTTATTGTATTACAAATATACAATTTTCGTATAATTGTAATAAAATAACGTATATTAAATATTTTAATTAATGCATATACCGCATAAATATACACATATACTATTTACATACACAAAGATTGTATATAAACGTACATTGTGCAGGTATGCAGTGGATTTTATAATATGCTTCGACCTGTTTGGAGCATGTTGCGTCTATCAAATCATAATAGCGAAGACCATAAAGCAGCTGGTCGAGAACAACATCCACGCCATGGACGAGGGGAATCCCCACCTAAGAATCTACATATTGGCCCTACTGTTACCCATACTGTTGCTGTGCATGATAACGACGCTGAAGTACTTAGCACCTTTTACGCTGGTCGCCGATTTGTTCATAAGTGAGCCACGAGTTTTGTTTAGTTCATGTCTATGTGCTGTCTTGATGGTAGAAACGTGAAGAAGTATCATTGCTATGATTTGAAAAAAAATAGGAAATCTTTGAAATTTTCCTATGTTGTCGTAGATTGTCCTAAAAATTCCTGCATGTTCTTCTGTAAAATGTCTACCATGTAACTCAAGTTGACCTCCCAAATACGAGGTATATTCTGTAATAATGCTTTCATATTATTAAAGATAATTGAATTCAGCGTAAAATAAAGAGACGACATTATTTTTTTTTCTCTCTCTCAGTCGTGTGCGTGGTAGCCACAGTGGTCTATGGCTACAGCGTCGCTCCCGATATCTCCAACAGGCCCGGTTGGAAGAACGTGGTTGGCTTTTTCGAGTTCTGTGGCATAGCGGTGTTTAGCATGGAAGGAGTCGGCGTTTCTTTGCCGATCGAAAATAATATGAAAAATCCGATGGAATTTCCGAAGGTATTGTGCGCAGGTATTACTAATAATTGTGTATTTCGTATTTTAAAGAATTTGATAGCCATAGAGCGATCGCCTTTTAGGTGCGTTAAAGATTTTTGCGGTCCGGCTGGTCAAATAAATGTGTGAATATTTTGAAGTATTTTTCTAACGTGTTGATCAGAGTCTGTGTGACTTGCAGTTTCTATAATTTTACGTTTTGTTAGTGCTGAAAATACAAGGAAATTATCGTGATTTCAGACTAGTGTAATTAGTCATTTTAAAAATAAAAAAAATCTTATCTTGATCCCTCAATTCATCAATCAGCTTTAGCATAAAACATCCTTTAGCTTTAGTACAGATATACTAATTAGTATATCTGCTCATAGTAAATCTCACACTTAGTATATTTTTCCTTTATCATATCCTGTCATTAGTATCTTTAGTAAATCCATATGAAATTGATCTTCAAATTAATTTAACTTGTATTACCAAAACAATCAACAAATGTTTTTGGTGGCCATTAAAAAAGTAAAACGTTTGACTAACCGCGGCCATTGTTTCACTGTTTCAATACCCCATGTATTTATACTTCTTTATTCTAAACAAAAAGCTTAAATTTGTATTACCTTATGTGCTTACGTATATTTCGAAAAAATGACTTTGTCCAGAAAATACCGTTCTTTGATTCGTTGTATTCTTAGCTTTAATCTGACAAATCTCTTTTCAAAATCAAAACCGCATTCATTGTATTGTATTTTCAAATTGATCAGTAGAATAACGTGTGAAATTAATATTTTTTGTTAGATAATTATTGTTCAAAAAAATTATCGGTTTAAATAAAAGCATTACTAAACGTTTCGTATCCAAACTATTACTTATTTAAAGTCATCCATTTTTTTGACACTTTAGTAATTTTTTATTCAATTGATAGTAAAGATAGTAAAGCTTATGTGGTTTTATAAACATTTTGCTAAATATAATTTGATTTATATTTACTTTGGCTCTTCAAAGTTGGGCTGGTCACGGTGACGCAAGCAGTGGTAAAAACCTTGTTCACCCTAGAAAGTATTATGAGTGTATATATTATGTTTTATAAGTTGTCTTCTTTAAGAAAAAATTATAACTTTTTCAGGTATGTCTGTCGTGGTGTCCTTTCTAGTGCTTGTTGGATTTTTTGGATATTGGGGCTACGGCGAGGAATCTAGTTCGCCGGTAACATTGAATTTTCCGCTAGAAACGTAAGTTTGTGAATTCAATGTATTGTAAAAGTGTAAAGTACACTTATAAGTAATTGAGGTATTATTAGTTTATAATGCAAAATGTTTAATATTATTCTAATGATTCTAAAAATAATATTTTGTGTACGATTAAATAGTAATTAGTATTTTTTCGTTAAGATGAATCAATAAGATTTTTTTTCGTATTTCATAAAATTCAATATGAAATGTCGAGTCAAATGAAATGTTCGGGATTTAAAAAAGTATCTTATTACAAATATATATTTATGATATTAAGGATTAGACGGTTTGACTGTTTAGTATATTAATTTATAGATAAAATAGTCAAATAAAATATCAATAACCTAAAATAGACTTATCACCCTAAAATAACTAAAATGACTTGGTATCCAGAAATTGCTTATATTTTACATTTAAATATCATATTTAGTCTTGGAATACTTTATTTTCCTACTATAAATTGCTCTATTTCTTTAAAATTATTGGTTTGATGTTAATAAAAATGAAAACAGTCGATTTTGTAGTGGGAGAAAGATATCCTTCTTAATCAATTTTTTTTTTATATAAATCGGTATTAAAACTATATAATTCAGGGATAAACACGGGATACCAGAATCGCTTATCAAACATGTATGAATACATTTTTTTCTATTTTATTTTCTAATCTTTTATATTTCTCTAATTTTCGTTTACATGTTTGTAGTTTATAAAACTTTATTTAAAAAAGTTATAATAATATTTCAGATTTCCCTTAATATTGAGATGTTTGATGGCCATCATGATATTTGTTACATACGCGCTGAATTTCTGGGCACCTTTCAACTTGGTGTGGCATTATCTGGCCAAGAGACACGACCCTGCAAAGCACTGGCTCTGGGAGAGGGTGTACAGGGCTGTGTTCATTGCCTTCATAACAGTCATAGCAGTCGCTTTTCCTAATATAGGAAACTTAATGGGTTTGGTAAGTTTTACGGATGTTGACGTAATCATCTCTATAGTAAATATTTTTGAAATATAGGACTTCTTTCAAAATGTATTTCCGTATGTATAATATACGATTTTAAATAAGTAAATTGAAAAATTATTCACTATTCCTGTTAAATATGAATTTTTAATGATTTATTTGGCTGTATCTTTGGGAACAATATGCTTGAAGTGATTTATTTATTGCTCGGGAGCTTAAAATAATAAGACGTTTCTATAAAATTCTTCACTTTTAATGTTGTAAGAATTTTCTTCTTAGGATAGATATTATTTTTTTTAGAATTAGTAAATTTAAAATCTATAATGCAAAATAAACACAAAATTTCTTATAATCAGGTTAAAAAAATACCGCATTTCCAATTACTGGAATCGATTCGAAGCAATATTACATACATGAATAAATATTTGAATCTAGTTCGAGAACTAGATATGTTATGAACACAGCGGATCTAAAGGTCTATTAAATTTATGAACACATTATATGTTATGAAGTTCTAATCATACAGACGAGTATGTGTGATCAAGCTTCATGTGACATGTGAAAATGTCTCAACGAAAACATAAAAATGATACAAGTGATAAATAAGGTCAAATAATTGTTATCCTATTGATATTTCGATTGTGTGTTTTGACAACCCTAATCGCTGGACGCGCACTTCGATGTCAGGGTTGATGCGTTTGGTGCAGTTATAATTTGATGCACTTTTATTCTATCTTACAGCTGGGAGCGTTCTGTCTGTCAAACATGGGGTTCATATTCCCGGCGATCATAGAGCTGCTGGTGGTGTGGGAGGAACCCGGTCTGGGCAGATGCAATTGGCGGCTCTGGAAGAACGTGTTCGTCATCATAATCGGCATATTGTTGTTTGTCGCTGGGACCTACTCTAATCTAAAAGGCCTATTAAATTTATAATTTAAAGTACAGTCTATTTCTTCTTTCGGCTCATCGATAAAACAATTTTGTTAATTGAGTACAATATGTAACAATATACCTACAAATGTTAAGGAGAAAATGTTTTAGGTGTTCAATATTTTTCTAAAAACTATGTTATCTTGGCGAAAGAGTATACTTTTTCTTATTAAAACTGTTTTTATGTACGATTCCAGGTTTTAGTTTATATCAATCGTGAAGTAGAGATTTCTGAATTACTGCTGGCCAAAGCTAAATGGCAAATCGTTTCTATTTCTACATACGCTAACGCCTTAATCCACATTCCTTTGGTAGAATTTAATTTGGATTCTGTATGCCACGTGACATTTCGTTAATTAACGTCGATTTCATGTATTCTATTCTAAGAGCGCTTAAGACGATAGATAACCACCTGTCTAGGAGCGCTGGACTCAGGACGATAGATCGGATCTGAAAGGGTTACGTGGGTGGGAGATACGGAACCTAATAAAATGGATGAAAAAGCAGAAAAAGAACGAGCTTAACACTATTTGTAACATTATGGACTCGTTTAAAAGATGAATGGAGCTTGTGAATAAAAGCAAACAATTTTTGTTTTACTTGTTTTGTTTGTAGCATTACTTTGTGTCTAACATTATACAATTAAAATAAAATATATCCCACTTAGAATTTTTTTATGTAAGACACTGTTTCTAATACAACAATATGAATGTCCAGTGTGTTAATTTGATGTTATTTCATAAAATTATTTACTATAATAAAGATAATTAGGTTTATTTTAACTTTTTCTCAATTTACATAATTAATATAGTATAATGAAGCTTATCAGCATTCCATTATTAGTTAAATTAATGATATGATAAAAATTAAACTACGTTGTTTACAGTTTATTACTTGGTGTTAGTGAACGCATGTTAACTGGTAGTTAACATTGTCTGTTAGTTAGTGCATGTCTGATATTAATCGTAGTCGTTTATCTACTGCGCTAACAAAATGAAATTTTATTCGAAAATTGTGGCCAATATAGTTTTATTTTTTAATACAGTTGTCGGTTTTTACACGAATGGCGGTAAGATAAATTTTGCAAATTATTTTTTCTCTCAACTAATTTAGAATACATATAATATACCTCGAGTAAATTAATATTTGACGCCATATGAAATTTTATAGCGATCGGGCATTGCATGCAGCTGCAATATTTAAAGTTTGGCATCGGCATGCATTAAATGTACGTTTTTATTGATTTTTAATAGAAATATGTTAAAATTGATAGTTTAATACATTAAATGAAACCAATAACGCTATCTATTGCTAATGTTATGTACTAAATGCCCTATCACTTAATTTAATAATATGAGTTTATAATCTGACGTTAGACTGTTTTTTGTAATCTGCCTATTCTAAAAACGAATATATGGTTCTTCGATAGCTACAGTCGAAGGGACTTGTTTTATTTTTTAATAGGTTATGGGCCCAGTCCCATTTAGTTTAGAGTCACTTAAAGTTGTAAAGATAGTTTCAGTTAGTTAACAGACATGGCTTTTAGTACGAATTCGTTTATTGAAAATGTGCCGAAACTGTAAGGTCGGGAAAATTATAGGGAGTGGGCGTTTGCCGCCGAAAACCTGTTAGTACTCGAAGGAAAGCGAAATTTTCTCAAGACTGAAGAAGAAGGAGCCAATATTGTGGAGGACTCTGTGATTAAAGCCAAATTGATTTTAACTGTAGATCGGTCGTTATATGCACATGTTAAGAACGCTAACACTATTAAAGAACTATGGCAAAAATTACAACAAATATTTGATGACTTCGGTTCGGTTTTTCGAGAAGAATTATGTTATTGAGAAATTTAATATCAATACGTCTCGAAACTTCAGATTCTATGATAAGTTATTAAGTTAGAAATTATCAAAAACTGTTTTTTTGGTAAATGATAAGTGGATTGGCTGTCTAATGTTGGCGGGATTGCCCGGAAAATATTTTCCAATGCTAATGACCACCAACGAACCACCCCGCGTTCGGGGATCGCCATTACGGCAGATGTAAAATTAAAAATATTGGATATATCCGGAAATGAAGATTCGATGGAAACTGCGTTATATACTAGAGGGCGCTGGCAGTCAATCAAAAATCGAAGTCGTTCAATAAAGTCATAAACTCGGTCAAAGATGGCGTGACGTCAAATGTGAATAGCAAAAACAAAGTTATCATGTGTTATCGTTGTAAACTGATCGGGCACTACAAAAATAAGTGTACACAAGTTCAAAATACTAAAACAAACAGTTCTAATGCGTTTTCTGCCGTGTTTTTAAGCGTAAACTTCAGGTGGAATGGTTGGTATTTGGATTCCGGTGCGAGTGTGCATATAACGCTAAATGTAAAAAATATTCGGAAATCAGGAGTATAAAGGGGATTACAGAGGCTAATAGAGGAGTGATGCCTGTGTTATGTTCGAGAGATGTTGATATTGTTACGATCACGTCGAAAAACAAAAATTCTATCACAGTAAAGGACGTGTCATGCATGAAAATATATTCAAAATGGAAATAGCGTGGACTTTCATAAAAATTGTTGCTATATCTATAACAGTAGAAATCAACTGGTTGGAAACTCTAGATATGTAGATGGTGTTTACAAACTTTGTGTAAAAAATAAACACGACTGTTTATTTACGATATCTGACAGTGTGAAAAGCGAATTAAGGTACCTATTCATTTTATTAAGGTCACTTGAATAGCAGTGACCTTAATAAAATGAAAGAAAGCGCAGTTGTGAGTATAGACCTCAAGGGCAAAGCAGTTATAGATAAAAGTAAATGCGTTGTCAAGGGAAGCAGTCACGATTACCGATCAACCATGTGGGCACGAGAAGCAGTGAAGTACTCAATATCATTCATGCAGACGTGTGCGGATCCATGGAGGTGACTTTAATTGGTGGCTGCAGGTAATTTTTGATTATTTTTATTGACGATCATACACGCATAACCTTTGTTAATTTTTTGAAGGCCAAGAATCAAGTGTTTAAATATTTTTGGGGATTCAAATCTTTAGTTGAAAATCAACAGAATGAGAAAATTAAAACATTTCGATCTGATAATGGTCTGGAATTCTGTAATCCATTGCTTGACAGTTGCTTGGCTGAAGCTGGTTTAGTACATGAAAAGACTAATACGTATACCCCAGAACAAAATGCAATTAGTGAACGCCTGAATAGAACTTTGATGCCGGACTAGACAAAACTTTTTGAGCTGAGGCCGTAAATACAGCTGTTTAGCTTAGGAATTTCTTCTGATAGTTTATTAGCTTAGTTTTATTAGTTTGTTTGTGTATTAGCGAGAAGGTAGGGTTAAAACCCAACCCGGAAAAAACAAGAGTAATGACAAACGACGAGGGAATCCCTATAAATTTAGGAAACAACCAAATTGATTATACAAATGAATATATTTACCTAGGACAATTAATAACAGATAATAATCCGATGCACAAAGAAGTTGAAAGAAGAATGACCAATAGCTGGAGAAGGTACTATGATTTTAAAGAGATTGTGAAAGATACAAACCTTCATATGAATATAAAAAGCAAACTATTTAACACCTGCATATTACCAGTTTTCATGTACGGAAACCAAAATATGGATCTTATTACAAAACACTAGAAAACCAGCAACATGCCAATATGCAATGGAAAGAAGTATGATGAATGTAAAAAAGTCAAAGGGTATAGAATTTACGACCCAAATAAGAAGTGTGTGTCTGTAAGCAGGGATGTCATAATTCAAGAAAACTTGAAGAGTAACATAGACGACAAGATATAAGTTTCAATGAGAAAAATTTCAGAAACGCAACGAGTTAATAGTGAAATAGATGAGTCTGTTGATACAGTTACTAGTGAAAAACCCGAAAATGATACTACCCAGACAGATAATACTGGCCAGGTTAATAACTCTACATTGCAGAATGTAGACGAGATTCCACTCCCAGAAGAACCAGAGGATTAAGACGCCACCACAGCGTTAATATTTCTCAAACTTGAGCATGCAGTCGAATGCTGAGAATCAAAATGATCCAGTTAGTGTTAAATAAGTTCTACAAGATCTCGACAATGACAATTGGATTGCTGCGATCGAAGAGGAACTTTAAGTATTTAAAGATAATAATGCTTGGGTAGTGGTGAGTAAAGTTCCTTAAGGAAAGAAACTTCACTCACCATTTGCCAATCAATGTAAATGGGTTTATAAAAAAAAGTTAGGTAGTGATAGTAGTGTTCGATATCGTGCTCATTTAGTGGCAAAGGGCTTCACCCAGAAACCAGGAGTAGAATTTCACCAGACATTCTAATCTGTAGTGCGTCACTGTATCTTAAGATTGTTATTTGCACTTTCTCTACAATTAGATCCAAATTTTAATCAATTAGATGTAAAAACTGCATTTTTTAATGGCATTTGGAAGAAGATATTTATATGGCTTATCCATAAATTGATTTAGATAGTAATAATAGCAGGAAAATCGTTTAATTAAATAAAGCTATTTACGGATGGGAACAGTCG
Source organism: Eumeta japonica (assembly GCA_005406025.1). Taxonomy (NCBI): domain Eukaryota; kingdom Metazoa; phylum Arthropoda; class Insecta; order Lepidoptera; family Psychidae; genus Eumeta; species Eumeta japonica. The sequence continues at coordinate 558,481 of BGZK01000022.1, forward strand.
TCAAGATCGTGGTATGAAAAAGTTGATAAATGTTTGACAGAATCAGACTTCAAAAAAGGAGCCGTGCGTATTCATAAAAGTTCATGATAATTTTATAGTAATTATTGCTTTGAATGTGGATGATTTCTTTGTGTATTCAAATTGTAAAGTAGAGACAGATAATTAAAATTCAGTATAGATTTCTAAATTTCAAATTAAAGATCTTGGACAGATAAAGCAACGCTTGGGAATAAGAGTAAATATTGATAATAAGAATAATGCTTGTACTTTAGATCAGGAATAATACATTGATCAATTGTTGATTTTTAACATGAAAAATTGCAAAGAGGCTAGTACACCTATGGAGTCAAAACTAAACATCGATAAAAATGATAATGTTAAAGACACTAATATTTCATATCAGAAATTAATAGGCAGCCTCATGTATTTGTCTGTGTTAACAAGACCTAACATAGCCTTTAGCGTTAGTTTTTTAAGTCAATTTAATTCTAGTCACACTAGAACACATTGGAATTATGCTACACGCAGTCTCAGGTATTTAAAGAGGACTAAACATTATTACATAAATGCAATGGCGATTTCAGCATCGCCACGTAAGTCTGCGATTTGAATTTTCCTTTACAGTCGCCTCGGAGTACCGATTTTTGAGGTGTGCGGGCAAAATGATGGACAGCGTTTCGATATTCAGACTTATTTATTGCAGCACGTGCTTCAAAGTGGTGGTCGGAGTACAACTGCGACGGATGCATTTTTTTTTGTAGTTCTCCCCATGCGAAAAGGGTGGGGAAGGAGGAGAAAAACCTATTATGGGCCGTCCATGCGCCCGGGCACACAGGTGTGTCCGACTTTCACAGACTAAAAATCTCTGAACAACTTGCGTATGCGGTGGCGCAAACAAAACGCTGTGACGCCTTCATCTAAAACGCGGCCATTTTGGCATGGTGATGCCGTCAGCCCGTGACTACCCTATGGGTGTCTTTTTAAGCAGACACCTCGGCATAGGAGGTCACGTGAAGTTTACAGCTCGGACTGCAACTTCAAAGGGGGTCTCCGGGAGGCGCGGGAAACGCACCGGATTGATGACCTTTAACGGTCGTAATGATTGTATTAGTCCTTACTCCTATTCAGTAACCATCTTATTTAATTCTATTAGTTTTTCCACCTCGACGGTGAGATCGTCGGGCGAATCTATCAGGACATACCGTGGTCTTCTGCAAAAGTGATTTGGAGGAGGTGGCTCGTATGAAACGGCCTCAATTAATAAGGGATTCGGGTGGCTATTCGCTACATCGAAGAAACGCTCTGATGCGTCTTTCATAAACTTGGAAATAGTTGAGAGTTCTAGATCTCGGTGAAGTGTAGCGTTTTTGACGTACCAAGGTGCGTCTTCCGCTGCAATTTATAGATGGCGCATCTGCCTGCACATATGAGCTGTATACATTACATTCGAGAGGGCGTGGCCATGCACGTCGCATATTTTACGTATGAGCGCCACATGCGCTAGGTATACCGATTCGCGGTCGTACTATATAGACCGCCAAGGTTCTCGGTCTCTCACTGGTCCCTCCTCCCGTTAAGGTACAATTTTATGTGCGACTCATATGCGCATCACAATGATTTCATATTTATAATACGAAAAAACACAATAAAAACTAACAAGACAAGAAATTCCACTAAAACACAATAAATATACACAAACAGGCAAAATAGATAAGTATCAGAATGAACAATTCTTAATAGCTAATCCCTATCTGGGTAATAAAAGACAATGATTTGAACTCTTTAATTAAACCACGTACAAAAATACAATGAAATACAAAAGAAAATCCTTAAGTCCGTTTTTATAAATCATACATATTTATTTACAAATTGTCACTAAGAACGCGGCTGTACGTAATAATAAGGTATGTAAAAAGAAGCTTGAAATTATTGGGATTTGTTTATGCCGACTGGGCTTATAGTAGTATTGACCGGAAATCATATACAGGGTATAGCTTTTTGATGTCAGGGGGTGTCATATCATGGGAAAGCAGAAAACAGAGGATTGTGGCTCTTTCGGGTATGGAAGCAGAATACATACCAATGGCAGAGATACGTAAAGAGTCCATGAATTTGAGGGTATTGTTGTCTGAAGTCACTAATCAAGATGTATGTCCTAATACTTTATACGATGATAGTCTAAGTGCTCAAAAACGTATTCTTAATAATGCTATAGATAGAAAAAGTAAATATATAGACACCTATTATCATTTTTTAAGAGATGCTGTCAATAATAATGTTGTAAATATTAAATATATGTGTACTAATGATAAGCCAGCAGATGTTCTCATAAAGGCACTTGGTGTAATATTGCATTACCAATGGATTGAAGCCATGGGACTCGTTAATTAATAAAATTTATTATTTCACGGTTTCATGTGATGAAGTGGGTGTGTTAAAATTGATAGTTTAATACATCGAATGAAACCAATAACGCCATCTATTGATAATGTTATGTACTAAATGCCTGATTACTTAATTTAATAATATGTGTTTATAATCTGACGGTAGACTGTTTTTTGTAATCTTCTTATTCTAAAGACGAATATATAGTTCTTAGATAGTCACAGTTGAGGCAACATGTTTTATTTTCTAATAAAATCAAATATCACGTTTTTAGTTTTTTTCTTAATTCCGTTTCCAAAATGAATACTCTTAAAGGATCTCGGTGTGTATAATTCTGTTTATCTAACCGCTCGTCGCTGCTGTTTTTTAAAAACCCTTTTTTACTTTATATGGGAATTTGACTACAATATATATATATATATATATATATATATATATATATATATATATATATATATATATATATATATATATATATATAATGAAAATAGGTTGTCTTTGTTCGCCAATCACGTAAAAACTACTAAACGTATAGACATGGGACTTGGGCCATTCGATGCGGGATGATTTGCAGATGGTTCTAGGCTACTCATTTTTCGAATTCCGTAAATCCTTCGCCATTTTATTTATAATAAAAATTACCCAGCGAAGCGGGCGGGTCAGCTAGTTATCAATATAATTATGATTTCTGGGATGTCTGTTTGTTTCGCTTCCACGCAGCAATGGAGTAACAGAATCGAGATGATTTTTTTGTATAGATGTATAAAGCTAGGGTTACAATGTGATATGAGTTACGTTTCATATCCAAACATAAATAATGGTTCAGTATAAAAACCATCTCTATATGTACAAAATGTTTTAGTACAAAATGTGATATGAAGAAAGACTATGGTCCAAATTAATACACACAATTCCTTTTTTATGCCGGATAAGTAAAGTTACTATGGGATTTTATACAATTTTTGACAGAGAATATTGAGATTTGCGTGATAGGTGTTTGATATGTGTGAACAAATCAGAATCAATATAGACAACTTTTTCATAGGTTTGAAATTTGACACAAAAATAAAATATTATTTATTATACCTGAAAAACATATATGTAATGCATGAATATATATATGACAGCGGAGTCTAAATAAGTACTATTACATTTTTTCTGTATTTACAAGTATGAAGGATTGAAGACACGTAGTTCACTTGAGTGCACTGTATATGACGTCATATAATAGAGATTAAAGAGCGTGACGCAGTGGCATGATTGTCTGGCTGCTTGACGCAACCGTGCGACGCTCGATGCTTGTACGTTTTCAATTCAAACCCTAAGTGAGAAGCTTCGCTTTATAATAAAACACGTGGCACCTGGGGACTGCTGCGGTAAAGCTATTGCATAGTATTTTTATCAACTTATGCAATTATAATAATTTTATTTATTTTATTTATGCAGTATTTTTGAGGAGGTGCCCTAACGCCGAAATCTAAAGCAGGTATGAGTCACCAGATTGGTGGGCGAAGATACGCCACCCCAACCTGATATTTCAGAAATGTCACAAAAGTTCTACTATTCATCGATATGGCAAAAGTAAAAAGTATCACCGCAAAATTCGGTCGGAGTGGGGTGCTGTTATTTTCGTTACGGAATTTTTGGATTCGGTCTCTACGCTCAAGGCCCGCGATAGAAGCTATGCAATAGCTTAAAAAATACATTATTTCCACAGATTTGCGGTCCAACAGCCACTATGTGGGTGTAGTGGGAGGAGTGTCAACTTCCATCAAAGAATTCCCGTATCTGGTGTCAATATGGAAAAACGGCGTGCTCCATTGCGGAGGGACGATCGTCACTCGTCAATATATTTTGACGGCCGCTCATTGCGTACGCGACGAGTTAGTTGATCGGTTTTTTGACAATAGAAGACGCGTACGAGCACATGCCCTACGGATCATCCCAGTGTGAACACCCCGTTCGCATTAATTGTCGCAACTCTGTGGTAGCTCTCAACGCATTGCCTGCTTTCAAAGAATATTTTTGTATTCTGTCCTATCAGACTTTTTTTGAAAATTATAATAATTGAGATGAAATATATTACGTTGCAAAAAATGAATGTGAAAATGGATGAAAATTAGTCTCTTGAAAATTTATATAAATATAAAAATAAATGCATTCTAAAAGTTTGCCAAGTTCTTTTTCAGCTTAATCGAGGATAAATATTTTATCTTTAAAATATTAGAGTAGTGCTAAAGGAGATTTACTTAAACCTGTTGAAATTCAAGAATAACAATAACAATTAAATCATATTTCACAGAAATTCTTTCGACAGTTACATTTTATAAGCGACTATATAAATATCAATCTGATGACATTCACAAACATGTATAAGGTACAACCGGAAGACGGAGACTGGAGAAATTATGGTAACATTCTTTTAGAATGGTAGAACCATGCTATAGTCAACTTTGGTGCAGCACGAAAATGGTCTGTCTCGTTCTGTGAGATACAACACTTTAACAGAACACACGTGTAAATTAACAGCCTCCACTGTTGGATTTCGTACAGTGAGTGAGAATTTCGGTGGCCCACTCCCTTTAATCCCTCCACGCCTCTCTCCATCAATTCCTCCTCCTCTGATATCCTATTAGTACTCAAGAGACCGGCAACGCATTGGTGATTCCTCTGAGTGTAATGGGTGGCGACTCACTGGCGGCTCGCAAGCTCGTTTGCGTCTCAAAAATGCTACATAAAAATCAGTTTTAAGAACCATTAACAATCAGTCGTTTTTGCTAAACATTGACCGCTAATGAAAATATTTTATTATATTTCTTGTTGTAATATAAGAACAAAATTACAATTTAATCAAAACTGACTAAAATATACAGAAAGTGTATGTTAATATTTAGAATTCTTTATTCTATATTTCTATCGAATTTCCAAAATGACAATTAAAAAAGATTCTTTTCGTCTAAAAGTTGTTTTTAAATTCACTTGATTCTATTTACACTAGAAGAACGATTGGAAAAAAGTATGTGTAGCCCTATTAATAAATTCCTCGATTTTACGTTTTATCAACTTTCAAACCGAACGTATATTTTTTGGTGCGAAATCGGTGGGTCCATTATGTTGGCTTAGGACGAGAGAGACGGTGTAGTTATGACGTCAAAATTACCTCAGGATGTGAAGCTTTGCCGTAGAGGGCCCTCGGCTGACGTAATTCTGGCGTCATAACGACATAGACAAGATCGTTTTAAATTGAGACAATCGGGTCCTAGTACACGATCACATATATCAACGAGGGTGACCAGTAACAGATTAAATAATATTACAGGAGCAGCTTCGTTTATTCCGTACTCGTTGGCACGTCGGACTTAGAAAGCGGAGGGGAGAGGTACAACGTTAAAACGATAGTCAAGCACAGTAAATACAAGTCCGGTAGGGATTATGATATAGGTCTCTTGGAAATCGATGGTACTTTAAGTTTCAACGACAAAGTGGCGCCGGCGCAATTACCTGACAAAGCTATTAAGTTTACTGAAGGCACATTCTTCAATATCACCGGATGGGGAGATACCGAGGTACGTGTCATCACACGTACACACAATTCATTTTCATGCAAGCTCATCAGCCTGCATGAAAAGTTTGATGGATGTCAGTAAAGCAAGAGAGATATACAAGCTTCATGACATGTGGAAATCTATAGTCTTTGCCTACCTATATAGATATATAGGCCGACCGAGAAAACGGGATAGGAAGAAAACATTGTGTATTTTCATCAGTTACTGCCATTTTTTTTACAGTTTGAATTATTTTTGGGAATTCGTAGTTATAAGGAGGCCCTATAGTCTCGTCTTGTCCTTCCGTTTGTCCGAGCGTATGTCACTGCTTTATAAATTTTGCATTTGTCAATTTTTCTTATGAGATCGTACAGGTCAATTGCGTATAACAAAATTTAGGTGTAGTCTGTCATACAAGAATTTCATCCAACGAGACCTCTATTTCATGAGGCGTGGTAGATTTTTAAATGAGTGTTCTTCTAAGACAATAGTTTTGCGGGTTACTAGTTTTTAAAATAGCTAACACAAAGTTAAACGCTAGGAATATAGAAGAAGAGGCCTTCTAATTTTGAACCATATATTTTAAAACAATGAAAAAGAAATACGAGAATATGGTCTTATAACTTATTTCAAGTTTAGTATGTGGATGCATGGCTTTATGTAATTGCAAAATGGATGCAGGAGTTCGGGTCTTATGTTATCCGGTTTATTAACGATCCGATACTTCAGACAAAGTCAGTAAATTTAAAATGATTTAGTCGATGTTATGTCGTCAAAATGACGTCATTCGCTTTAACTTACATAATTACTCTGCAAATTCGAGGTTTCTATGAGAATTGGGGCGCTTAAATGTATGGAACTACTTTTTATCAATACTTTTTTTAATGTTCGTATTTGCCGTAGCAAATTATTAATAAAGCGTGTTGTAAAAATGACCGCTCAAATAAATTCATAATTTGAAGTGTTAGTTGAAATAGTTATCATTATAATTATAAATTAATGAAGAATTAATCTTTTGAAGAGATTTGAGCAGAGAAAAAAGTGAAGTATCGTTTTCAGTGGGGGGGCAGCCAATCTAGAACACTCTTGCGCACCCTAGTGCCCTGGGTAAGCGGGACAACCTGTAGACAGGAGTATACCGGTACAACGAAAATAACAATAAGAATGCTTTGTGCTGGATCAGAGGGGCATGATGCTTGTCAGGTAAGAATTTTTAAAATTTGGCGAGAAACAAGGTCTCATAGCACAAGTAAAGAGAAAAACGCAAGAAAATAATAATTTGTAGTTACAATTACGAAAAAGAATTATTTTTTCCATTACAAATTAACATGGACCGTGATGTAAGCCGATGAAATGGGAGAAATTTTTCGACTTCCCGCTATGAAAAGTTAAAATTTTCCAAATATCTGATATTTACAAAAAATTGAAAAAAAAAACCACAAAAACATAATCGTGTACGGAATTCTTAGGGTACGAGTTCTATTCGCACTTGTCCGATGTTTCTCTTACATTTGAAATGTTTCTAATGTAATAATAATTGCAATGGGTGGAAAAATATTATTTGTACCATACAAGAGTTTCTTCATTGCATGCGAACATACCTAGTATGGTTCCAATGACCACAATATAATGAGATGGAGTCGAAAACAACACTTATTGTTATTAATTTTAGGGTGATAGCGGCGGTCCGCTCACCTTGAACGGCCTGGTGGTCGGTGTAACTTCCGGAGGTAAATTCTGCGGACGAAGACAGTACCCTTCCATATATACCAAAGTGTCGAGATTTCGCACGTGGATAAGGAATGTAGCACACATTACGGACGAATGATTTAGTAAAGCTATCATAAATATATATAATAAACATCTCTCGATTTATATTGCAATTTATTTTCCTAAACTTTCATAGCTTATGTGGTATGTTATATATAAATGTCCTTATAAATAATTTCAAGAATATTATAGTGAGCGATATCAAATTTTCATTACACTGATGGATTGATCTGCGCACGCGTCGGCTATGTATAAAATGTGTACGTACCTGTCAAAGTTCAGCGACTGTGGAATATAGATAAGAACTTAAAAATATGAAGGATAGACGTTTTGTATATAAAAAAAAATGGTTTGATTTTTAGTTACAGTACTTGATCTTTTATTATTACATATTAATATGTACATTGTAGAATAAATCTTAATCTATAAATTCCTTGACATGCGTTCGTTTAAATTGGTCAAACTGATGAAAAATCATGTATAAAAAACAAAAAAAAAATTTTTAATGTGTCTACTTTGTGAGCGGTAAATTGGGATACGATCAAAAGTGCCTGAACTGCGCGTTTGGAAGTGACCGGGGACATGAATTCGATTCCCACGCAAGACAAATATTTATTTAATTAAAAATTAATGTTTTCTCGAGTCTTGGTGTTTTTTGTCTGTCATGTGTATGTATTTGGAAAAAGTATATATGTATTGAATCGACATCTCAGACCTACAGTGCAGACCTCTTTGTCGAGTATGAACGCACACAGGGTGCTGTGTTTGTGTCCGAGAATGTTTATTTATCAAATTCGCTTCAACGACGTCATCTTCATAGTGAAACTAGATATAGACTGCGAATCAATTTCGGTAGTATTTTACGACTGTAATAACGTCGTTTAAAAGCATGCTTTTCATTTGAAAGGTGCTGGGTTCGAATTCTAACCAAAAAAAAAAAATAATTGACCAATAAGGTTTTGAATTAAGTCAACTGCCTGCGAATGATGTAATGCGCAGACTCAAACTTGCCCAATCCTTCCTTCTTCGTACGTTTCTATTTCACGACATTGCGACGCTTTCGTGACTAACTTCACAGCGGCAGAGTTTCATGCATTGTAATGTTGTAGTCGGTCCCGCGCTTAACGGCCACTAGCCGCGCCAATAGACACTTGACTAAAGTGGATCCTAAATAAAATAATTTTTTAACTGAATCCCTTAGCAGTGAGACGATTCAAACAGTTTGATTTATGAAAGCCATTTGGTATCATACTGTATCTTATTACAAGATATTTATACTATACGGCATTATAGTCCTATATGGTTGGTAGTACGAAACCCTATGGACGTGTAAGTGATTATTTTTCTTCCATTATAGATAATGCTTTCATACAATAAGAGACAAATGAATCGGTTAATTTCCCAGAGGGATAAGTTGTGGCGTAACGAAGAATTTGTTATCCGTCTCGAGATTGTTGCTGGGAGTTGTCCGAGAGCCAACGATTAAAAGGGATGTTGGAACTTTTAAAAAGTCACAATTTTCTACTTTTATTATTGAATGTAATAAGATAAGCTCTACCGTGGTAGATCCAAGACATAGTTTAAATGCCAGCATCAAAAAAAAAAAAAAAAATGGGCCAGGGCTTACCGGTGTAAGATATCACAATCTCACAGAATATGGATTTGAAGAAGATGCATCAGTTGTTTCGTTTTGTTCAGTGATTGAGAATTCCGGTGACCTGCTTTCCCTTTCCGCTTTCCATCAGCATGATATTCCTTTATAAAATATCTTGTTTCCTCCCACTACGTCGGCAACGCACTGGTGACTTCTGCAGCGTTGAGAGTGTTACTATATATTTTTTAATGGCTTGTCTGTTCGTTTGCTCCTCGAGATGCATATATAGAACGACATGAGCTTGATTTTCCATTTTTTTTCAGTGTGCTTACAAAATGTATTTTAGTGACATTAATTTACATAGACGATTCTTACAATTCCTCCTTTTAGTGTTATCGGACATGCATTTATTTCTATTTTGATTCCGTTTCTTTCCAAAATATACATGATTCACCGGTGGCTCAGGTGGCGTGAGCGTGCAACGAATTATTTCCATTTTTATATCGATCGATGACGTTTTCAACCATGATCCCGTTCTCGATTTTATACAAGATAAACCCATATTGTAACACCAAAAATACACGTGATGTCGCAAATGTTTTCGTGATTTAACGATCTTACTTACGCGTTGATTCTGATACTAATCTTGATCGTCATTCCGAAACCGAATTGATATTGAGCTTGATCCCTCTTTAGCATTGTTGCTATCAATAACTGATCGGTAAAAGTAAATAATTCGTCCTACGATCACGAAGGCAAAGTCGCGAGCAGATGATTTATAAAATATACATATATATTTATAAATTATTGCCTATATATTATTCTGATGTATAATCAATATTACATTACTGACAAGTTTTAGCTAATTCTGTTCAACCGTTAAAGAGTGTTTGACTAACAAACATACAAACTTTAATATTTATAGTACTAATACAATGTATATATATATATGGCGTATATATATATATGCCAGTAATAGTTCTAGAACAGTCGACTCATGTGTCATCATCACCTTTATTTGCTGCCTATCCCATAAGCATGTTATCTTGATTGTAAAGATCATATTATGTAGAATTGTTTTCTGCTTTATTTATAGAAGATTTGTATGCGGCATGAAAGTTCGTACGAAATATATTAATAAGAAATTATTTGTTCTCGATGTTACATTTTCAAAAGAACATTATATTCAATTTCGTTAAATAAGTTTAAAATTCATATAATACCTTCTCTCGATAGATGTTGGAGACTTTACATAACTCTTTACATAATTCATGACTTTTTATGACATAATTATGGACTTTACATAATTCATTTACATGAATTATGTAAAGTCCATAATTCTACAACTTATTAATATAATTTTTTATTCTGATTTATCTAATTTTTATATTGTTTCAATTGTTGACGCTATCGTATTTTTATTTTCATTTTTGCTGTTCCTCATACAATAAATCAACCCTTGGTTATAAACTTTTACTCATTTACTAAGTTATGATTTTTCATAATTTCCCAAAAAAACTAGAAAGATTCTTGGATCTCTGCTAAGTAGGGTGGTGTTTGATTTTTAAGTTATGATTTTTTGTAATTATCCAAAAAAAATAGAAAGATTCTTGGATACAATATAAATATAACTTCTACTTTAATAATATAATCATCTGCATAAAGATGCTGTCTGTAATGTGTTCCTATGACATATTTTAAACAAGGAGAAAAATTTACTATTACAAACAAAGACTATGTATTTTTTATTTACTTTTTACATCGTTACAATTTTATACATATAATAAAATTGTAACGATGTCAATCCTGTATATAAGACATTATTTTTAAAAATGGGTGCGTCTACTTATGTATGCGCGTGAGAAGTTATACTTTACATTAATTAATTTAATAATAAATTTAAAAATTAAATTTAAGTTTAATCATTTTTTAAATATTTATTATTTTGTTAATTTAATATTCACTTTTCATTTTTATCAATAAGTTTTCATTAAATTTGTTTATTTGTTTTTACAATTATTTATTCAATTTAATAATAAATAATAAAAATTAATATTTTGATTTGATGTTTGATTTTAATTTTTATCGCAAATTTTTTATTAAATGTTTGGTTAAATGTATTTTTTTATTTTGTAAATATTATATATCCAATAATAAATATTTAATATTAGTACTTTAATAATATTTAGTATTAATTATATTAAATAATAATATTGTAACTCATATCAATAAATAATACATAAGGATAGTTAACCTCAATTATATTGGAGCACTTAAAATGTATATAAGTATTTTTCGCTAATATTTACAAACTTTGTCCATGAGGGGATTGAACCCGCGACCTTCACGATATTAGCACGACGCTCTAACTAACTGAGCTAATGGGCCATTGAGATGTCGTACGAAAGACCTATATATATCAAAAACCTGTTAATTTTGTGTTACACTGATGCGCGTGCATCTTAAAATTTCACTATCATCATTTTTTCATAACGCGTCTATAACTTCAATACTATTTTATTCCGTTCTTGAATTAAGCCTTACCGAGTCTTGTTTGCGTTTACCACTCCTGTTGAAAAAAAAAACTGATAAAAAACATTCAACAAGTGATGAAACTCAGTAAACTCTAACCGTAACGTCACCGCTCGAGCGGCAGCTGGATGCGGCTGAAGAACAATAAAGAAACGTCCCAGAACCATGTAGTTATGAAAATGTCAACTCGCCCCTACGGCAGTTCATAACTCCATGACCAGAACATTCGAGAAAGCCACGCACGCGCGGCGAGCGGCGGCGGGGGGCGGGGCGGCGCGCGACCCGATCAAACGTATCGATCAATTGGCAGATGGCGTTATGATCTCCAACGAAATAGACGGATAAGTGAGCGGCGGCGTTGCGTGTTTAATGAATACAAACTAGTTTATTTTTTTCATTTCACCAAGTCACAAGAGGTTTTTCTTTCTGCAGTAATGGAACGACTGGCCATCACGCAAAGCAAACAAAAAAAAACTATAAAAATGAAAATTTTAAATTTAAGTTATGAGTAGAAATAAAAAAGACGCTATTTCCTAGATCTGAAGGTATGCATTAATTATAGTTTTAGTTGTACCGAAGTAAAAATTGATTTAAACATTTTTTAAATTCAATAAGTATTCGTGCAGCACGTCTCGTCGCTCTATTATTTCTTCTATTTCTTCTTCGTCGTCTAATGCGTTTTTTTTTTTGGTTTGAGGAAGTGTAAAAATCTTCACGACGAAAGATACCCGGCCACGCGACCTAGAGACCGGGTTATGTGGGATTTTACCCACTAAAAGCACTGGGGTGACTCTACTGTAACGCGTATATTTCCGACCCGGAGTCAATATGCGTTGACGGGCGGGTGATGCGAAACAACAAACACAGTTTGGGGACTTCGCGTCGCGTGGGAAAAGAATTATTGATTATTAACTAGGCGTACCGGCCCAGTATGGGATGAGAGGGAGGTAGTTTTAATTAATCGCATTAAAGTTTATTTTAATCGCCTCAACGAGTGAGGCGTGTTCTATTAAAGAGATTAATTTTTCCGTCGGGTTCGCGGCGGTGCGGAATTTTTTCGCGAGGGTCGCGAGCTCGCTGGTGTCAATAACAGTTATTATCGACATCAGCTGGCTCAGACCGTCTGCGGATGTTGGGTTATTTTTCGCTGCGGGCGGGGCGTTTCGCGGTCCGGCCGCTGCTCGGGCGTAGCTAAGTGTGGAAGAGACGGCGCGCGCGGGCGCACGGCGCGGCGCGGCCTTCTCGGGCGGTGGGGCTCTTTTTGGAGCGCGCGGGCATCCTAGGTAGTTGGCCGTGTGGCCTTTTTGTTTGCATAGGACACAGGCGGGTGGACCGTCTGTGTCCTTATTGCGTGTGCATTGCGCTGTGCCGTGGTCGCCCAGGCATTTAACGCAACGCGCTGAATGAAAGCAATAACGGGACGAATGCCCGTAGGACTGGCAGTTATGGCACTGCCCGGGTAAGGCGCGTTTACGGGGCTGCTCCGCTTTGACGCCGGAGAGGGAGCATACGCTCCTGATTTTGAAGAAGGCGGCTTTAGTCGCCTTGTCTGGGCTAGGAGGTCTTCTTTGACCTCGTCAACAGGTAATTCCTTAGGGACTCCCCTTAGGACTACTCTGATTTCCCGCTCCTCTTTAAGGGAGTAGGTGTGGAATGATATTTTCAGTGTCACCAGCAGATTTTGCAGGTTTCTGAAGTCTGCGATAGTTTTCGCCTGCAGTTTTAATCCCTGGGCGGAATTACGTGCTTGCGAGAATTGGATGTTATTGTCTGCACATTTTTTGCGCAGCTCGGTCCACCGATCCTTGTTCTGTACGAACATGGGTGGTGGTTTCGGGCCACGCGGTGCGGGGGTTGGGGGAGCAGTGACGTCAGCCTCGTCACTTATGCTATTTTTCGCGACCGCGGGAGCTGCCGCTTTAGTTTTACCAGCGTCTACCGCCCCTTGTGAGGCTGTGGTAGGCTGGGAAGGTGTCCTCCAGCTTACGGGAGAGTCGTAGATCGACCGGGTTTTGGCGGAAGCTGTTGCTTCCGCAATATTAGCCTTTTTTGGCTTTTTGGAAGAGGGTGTAATTCTGTAGTACGTAGACCCATCGGAGGCCTGCGTGAGGTATGATGTTTCGGGTTTCCGTTCCGAAGCTTTTGACGCTTTCCGGCGCCGGACCGTGGTGAAGTCAGAGTGATCAGAGGTATCACTCGATTCGGAGTCGGAGGTTGTGCCCTCCGACGGGCGGACGGTGGCTGGCCGTGCGTTCTACTTGTTCAATGCCAGCGGGCATGTTCAAACCCCTATTTCCATCTCTTTCTCGTATTATATTATTTAAGAGACATGATACTTTAATAATGAGACATGCATGTTTCGGATCGGTCTCAATTGATTTTAAAAAACAATCTCCACACACATTCGCGTGTTCGACAAGCCTTTGTTGAATGTTTACCTTTCACTATTAATACGTTTTCCCGAATATGGTGGGTAGTCAAAAGTTTACACACTCATTCTAGTATATTCGAAAAAAAAAAATTTGGGTGCGCTCGTAATTCTTCATATGAAACGCGAAATTCACCATGTTCCTATCTCTGCCTATTGAAATGGTGGACACCTTTCTTAGTAAAAACGATATCTCGAACAAAAAAAAAAAAACACTTACTTTATTACTTTCCAGACATTAACGAGATATTTTGGATTAAAACATATTTTACTGATCAAAACACAATAAACGTTCTGACATTGATACCTAGTTGCTGCCCGGTGAATAATATGCCTATTTGTTTCTCGGCATCGTGCTCTATCCAATAGCAAGAACGATACGTGTATAACACGTGAATGATTTTGATCAAGTAATCGACGTTATCAACATAGCTAGGTGGTTATCTGTCGTTCAGGGACACAATCTATCTCAATGGGAGTGGGGGTACTTTTTAAATCTTACGTAGGAGAAAACCGGACAAGTGTAAATAGGACTCGCGCTCTAAAGGGTTCCTTATAAAACTAATTATGTACGTAGAATCTTATACCAAAAAAAATCTCGATTGATTTTATCTGTTTTAGATACCGATATTGCTTCTGATCATTACAGCTAGTATATGTCGAGTGCCCCAGTGAACCAGTGGTTAGATTGTCAATATTGACAATAGAAAATTGTGAATATTCAAAAAACTTATGAACAAGCCTTGTTATAAATATTTTTGTATGAATTTAATCTATTAGCTCAAAAATTAGACAGGACACACAAAGGTAACGGATCCTGAAGCTAATAAGCCGTAAAATGTATAACTCAGAGGAAAACTCACTTAAAAACTTTTGTGTGTTTTTAAATATCTATTCTATAACAATCCACACCAGAGAGTGCGCCAAAAAAGGTTTCTTTTGTAAATTTTTATCTAATGCTAGTCCACATAAAATATTCCGTGTGTATAAATTCACCGGAATCCACGAATAAATAAATGATACAGTTTTGAGGCTGTTACATACCAAACGGACTGGAGAAATTGTAAAGGTTCCTTTTCTGCCTTTGGCTGTGGAACCTTGAAACTTGCATTATATTGTTAAATATATTTTTAAATACGAAAATTGTAGTATTTTGAGTAATATGAAAAAGATGTGCCTGTGATTTCACAACCTTTTATTTTAGGTTCGGTCTAAAAATGTCAAAAATAGAAATTTATGTTTAGTCCTTCTAAAGAGCAACATAAAATTAAGTAAAATAAAAATTGTGTAATATGAAAATAGTCACTACTACAACGTATTTCGTTAGATATTGAAGTTGTCTAAGTTTGTCAATTCTCGTTGAAGTGCCTTATTCAACGAATAAAAATCAAGTAAAAATACATGCATACAAAAGCTTTTCTCAATCCTTAAATAAAATAAGTATTTACTTGTTTATTTTGTTGTCTCCAACAGATAATCGTCTCATAGATTGTTTGGCAACTGCCCAGGTATTTCAAATGAATTTTGCAAAAAGCGACTGGTTTTACAATAATTTTTCATTCGAAAAAGTTATGGGTTTCTAGGACACAAATTGAAAACGAAAATAAAAATGCCATAGATATTTACAAAATATTTGTAGTGTCATAATTTTCATTGAATTCTATTTATTTTGCGCTTCAATTTCTCATGTTATCTCGGATCCAGTTCAGATAGGCGGACACTTTAGTGTATATAGTGGGGTATTCTCCTGAGCCGCATGATGCCCCTCTTGACACTATTCCGACCACCACACCTTCAAGAATCAGAGGTCCACCGCTGTCACCCTGGTGAAAGAAATGATGCATCTGATTCTTCAACATTTTACAGTTTCGATACATTTATTACGGATTTAATCCTAAAATTGCCAAATATGGGTAAGTTGGAAAACAATAACTTGTAAATCCTGATTAAATAGAAATGAAACGCAATAGTATAACAATTAAATAATGCCCGGATGAAAATATAATTGTGCAATATTAGTACAAGTATTAGTCTCCATACAATGATTGGTGTCACAGTAGTTTATTCAACGTAACATTAACACAATACAAATGATTTGCGGCGTCTAACGGGCGCCCTGTGAATGTGAAGTGACTGACAGATTTAGTAGACTGTGAAGTGACATTCCATCTTCGAGCGTCGTATTATACAGAAGATCGTGATCTTTGAGTGTTCTGTATAATTGGAGCTATTAGCTGTCCTCATTGTGCTTATTAAGTCTAATTATTATTAGAAATTTCTCTCCGATAGCAATAAAACCATTTTTAATTCCGACATGACATGGGCTATTTTAGGATCACGTGGAATTTGTTCTGGGGGCGGTGAGTGATATCACTCACCGCTTTGATAATATTGTTTTTATTATACTTTTGTATTACGAAGACAATATCTGTATATTAGAAACATAATAACATTACGTCAGTATCAATCATCTTCTGTCTCAACAATACAAAAGTTCGTCTCACCCGACAAGCGTCTTGTCCTATTGTGCCCGCGCAGATCATTTTACTATTAACAACAGTTGCACGATTATAGATTTCTTTGCAAGTTTTCTTATTGAATAAAGGCACGCGCGTGCTCCTCAATACTGTTGATATTTCGCCATCAGTCTGAAATCATTTAAACTTCATGAACCATTTAGAACTAGATGCAATGTTCCTGAAAATAACCCGTAGGTACACTTTTTACTGTGAATTGTTCACCACTAAATTGAAGTGATGGTTTTTAGATGAACAGGAGTAGATTTGAAGCATAAAAGCGATCTAAAATTACAATAATATCAATGTAGCTTTTCATTAATAGTTCAAATGATTCGCTTGAGTTTGAAATATTATGCGTTAGAAATATTGTTTTTGTCGTATTAAGTATATCGATGGTACATTGATTGAATGATTAGCACGTGTTCACCCTTATTATAAATTACATTTTTTAAGTAAATAAACAAATTATAAGAAAAACGAGAAAAATGAGAAATGTGAAGAAGAAAGCCAGATAAAAAGAATAGAAAACCCTAGTTACAATTAGTTGTTCTTACAACTTTGTTTTACTTTAAATCGTTGTAATGGTGACATAAATACAAAGCAAATGAATAAAAATTAGACAAGGACGTAAAAGACGTATTTAAGAATTTAATAAGGAGGAATTCCATGGATTCGATTTAAAAAAAAATCAACTAGTATTTAAATTTACATTGAAAGTCAAATGGAGTGTACTATTAAATCGCATCTAACACGATATATACGTTTTTGCGTGTAGCCTCACCTGTTTAATAGTAGTTATAGATAAATAACACTAAAATTATTGTTTGTAAGCTTAAATAAACGCTTTAGAATTTAATGCATTAAATTCATCAGAGTTTTATAAATGCTTATTTTTAATGCACATTTATCCGTTTAGAGGATAAATGTGCATTAGCATATCCTTGTTCTCCGCATTCATAATAAAGATATTATTTTGTTATGGCATTTTTGAGAGACAAATGAACACGCGAGCCATCACAGATATAATGGTTACCGCTTTCGATGGACACTTGTAACTCAAGAGGACACACTCGCGTTGCAGTCGTCTTGGGTAGGAAAAATATATCTGATCGAAGGAAAACGGGCTGATGGAGAGAGGGAGTGAGGTAATAGAGGGGGAGTGTGCTACTGGGACTCTCGCTCACTGGAAGGAACGCAAAGCGGACTTGTTACTTTACGTCTGTATTTTATGAGAGTGTGGCAATTCACCGAGCAGGTCCATTTTCGTGCTGCAGCCAAGTTGACCACAGCGTGAGTTTGCCATTTTTGATCGTTACTGAACAATAGATCTTTTTATAATAATAAATGAGCATGTGTGATTAATAATTAATCAATGCGACAGACAATGACTTACCGTTTCCGAGCCCCAACCGGCGACATTGAAAACAGTGTTTCGAGGTAAAGTTACGTCATATTCAGGTAAATGAGCCTCAGACACTCTGCTGCTGAAAACCAGAGATGTTGTGAGTTTCAGGAGGCAGATGTCGTTCTGGCCTTGGTCGTTGAAATGATCGTGCCTTATGATCTGTTCCAAGTTGTGTCTTTGACCCCCTTCCTGCGTCTCTATGTCGGCAGTACCAGCTAGGACATAGTATCGGGAAGTATCCCTAGAAGCAAGAGACGCCGGTCGTACATTAAGAGCATGCTTCGTTTTGATGCCCCATTAGTACCATTTAATATGGATAGGTAGTGATAGGTCAACAGTTTTGTCATGATTGGAACGGAACTCCGAAAAAACTGGTACCGATATCTGTACAAAGTTTTAAATTAATCAATAGTTTAGAAGCGTCAACTCAATTTATTAGCTTACTGCAGATTGTCTCTTTTTGTACAATCCATTTGATTTTACGCTACTAAGTCTTATGTATGGAAAGAGCCGATCCCAATGCTCGTCCATGGTGCGATGAGAATTCGCTTTTGAAGATTCCAGAATCTTCTTCGACGTGTAATTTTGTTAAGTTGATTTCTTTCACCGCTAAATCGAACTATGTTTGATATTTTTTCTAAGGTAGATATATTTAGAATTAATGATGCGAACTGCCGAGACCTTGATATTACGTCTCCTGCGCATCGAACGAACTTGTGAACTACTAGAATCATTAATGGACTGCTCAAGCGCATCAATACTAACAACAAGATGACGCAACGGCCGGATGTCAAAACGAATCTATCGTTGATTATCGTTCCGCCGCAGTGGAACTTCCCTCTCTTCCACAGCGACACCAGGTATGGGTAGTCTTCGATGCGAGCCGGTTCACCTCCAACGATGCCGACAAAGCCATTGTGCGCGCCTTTAAATAAGATGTATTTAATGGCGTGTTGCGTCAAAACTAAAAAAGTAATCCCCTAACATTCGACAGATAACGTATGGACAATCTGTCAAATCTTACGGATGATGTTTACGAATTATGTTTTTAGTTTTGACGCAAAACGCGGTTAGCGTCATAATGATTTTACACGTTGTGTTGACGTATTTTATGAATACCTTATAAATAAAAAGTGATCTTGAAATTGAGATGTGATTGTTGTCTGTATAAGTCACTCGAGTATTGTAATTATTAACAGCTGAAAATTAGAGATTATAGCGCGGCCAAATTCTGTAAACAGCTTAAAAAAATCATAATTTAGGGACAGAACGATTGATAAGGATTCAAATTCTAACGCTTTGTATACGGGGGCAAGTGTTTCGCCTGCTATCGCGGTTTGTAGTTCGACAAACATGTACGTCTGTGAATAACAAATAAATGTTAGATTGTGAAAAACTCTAATTTACTAGAATAGGTTTTAATTCATATTAATAATACACAGAGAAAATGTCTATGTAATAATAATAAAATAAAAAGGACAATACTCGGTGTTTCATATTGTTGCTACTATCTCATTTTTCCTTAAGTACCTGCATATTTTTAATATTTGTGGATGCCTGTCTGGGATCCAAATGCGAATTATTCCATTTTACAAACTATATCCACATATTGTGAAACATATACACTATGTTGACACCAAAATTAAAAACGTGAACTTGTAAGCTTTTAGTATCTGACTTTATTTCGCAAATGCGTAAAATATGCATATGTGGCCATTAAAGTAATCTTAAACTTTAAAACAATAAAAAATAAATATAATGCTACTCACCGTGGGCACAAAAGCCGCAAGCAAGAAAAAAGTCCAGCAACACTAAAGCGGTGTTAATTATTTTTGTTAAATTCCCCATTTCGTTTCAATTTTGCGGAAATCACGAAAGCAATGCAAAATAAACTGTGAGCTAATCGTATATATAGGCAGACTGTATTGTACCTATTTTTATCAATAAATGAATGCTCTAATTAAGGGCGATACGCCAATCAACGAGTGCAGAGCATTTAAGGTCATTGTTTTTATCGCTCTAGATGGATTTTTCAAATTACTAATTGGTTCAAACTTCGAATAATTAGTATTTGTTTTAGTAATTACTATCGAGCAAAATCGGGTATTATTTTTACAATAAAAATATAAACTTTTAATAATAGCCTGAATCCGATATTCCTTTGGGTCTCGAACTAATCAAATACCAAATTTTAGATGTTCCGACGCACAAAGTCTAACAAGAATTTAACCGTAAAATTCATTACCTGTTTGGCAACTAGCACTAGATGCAAATCATGTTCATTTAAATCATGAAAATTAAGCTATGAAATTGAAGCATAAGCAAATTAAACCATGAAAATTAAGAAGAATTACAAGAGAAATCCAAGTGAAGAATCTACCTACGTGTTCGCCTAACTTCATAAAATAGAAGAATAATTGTTTGCAGACTGAGATCATCAACCCAAGCATCGAGCTGCAGCTGGAGTTGACCAAGAGTCAAGGTTGGAACAAGCAGTGAGAAAACTAAAGTATCACATTGTGCGACGAAAATCGACAAGGATAAGGACAAGTGTTCTACCTTTCTTTCACACAATTTACATTCAAATTTTCAGAATATAGCTCAATATTCCTTAATAATTGTGAATCTAAATTCATCGTTGCAATTTAAAGGTTGCTGTAAGTCAGAGCGATTTTTAGGGTTCCGTACCTCAAAGGAAAAAAACGGAACCTTTATAGGATCATTTTGTTGTCCGTCCGTCTGTCAAGTCCTTTATTCTCAGGAACGCGTGTAGGTATTAAGCTGAAATTCATATCAAATAATTAGGTCTACTGTACCTTAGAGCTGTGAAAAAATCTAACTTCTAAGCCAACGCATTCAAAAGATACAGCTGTTTATACCGCAAATTTTCGACACGCGCATGGGAATCAAAACCTACAGGGTACTTTCCGTAAACTCAAAAGCTTGAAATTTTGTACGAAGCAACATCTTATAGCACAGATAAATACATAAATAGATAAATACATGAAAATACATAAAGGAAAAATTGCGACAACCTTAAATTTTTTGGTTACATCACATAATTTTTTTTTTTTTAATAATTATAAACTTGTTACCCATTTCCTCATGAACCCGTAGAGGTATCAAGTTGTATAGTCATACCAAATACTTAGGACGATTGTATTTGGTAAAGCTGTGTAAAAAAAATTATAAACATAATTCTAGTTACCGCAACGACCGCGACTTATCTCTATATTTGGGGAGAGGACAATATTGTATCGCGTACGTACGTCGCGATCTTAAGGATGCCGCGACAGATGGATCATGTAAAAGATATTATTCAAATGACCCCGGGCGTTGCAAACGGCCATTGTGAATGTAATTGTATATAGGTCACCATAATATCAAATTAATGTTGCAATACAATACATAAATACAACAATATATGGCAGAAACTTCATAAGTATACTTCATGTGCTCATCTGATTGTTGTGGGAGACTTCAATATCGATTTTAGAATGAATCCCCAAAATAGAATTTCCACATATATTTCATCAATAAACATGTTTCCGTTAATAAACACTAGCACTACAATAAGTAGTACAACTATAGATAACGTTTTTTCGAACTTCTATGTTAAATGTGGTACTATTCATACCTTTTTCAGTCACCATTTACAGATCTGGTTCAAATTTAATACTTAATTAGTATTTATGAACCAGATTTCTAAATAGTGATTAAAAAACTTTGTAAATAATTAACTTTGATAAAACAACTTTTGCAAGACTGCTGCAAGGCTAGTGTAGGTATTTCAGTTATATTATAAAATAAATGACATGTCTTTATATAAAATAAACGATTACTGAAACGATAAAGAGACCTTTGTCTTAAATTTACACTCCTCCAGCTTTCCACATTGTAATGTTATGGATTTCATTTTGAAATAAAAATACCATAACTATGACTCGATTGTCGTGATGGGTGAACTTTTACTCATATATCTACAGATTTATACGGAACCCTCGGTGCGCGATTCCGACTCGCACTTGGCCGATTTCTTTTCCATAAAGCTAATAATCATTAAGTTTACTTTCCATTTACCTACCTGAAAAATATTTTCAACTCATACGATATGATAATTTATTTTAGTGTATAGATATTTACGGCAAATAAACCGCAATTATTTATTTAAAACTTTAATTTTATGTTAAATTCATCTTTGTAATCCTTATAACGAGTACACTTCTATCACGGTACTTAGTTTATACCGCCGGTAATTGCAGGTGATAATCATTCGATCGCAAACATCATCGTACTACTGGAGCCAGTACACTCGTCCTCGCGACCTTGAAATAAGCGGCAAAAACGAGCTGAGCAGACGCAGGTTAGCAGTTGTCGGCGGGGCGAAGAGCGAGACACGTCCATTTCTTTAATTTATTCCAAAATAATTGCTAAATTTTGTAACTATTTATTACTTTCAGAACATGCCTATTGAAGATAAACGGCGGTATAAAGACTTGCTAACAAAAAGAGTATCCGTTAAGGGAAAAATCACTAAGTTCAAAGATTACATAAAACAACGTATCTGCGAACAGTGTTGAGGCATTGTCGGTTAAGCTTGATGACTTGCAAAATGAAATAGTGGTTTCAGATTCTAAAATATTTCTAAGGAAATTGATGAGCGTGAGTGAATACATCGAACGTGATATTATTATTGACATTGCTACAGTAAAGAATTTAATCGAAATTTTTCTAAAAAACTTGAAACGGAGCTGAGACATAGTTCCGCTAATGAGATTTCATGTATCAATCGTCAAAAATCGGATTTAAACTTAAAAGTTCGATGGAACATATTCCTGTTGCTTAAAATTTCGAAAATATAATTCATAGCGATGACCGCATCGCGCCTATAAATAAATTTCATTATATTGCATCTTACTTAGAAGGTGATGAATCTAAAATTATTTCAAGCGTAGAATCTCCAGTGCAAATTATAATGAAGTCTGGTAATGACTTTGTTGTCGATACAATAATAAAAGAATACTAATAAATCACCACACATATTTTTTTTATTTAATGTTGTACATTTGCCACGGGAATCAGAACGGTCTTTGAGAATTTTAGTCGATCACACGACAGAGAATTTAGGTGATTGGACCAGCTTGGGACAACCGATTGACAATTGGAATGTCTTGATTATTTTCAATTTATCTTCTAAGTTGGATGTCAATTACTTAGCTAAATGGGATTAATATCACAGCAATTCAGACAATGATGTACCGACTTTGGATCAGTTTTTTAAATTTGTCATAGATCACGCAAACATACAGAGTCTTTGAGTCGTTACAAATATGACTGCAGGACTTAATAGTAAGCCTTTCTTTTTTTCCCACACGTCAGAGTAGTATGACGGATAACCAAAAACACGTTCGAGATGTAAAATCGTTTGTGACGTCTAGTACTGAGAAAAGTAAAACAAAGTTATAACCCTGCGTTGTATGCAACGAAACGCGTACAGTTTACGATTGCACAGCATTTAAAGTCTAGAGAGTTGATGAAAAAAAATCCACGAAGTTACAATTTTAAAGCTATGCGTAAACTGTCTTCGATATGGGCAACCCGCAAGCGTGTGTCGTTTAGGTCCGTGTCGTGAGTGCAAACGGAAACACAATACTTTGCTGCGCCATTCAAATTCTTTTATTAACTAACACAGTGCAGTCAAAGAACGAGCTGAATCAATTGTGAATTTTTCTGAGGAAAATAAAAAAGTCCTATTATCAACTGCTATAATTGAACTAAAGAATCCGTTAAATCAGAAAGGGATTAAAGTTTGAGCTCTTTTAGAGCCCTGTCAGCCTTGACAGCCAATAATCCTTTATATCAGAATCACTGAAAACAAAATTATCACTAACATCAAATTCCGTTTATTCACTAAAAGTCATTGGGATCGACAATCACATTGCTAATAATGTGATCGAAAGTTGCAATATTCTATTGATGTCATTAATAGCGGACAGGACAGGTCACTTGCTAAAGGGTCACAGGTCACTGACCTTTATTAATACAAACTTTCTAAGAATACCCAATGATATTTGATTGATTGATCCTACATTTTAAAAACCTGAATATATAGTTTTTATAATAGGTGCTGATTTGTTTTGAGACATTCTAGGTACGGAACAACTTTCATTGGGTACTAAAAATCTAAAATTAAGAAACATGAAGCTCGGCTGGATTATGTCCGACTCCATAAATTTCCAAGCTACATCGACAAAAACAACACAATATAATCATACACTAATATATAAAACATCAGTTAAAAACATAGAGAATTTATTTACTAAATTTTGCAATATTTAAGAAATTTCTAAAGGACGATTAAGAACCGAAAACGATACAATTTGTGAAGCTTATATCATAAAGCATACAAAAAGAGACAAAATAGGTCGCTTATGTGTTAAACTGCTCTTAAAGGATATCACTGATGGTCTCGGAGACACATACGAATTAGCTAAAAAACGTTTTATTTTTGGCTAGAAAAAAAGGATTCAAACGAAATTCACTACTAAGGAAGGAATACATTCAATTTATCAATTCAATTTACCGAATGAGATAATCTCACAATACCCAAAACTGTTTAAATCCATTCTATTATTTGTGTCTTCATGTAGTTCTCAAGCAAGAAAGCAAGTCCACACGTCTCCCAGTAGTATTTAATGGCTCAGCTTCTTCTACTTTTGGTTGTTCGCTAAATTATATTTTAATGGTGGGTCTGACTATATAAGATTCACTTTTCTCTATTTTGATTGCACTGCAGACATTGAAAAAATGTCATCGACAGGCCTCAGTAGACGAAGACGATAGAAATTTACAGATCATTCTGTGGAGAGAAAACAAGTGTGTGTGTGTGCAGGAGTGCGTCGAGCCACAGCGAGTACAGTGAAGTGTACTGAGCGACGAGTTTACAACATCATTCTGATCCGGGGTAACGTAACAGTGACAACAACCGATGCACTTTAAGTCGTTCGATCACTCGCGCAACGCCGCGACCCCCTCTCGATGGGGTTGTGCCGAACGTTGCGTCCGCGTTGCGTATCACGGGCGCTCTCGTTTGCGGCCATTCCGCGTTGTGGTCGTGTCGCAACGTATCCCTGCCAGTTATAGACCAGTCAACCACCTGAGAGGTCTTGATAAATTCTTCAAGAAAATTCTCAATCTTCTCATGAAAGGCCTAATCAAAGACGAACAGTTTGGTTTTCGTCCCATACATTTACGTTCCCAGCAAGCTCTCCGCCTAGTTGACTACATCACGGAGGGCTTTAAATATAATCAAAAAACCGTAGCTGTGTTTTTAGTGTAGCTAAGGCCTTCGATAGGATATGGAATGTGGGCTTTATTAATAAACTTTGCGCTGTCGTAGTACCAGATCATTTTATTTTGTGTTTAGACACGAGCATACACACACGATTAAACGATTAATCTGAGCAAGAGTTCTTCAAGGCTCCACACTCCTTCCTTTACTGTACTCTGCATACACAAACGATATTCCACGTCTATCATCAGGCGTCCAACTCACGTTATTCGCAGATGATGCCGCGCTCTTATTTTCTTGCAAGGTACAAAAAAAAACCAACTTTCCTCCAACATCTGATGGCCACTAATGAGCTGAGTCGATGGTTCCGTACCTGGAGGATCTAGGTTAATCCTAATAAGTCAGCCGCTATGTAGTTGGAGTATCGTAAGCATAATAGTCCACAAATTGTCGACTTAGACAGGCCCTACCTTCGACTGTTGAACGTGAATATTCCGTGGCAATTCAATTATAAATACCTGGCAGTCATTCTCGATAGAAATCTTCGTTTCAAAGATCATATTGAGTGTGTTAGAAAATGCTTGGTAGGAAAAAGCAAATTATCTCTTGGCAATAAGCGCTCTATTTATAACACGTGCATAAGAACGGTGATTACATAACGTCCCCCGTTTTTGCTCACGCCGCCCCAAAAGCACTTGAAAAATCCAAGTAATACATAACAAATTCTGAAGAGACGCCACGGACGCACATTAGTGCGTTTGGAATTTAGTACTTCACAGGGATCTAGAACTACCTACTGTAGCCAAATATATGAAGGACGCATCTAAGCAGTTCTTTAACACCGCGGGATCGCATTCCAATGCGCTCTTTCTTTCAGAAGTCTCTCAGTCAGAAGTCAAGATCTCAATTCAAATTCTATTCAATCTCAATTTTACATCAATTCGAATTTCATTCGATCATAATTCTATCCCAACTCGATCTCAGCTCGATCTCAGCTCTATCTCAATTCGATTTCAGCTCGAAAGATCGAATTGACATCGAATTGAGATCGAATTGAGTTCGAACTGAGATCGATCCGAGATCGTTTTTAGATCGAGCTGAGATAGAATTTAGATCGAGCTGAGATCGAATTTAGATCGAGATGGAATCGAGCTTAAATCGAATTAACATAGAGTTGAGATCGAGCTAAGATTGAGTTGAGATAGAATTAGGATCGAAATAAATTCGAATTGATATAAAATGGAGATTGAATAGAAACTGAATTGAGATCGAATTTAAATCAAATTGAGCTCGAATTGAGATCGAATTGAAATAAAATTGATTTCGGATTGAGATCGAATTGAGATCGAATCGAGATCAAATCGAGATCGAATTGAGATCGAATTGAGTTCGAATTGAGATCGAATACAGATCGAATTAAGATCGAATTGAGTTCGCATTGAAATCGAATTGAGATCGAATTGAGATCGAATTGAAATCGAGATCGAATCGAGAACGAATCATGATCGAATCGAGATCGAATCAAGATCGAAACGAGTACGAATTGGGATCGAATTGAGATCGATTTGAGATAAAATAGATCGAATCGAGTTCGAATTGAGATCGAATTGAGATCGAATTGATTTCGAATTGAGATAGAATTGAGTTCGAATTGAGATCGAATCGAGATCGAATTGAGATCGTAAATAGATCGTAAATAGATCGAATCGAGTTCGAATTGAGATTGAATTGAGATCGAATTGAAATCGAATCGAGATCGAATCGAGATCGAATCGAATGGAAGATTGGATCGAATGAATCGAGATCGAATCATGATCGAATCATGGATTCAGATCGAATCGAGATCAATTGAGATCGAATCGAAATCGAATCGAGATCGAATCGAATCGAATTAAGATCGAATGAGATCCAA
The DNA here is from genome assembly GCA_005406025.1 of Eumeta japonica. Lineage (NCBI taxonomy): Eukaryota > Metazoa > Arthropoda > Insecta > Lepidoptera > Psychidae > Eumeta > Eumeta japonica. The sequence goes on from BGZK01000022.1 coordinate 585,862, forward strand.
TCGAATCGAATCGAGATCGAATCGGAAATCAATTAATTCGAATCGATATCGAAATCAAAATCGAACCTACGAATCTAATCGAATCGAAATGAAGTTCGAAATTCGAGATCGTAAATCGAATCGATCTAGAATCGATCTAAATCTCGAATCGAAAATCGGATCGAATCTAAATCGAACTGAGATCAATGGAGAATCCAATCCAAATCGATTGAGATCAAATTCAAATCGAATTGACGAATCGAAATCGAGAATCGAATCATGATCGAATCGAATCGAATCGATCGAAATTCGAATCCAAGATCGAATCGAGATCAATCGAATCGATCGAATCGAAATCGAATCCAGATCTCGAATCAGATCGAATGGAGAACGAATCGAATCAACCCATAATCCATAATTGAAGATCGAATTGAGATCGAATGTTCGAGAATGAAGATCGAAGAGTTCTCATGGAAATCAGTTCGAGATCGAATTCGAACGAATGTTACAAATCGAATCAAATGAATAATGAACATCGAGATCAAATTGAGATCGAGATCGAAGATCGAATCGATTCGAATTCAGAAATCAGGAGATCGAATTCGAATCTAAATGAGATCGAATTGAGATCGAATTGAGATCGAATGGATCGATCGAGATCGAATCGAATCGAGATCAAACAGATCTGGATCGAATCGAATTGATCCAGTCAGATCGAATCGAGATCGAATTGCATAATCGGACCCAAAATCGAATCGAGATCGAATCTGTCAGGACCGAATCGAGAATGATCCGAATGTATATTCCAATCAATCAAATCGAGATGAATCATATTCAGAATGTTCGAATCGAGATCACCGAATCCAAACTCAGAATGAGATCGTACTCGAATCGAGACGAGATCAGGTCCAGATCGAATGACCCTCGAATTGAGAAACTGATGAACTTAGATCGAATTGAGATCGAATTGAGATCGAATTGAGATCGAATTGAGATCTCAATCAGATCTCAATGCGATTTCAATTAGATCTAAATTCGGTCTCAGCTCGAGCTTAGCTCGATCTCAACTCGATCTAAAAACGGTTTTATTGCACAACATTAAGGGCACCTGAGTCATAAGGAAACAACAAAAAATCTTCTTTTCGATCATAGTTGAAAATACTTTTTACTGAAAATGTTATGTTCGTTTTAAGGGATCAACAGACACTGTTCCCGAAATGAATAAATTAGTATATATGCGACACCTGTCAATTTAACGAGAAAAAACATGTACTAGTTGAGTCGAACTGTAGACAAATAAATAAAAAGAAAATCGGTTCAGGAGCTTTAATATGATGTCCGAATAGACAACAGAACAAAATTTCTAAAAAAATTATGAATGGTTTTGTGTTTGATGACCACTAGTTAGTCTGACGCACTCAAACTTTATAAGATATCTTCCATATACAAACATGCCTTTATTTTATAATAACAAAAAAAATAGACAAGTTGAGATTTGTTGACTTGTTGACCAAAAAAATCCACAGTAAAATTATAGACGCAAACAACTTCGTCCAAGTTAGGAGACGATTCGGTAACAACATGCAATTAAGTGTCCTTCGCTGAGTTTCAAGGACGTAACTAGTCCCTTAACTGTTTGTTGTTCCTTATATAAGTGCACTGCAATGACAATAATTGGTGAGCTTACAACGAAAAGTTTCAAGTTAAGTTATATTTAACTTTTAACTAGGAAGGAACTTATGCACAAAATAAGTAAATAGAAAATAAGCAACAAAATAAAAAATTAACATTTCTAACGTAAAGTAAGACGTATTAAACAAATCTTAATAGTAAATCTTAGCACTTTTCATGGTATGAAACCCACTAATGCCCCTTAGTATCCAAGTTACTGGCTGCCTTAGATTAAAACATAATTTCATTTTTGATAGGCTAATAGTTACAAGGTAATTTGATTCAAGGAAGCTCCTTAGGTTTCAAAGATTTTAGACAGACTAAAGAAATTTTATTTTACATTACCACACTGTATAATTGACTACGTACATGAATAAATTTAATGCTGCCGGGTAATTTACAACGACGGCGTACATTTGTATAGGTAAATATAGTTTTAAGTTATCTGTTTATAATTAATATAATTGATATAATTTATAAGTTATACAATTGAAATCAATTAGATCTTAAGATCTAATGAACCAATAATCGATTTTAGCTCGATCTCAACTCAATTTCAAATCGATCTCAATTTGATCTCAATTCGATCTCAGATAGATCTTAATTCGACTTTATTTCATCCTCAGTTCGATATCAATTCAATCTCAACTTGATCTCAATTCGATCTAAATTTTATCTCAATACGATCTAAATTTTATCTCAATACGATCTTAATTTGATTTTATTTCAATCTTAATTCGATCTCAATTCGATTTTATTTCAATCTGATGTTGATCTCAATTCGATCTCAATTTTATAATAAATCGATTTCTATTTGATTTCAATTCGATTTTAATTGGAATTCATTTATATTTCAATTTGATCTCAATTCAGTCTCAATCCGATCTCAATTCGGTCTCAATGCGCTCTTTCGTTCAGCAGTCTCCTACGAGCCACCTCACTCTCATCATTTTATCTGTATGCTATGGAATGTACTTACCGGTGAACCAGACGCTCTGACAGTGGCAGTTGAAAGTCTCATGGAGGTCAACGATACACATGACTGACTAAATTTAGGTATCTTTAAATCAGTAAGGTCCAATTAGGCTATATCACCCCATTCTACCCGGCACGGAAGCGGTTGAATGGACTAGACCCGTGTCGGTGTCCAGTGACATCCTATGCCGAAGTAATTCTTAAGGAATCGTCCATAGGGCATGTCATGCGCCTTCAGTACCCCCGTGTGCCGTCCAGCCGCATTCGGTGAAGCTGTAATAGAATCCTACCTAGGTAGCATCTGCCGACCAGCCATTTCTTCGTACAGCGGAGCCCACATTACTCGTACGCTTGGGCGCGCATGTGTGCGCTATTCAATTTTTACTTCCTCTCTGCCGCAAGAGGGATAACATATAGTCGCGCCACGTCCCTCTCCACTCCGATTTTCCTTGTTGTTTAACGACCCGGCCGGTGTGCTACTCGGTCGTCGCGTCGCGGCGTCCTACGCAGTGCGCTGCGGTAACGTCTAGCTATGTCTAGGCACTCTTGCTGTTGGGGCCACATCAGACATCAGACTTAAGGCCTTTCTCAAGAAGTGCGGTCATCTCGATCTCCTTCGGTATTTCGGGCCCGTTCATCTTAGGCCTCCCCCAAGCTGCCAAACTATGCTTTCTATCTCTAAATGGAGGTCAAAATTAATCTCAGCAGGCAGCTCGCTCAACGGCGTTCCGACATTCGTTTATCGGAGGAAATGAGTTCCGATTCATGGATCAACGATTCCAATGATCAAAACGATTTTGACGATGAGGGCTTTACCCACGTACCCTACGCGACGCCTGCCGCCCGCGCAGCACCCACCGTTATGGTCCCGTCAAAGGCACCCCCTTCCACGTCTTCCTGGCGTATGAGGTGGAAGACAAGTTCCCAGGATGTGCACATGCAAACACACTATCGAAAGTGTTCGAAGTCCATAACCGTACAGGATGTTAAAATGTTTCGTAATACACAAGAAACCGTTCATGTTTGAAAAAGTGTCTTTCTAATAATGTAAATAAAGGAAACAAAAAAAAAAAATCAACATTTATAAATTATATCTCTTTATTATAGTTAAATCATAATAGTTAAATAGCATTTTATAACTAGAAGAATTAAATAATGTTTCGAAAATTATAAAATACACGTTAAAAATGAAAATAAGAATGCCCGAAATATTTATGTAATTAAGTCCTTTTTAATTTTTTTGCAAATCTCTCTTTCATATTATCTCGAATCCAGTCAAGATATGCGGACACTTTAGTGCATATAGTAGGGTATGCAACATTTCCATGTGCAGCCACTGTGGACACTATGCCGACCACAGTATCGTGCAGGACGAGAGGTCCGCCGTTGTCAGCCTGGTGAAAAAAAAATGTGTTTAATACTCTGAAATTCTGAATTGCTTGTACAATTATTACTATCTGCCATGTAACTTCATCCAGGTTGATAGAGTGTACCAATAAATATATTCTTGCGAGTGTACTTCCGTTACTGTTGATTGAATGATCAACAGTAGTGGACGTTTCTTTATGCCCCGAAGGCCGTGATAAGATTATTTTTATTGTGTTCACAAGCAATCTTTGAAAGAAATTTCAGTTGTTGTTGTAGTATTAGTCTTTATGCAATGAAAAGTAGGGTGTCAAAATTAGTATTAAATACCCGTAAAATGTTAGTATAGAAGACGTAATTTTTGGTTTTTAACAGCACGTTCTGTGATTATGAAGTGACTGACAGACTTAGTCGGTTGTGAAATGACTGATAGATTTAGTTGGTTGAGAAGCGACATCCCGCCTTTAAGAGTCGAGACGGTTTTCGAATAATCTATGTTTTTATATACATAGATCATTCGAGAACCGTACACGGTTTTCTGGGTTTTCATAAATCTAGCTCTTTTATATACATTCGTTTCAATTATAAGGATAAAATAGATAATTAGATATATGTAATATAAACTTATTCGAAAAAAGGTAAAGGCATATTTCTAAGGATACGTCTATTGTAAGTGTTCTAGATATATTTTCATGTCTATCGGTTGCATTTTCTTATGAACTTACTGAACTTATCTGTAAAATATTATTCTCTTGTTTTTTTCTGGCATTAAAGTGTTTGATAACCAGTGAGATAAATCAAATAAAAAAATTCCAATGCAGGAACAGCACATAACACATTTTCATTATGATGACTTTACACAATTTTATGGCGAATTTATGTATCTGTATTGATTTCTTGAAAATTTAATAACTTGAGTTATGTTTGACACATCAGCTTAGATATTTATTTTTGGATGTATTTAAGAATACATGTGACTGATATTATTGATCACCAAGACCTTAAAATTGTATTTCAACAGTAATCGATCCATACAATACATTGTGACTATACTAGCGTTGTCTGTACACAACGCTGGTGTAGTGACAATTGTAACAAATGCTACTAAAAAGTGTTTTTGTTGAGAAAATAAATATATTGATGTTAATGAATTCATATAAATTTGGTGACGCCATATTTTATCCCTCAAATCATAGTATATTGCCTTAGTCCATAGACAACTAACTGACGCGAAGCTTAGCAAACAGAGTGAGAAGAAACATCATATTCGGTCGTCACGACGTAGGGAAAGTAGCGTGGGCGGTCGGTACGCGAAAACGAAATTAAAATTAAATTTAACGCGGGCTAATGTCTGATAAACGCCGCAAAACTAACAATGGGAGTGAAACGAAGTGAACCTTGTGAGGACCACTAGATGGTTTTCGGCTCGCGCGCCTGGAATTTTTGGAATGAACGCCGGCTGTGCCAAGTAAGCCTCGCACAACAGACTACCTCATGCTGGCCGGGGGCGCACAAGATTACTCTTAGAATATTAAGCACGCGACGTACAATAAATAATTCTTAAGAAAGAGAGTAATCACTTCGTATAATAGTTATTCTGTAACAGTTACTGAATCAAAAAGAGAATATGCATTCTGGTATACCACCTTTTTTCCAATGTTTGATTTATCGAATACGCTCAGAGAATGTTCTACAAAGTTATTACTTACATCACCAGCGGTGTGATCTTTCGATCCTGCGCACATCATGTTTCGAGTGACTACAGCTTCACCATTAAAGATCTCTTTACAAATATTCCGATCCAAAAAAGGTACGAGCGTGTTTTTTAATGTCGCCGATATGTTGCCATGAACCTGAAATAATTAGGAATATATGAGTTATTTGATAAAATCTCTTTGAAAACAGCCAGTACATACTTTACATTTCCACTGAGACCACGGTAACAGAATAATGGATTTCATAATGATATTATTATAACCTACTATTTCAATAATGTTATTGTTTTGCTACTGTTAGAGAAGGCGTGTGGTCAGCTTCTAGTTTCATAATGACTACTAATAAGCTCCGTTACATAGATTGAAATTAACTAGTGGAGCTGAAAGAGATATCTATAAATAAGCTACGAGAAAAATTCTAATAGACGAAATTCTTGCAGGATTAAATGAAGAAAAACCCGACTTCACAGTTAAATGACATCACAACTGTTCACTAGGACAGCAAAAAACATATAAGGTCCGGCAAAATTTTTTTTTTTGTATTTTATGTACAAATTCAGATAATTGTTCATTACATTTTATTTAAATATTATTTAAAAATATATATACCATTTTATTTAAAAACATATTGCCATTTTGTAGGTAATAACATAATCTCATTGCTGTAGAGATTTCGATACTTCTGATCAAAATACTGTGACTCGTAATTTTGACAGTTCTCTTTTCGTATTAACCTAAAAGAACCTAACAAATTCTAAAGAGACCGAAACAGGTTAAAATCAGAGAGTGCAAGGTCAGAGCTATATGATGGATGCATAAACACTCCCAAACCAGGCTCTCTCAATATTTTCAGAGTAGCTAAAGATATAAGTGGTTTGGCGTTATCATGGTAAAAAACCACACTCTATATCGATTCTGGCCGATTTTTCTGTATTTCTTGCTCAAGTCTCGTCAGCTGTAGGCAATAAAGATCTGAATCAATGGTTTGGCCCGGCGGTAAAAGATCATAATGAAAAATGTTCTTCCAATCCTACCACACACAAAACATCAACTTATTGCGAGTTAATCCGGGGTTCGCTATTACCTGTGGAGCTTGTTTACCTTTATCTTTTTCGCATGTTCTTGCCGTAGGTAATTCATTTTTCTATAACCACGGGATGAAAAACGGATTATCTTTTCAAAAACGGTTCGGTTTCATTGTGTTTCAATAGTGAATCGCAAATGAGTACACAATTTTATAGAATTCTTTCAATGAGCTATTGTGGGACCCAAGTATCGAGCTTTTTGTATATCCAGATTGGTTGAAATGGGTCCAAATTGTTTTTAGTCAATGACTAGCTCTTCAACTATGTTGTAAGAACTATTATGCCGATCTTGCTCTACTTTTTCCAAAACAGTATTGACTTTAACCTTAATTGGTTGACCAGAGTGAAGTTCATTTTCAACAAAATCACCAGACTGAAAATACTTGACCACGTTTTGTGCAATTATTACCAACACTGTACTAAGTCCATAAACGTTACAATTTTTATCGTGGTACTGAAATACAAAAAAACTTTTTCTCCGACCTAATATATATGCCAAAACAATAAAACGATTTTGATTTACCGTAACGGTACAGATCTATAACTATAACAAAAGTAATAGGTTACTAAAATAATAATAATATAAACTCAAGCCTATTTATCAGAAGGGTAGGCAGGGATTGTAGATTTCCACACGGTACGATCTTTGCATATATTTATTACTTCACTGATATCCATCAATCGTTTAATGAAAGCTCATCTGTTTCGGGTACTTAAAAATTTGGCTCTTTTTTAATATACAACTAATATGGTCTGCATAGGATTTTCCAAGGTAAACCTTGACGACCTTTCCAGCTTATACATTTGCTCTATAGATTTGTTTTTGTCCTTGTAATTTTATTTGTCTTTTCCAGATTGTTAAATGAACTCAATACACGTTCCTTCAAACCATATCGCTCTCTGATATCACTGTTCCTACATTTATCTTTCAAATATGCTCCACACAAACTACGCAGAGATCGCATTTCCACCGCATTGCTTCTACTTTCATTTTTCTCCTGTCATATTCAGCTTTTACTGTCATAGATAAACATAGGGATCAAGACCCATTTTGCATAGTCAAATACGCTTGTCGTGACATACATTTACTATTAATAATGCCAAGTAAGGCCCCAATCACGATTTAGATATCTCATGTTTCGATACATCATGTTTACCACCATTTTTAAATAGACTACCACTTTTATACGAACGAGACTATCAAATGTAAAGTTAAATATGGAAAATGATAACCTTACAAGAAAAATACGCACGTTAAGGGCATTTAGCGTAGTGTTAAGTAAAACATAGGTCTTAAAGAAATTGTTCAAACACTCATTTACCACGTTCATTAAAATTATGTAACGCGACAGTCAATGACTTACTATTTGTGAGCCCCAGCCGGAAATATTGAAAAACGTGTCTTGAGAGAAAGCTATGTTACTCTCAGGTAAACGAACTGCAGACACTTTCGAGTTGAAAACCAAAGATGTTGCGAGTTTCAGGAGGCAGATGTCGTTCTGGCCTTGGTCATTAAAATGATCGTGCCTTATGATCTGTTCCAAGTTGTGTCTTTGACCCCCTTCCTGCGTCCCTATGTCCGCAGTACCAGCGAGAACATAGTATCGGGAAGGATTCCTAGAAGCAAGAGGAACGGGTTGTACATTAATAACATGCTTGTTTTGATGGTCTAAAAAATCATTGAATTCACATACGTCATTGTGTTGATTATATAATCCATTTAATTCTACGCTACTAACAACGGGTTTCCTGTAAGGAAAGAACTAGTTGTAATGCTGGTCCATTGCATGATGAGAATTTATTTTTAAAATTTCGAGGAACCTTTAGGGAGGTGGTAGTTTCATCACGAAGCTTTATTTCACCAGAATGTCAAAAGATGATCCGTGTTTTAATTTGATTTATTTGGAAAAACACTCCGTGGTGCGGCCTAACAGACTGAAACTTATGTCTCCTGGATAGCAGAGAATGTGTTAACTACCTGAATACTTCTGTTCGTCTGTAGATTCTTAGCTTCTAAAAGCATTGGAATGCTCCATAGAGCGGAACAGTACTCCAAGCCGGATCAGCATCTCTTACAATATAAGGCACAAGTTCAATTACATTCGAAGCATTGTTGTCACCTCTGGACCGATACACCCAAATGTCAGTATACAATTTTCTGCCAAGTACGGTAAAACTTTTAACTGATCCGCGATGAGCGGCATTCCTAATGAAATACGACTAGGGGGCTTTCAAGAAAAGGACGTACTTCTTCCCAAAACGTCAGCACCGTACTAGTCACTCCACTGGGACTGCGGGTGTTTCGAGGCGGCAGTGAACATCTACATTCTAATGGATCGCAAGCTCGTTTGCACCTTAAAAACTCTGTTAGGAAATAAGCCCGTCACTACTTACAGCAAGATGACGCAATAGCCTGACGTTAAAACGAATCTATGGCTGAGTATTGACGCACCGCAGTGGAACTTCCCTCTCTTCCACAGTGACGCCAAGTATGAGAAGTCTTCGATGCGAGCTGGTTCACCTCCAATGACACCCACAGAGCGCGAAGTGACTGCGTCTTTAAATAGGATACAAAAATAAAGCCTTTTATTTCACGCAGTTATAAAACTGTATTGATACACTGTTTATAAATAAGCGTTAATCTTAAAAAAAATCATTCAACAGTATTATAATGGAAAGTTATACCACAAAAATACAATTTATGAATTTGTAATTCTTTTGGTTTAATTTTTACAATGTTTGAAATAGGTGCATATTTGGTATTGATTATTACTCTTACTTTTGAATATAATTATTTGATTTAAAATATTTTTCCTAATCAATATAAGTTGCGTTATTTATTCTTGTGTAGTAACAATAATCCACCATAGTATAATAGATAATATGCATAAAATTAGTAAAAAAAGAAATTGTAAAAGGATATCGTGTTTGAAAACTTCTTAATTGAGGGTGAAGGCGTCCTCCAGAGAAGACCAGTATTCTCTGTCTTTGGATTTTCTCATACATAATTTACCAAGGATCCCTATAATATAATCAACCCATCTGCTTCTAAGCTTTCTTCTGTTCCTTGTCCCTATAGGTCCCGGGCATGACGGCAGCCGAATTGTGCGGCGATTGTCGCTTATTCTGGCCACATGACCTGCCCACGGCCCTTTCAATTTTTGTGAGTAACTAAGGGCGTCTATTACTTCTGTTCCTTCTATTATGTTCGATCGGCGTATTTTTTGGAGTTTTTTGATTTGCATCATGTGTTTTTTCCATACTCCGTTAACGAGAAGTTAGTCATTTATAATCGACGTGTAAATTTCCATCTCTTGCAGGCATAAGTGAGTGACGGAAGTAAGCAGCTATCCAATCCATGATCTTTTTTCTTCTTTTTAGTACTAAATAGGAGGGTACTGTTGTATAACTTCTACCTGCAAAATTATTATATTAATTAAGGTATTTATTACTATCGATAGAGCGGATTTTACACATTTACGTGGGATAGTCTGAATGTCTTTATAAAATCAAAAACTGCTTAGGCAGTTTGCTAGTTTAGACTAGCAAGTTATTTCCATTATTATTGTTTTTTGAAATAGTACCCGTTCATCGCTGCATTCGATGGAACCACTGAGAGTAACATTTTTCTCATTTGCATTTAGGAGTCACTACTTCATCGTCGTTAGTAAAACAAGTTTCTTGAAAGTTTTCCTTTTGTTTTAGGAAATCAATAAAAATTACATGTTGCGAAGTAGAGGCTGTAAGGAAGGTAAGCCAGTATTTCTATACTTAACTTTCACAAATGGTTAGTTGTTTGTCTGGCAGTATATGGTGACGCGTTGTGATGATGAAGGAGATTTCTATTGCGAGGTCGTTTCTCCCGAACTTTAGATAAAACATGAGGCAACCAATTGTTAGTGTACCAGTTTGAAAGGATTCTTTTTTTTTTATCTTTTAAAACATTTGTTGCTAATGTGTTTTGTAGAAAGCCACCATCTTTTTTCCGACGCTTGAACCTCATTTTAGTTTAGTAAGCGATTGCGCGAAAGGAAACACCCTCTGAACAGACTGCCTTTTGGTTTCGAGATCATGACAGTAAATCCAGCTTTCGTCACAGGTAACTATGTCGTATACAGCATTTGAGTCATCGCCGGAAAATCTTTGTATTATTGCACGGCGCCAATTAATACGACGGAGTATTTGAGTTTTGGTCAAATAATAATTTGTACAAAGCTTCATGATTGCTAAATGTTCATAAAAGGTTTTATGCGCTAGACTCATATCGATGCCTAAGCTTGCCCAAATCTGGTAGTGGGTAACTCTTTTCTCAGTAACTATTGTGAGCAGTACAGCACTTATGTTGTCTTCAGTCGTAGCCGTAGAAGACGTACTTCACGTAGATCATCAGTCAAACTTGTGTGACCACGTTTGAAGTGGTAAGGGTTGGAGCTTCATCATGAAAGGTCTACCGTAATAAAACGCAGTGTTCAGTTCGACCCCTTTTTCACAACTATTTATTTTTCATTCATACGGTAGATGGCGCTAGTATGTATACATAGTTAATTATTTTGTTACCAAGTAAATCTAAATAACATCCTGACCTAACAAAATAATCTAAACTTCCAAATAACTCTACTATAACGAAAATCAAAAACTTATACCATAAAATGTACTTTACTTCTCAATTTCAGACATGCCAATTGCATTTAGGAACTTGTAGTGCTTATTTGAACTTAAACTTTTAGTAAACATATCAGCTGGCATCTCTGAGGTTGATACATATTTAATTACAATTTTCTTTTGAGATACATATTCTCTAACAAAATGGTGTCTTGTGTCAATGTGTTTAGTACGCTTATTATTAAACAATGGATTAGTTGCCAATTTAATGGAACTTTGATTATCACTATACAAACACATTGGCACATTTTCATCCAATTCAATTAGTTCACTTAATATATTCCTGAGATATACAGCTTCTTTACAAGATTCGGATAGAGCCATATACTCTGCTTCTGTACTGGAAAGTGCTACAGTCTTCTGCTTTTAGCCTCATATGAAATCACTGACCCTGACATAATGAAACAAAACCAGTATATGATCGTCTATCCAATGTACAAGATGCCCAATCAGCATCAACAAATCCACAAAGATTACATCCAGTCTTTCTATATATTAAGCCATAACTTTTGTTTTCTTTAAATATTTTAATAACCGTTTCAAATGTTTCCAATGAGTTTCGCTAAAACAATTATTATATTGACTTAGAAAACTAACGCTAAAAGAAATATCTGGCCTCGTGAGCACAGATAAAACATCAAGCTACCAATCAACTGTTGATATGGATATTTTTGTACTACTTTACTTTTCACATCCTTTTGCAATTTTAAATTTACTTCCATAGGTGTATCTGAATTAGAACAATCAGTCATATTAAATTTCTTTAAAATACTCTCAATAAACTGCTGTTGATCTACAGTAATACAATCTTTACTAACATTTATATGCATACCCAAAGACTGCTTGATTTGACCTAAGTCTTTTATTCTAAATTTTGCTACCAACTCATTTATTAACTCTACATAAGTATTCTGACAGTTATAAAACACAAAAAATCATCAACAAACAATGCTATGTAAATTGTTACATTTTATCACTCTTCATAAACAGACATGGTTCATAACTCGACCTTTTATAATTTAATTTCAACAAACAATCTTCAACACGAGTGTACCAGGCTCTTGCTGACTGCTTAAGGCCATATATGGCTTTCTTTAACTTTAAAACTTTACTGTTACAATTTACAATGTTTGAATATTCAGGTATTTCCATGTAAACAGTTTCATGCAGAAAACCATTAAGAAATGCAGTAGGTACATCAAGATGATTAATTTTCAAATTTAATTCAACACTTAAGGCTAACAATAACCTGAATGTAGAGTACTTTAAAACTGGTGAAAATGTCTCATTATAGTCTACGCCCTTTTCTGGGTAAAGCCCTTGGCCACGAGTCTAGCTCTATAACGCACTTCACCTTCAGTGTTATGTTTCTTTTTAAACACCCACTTATTTTTAACTATTGTACCTTCACTTGGCCTATCCACTAGTTCCCACGAATCATTATCGCGAAACGATTCCAGTTCCTGTTGCATAGCACTTTGCCACTGATCTTTTTCAGATCCATTCATAGCATCACTAAGAGAAATATGTTCATCTAACATTTCTACACACATGTTCGCACTTTGGTAGAAGTCCGGTTTGCGCCTAACACGTTTTTCTGGTAGACTCTCAACACTTTCCTGTGAGATGATGTCTTCTGCTTCTGGGGACAAAGTCATGGTGTCCTCAAATGAATCTTCAGAATCACTCGCTACATCAGGAACATATGTCTCATCATGCTGATTCTCTTCATCTGAATCATTCTCAGGAACTTTCTCTGCAGACGTATCTAATGGCCTGTTCTCCTCAATTCCAATAGATGATGATAAACTGTCATCTGTTTTCTCCATAATGACTACATCTCTGCCTACAATGACATCCCGCAATATAGGGTCATACAATCGATATCCCTTGACATTCTCAGAATATCCCACTAGGTACATCTTCTTTGCTTTTTTGTCCCATTTCCTTCGCTTTTCTTTTGGAATATGAACCATTGTTGGGCTGCCGAAAATCCGTATATGGTTCAACTCTGGCTTTCTGCCTGTCCATATTTCATACGGAGTTTTACTGCCATCCAAGCCTGCTGCTGGTGATCGGTTTTTTAAATACACTGCCGTGTTTACAGCCTCAGCCCAAAGAAATTTCTCAAATTTGGCATCGTAAAGGAGACATCGCGCTTTCTCAACTATGGTTCGGTTGTATCTCTCACTCAGTCCATTCTGTTCCGGTGTAAAACTGTTAGTTTTCTGATGAACTATGCCACTTTGCTTCAGAAAATTAGTCATTTCTGTCGAACAAAATTCTCCTCCATTGTCGGATCTTAATATCTTGATTTTCTTCGACTGTTGATTTTCTACAAGCTCTTTGTATTGCTTAAAGTACTTGAAAGTTTCACTTTTACATTTTAAAAAATAGACGGTGCACATTCGGCTGAAATCATCGACAAACAGCAAGTAGTATTTTGCTTTTCCAAGAGACACATTCTCCATAGGCCCACATAAGTCGGTGTGGACCAGCTCTAATGTATTTCGACTTTTGCTTGTGCTTGTTGGAAATGGTAGTCGAGTCTGCTTGCCTTCGCAACACACTATACAGCTATTTTATTATTTTCACTTTTATCATCAAAACTAACTCCTTCTGCTGCACCATTTTGAGTTTATTTAAGTCATTCGTATTGATATGACCTAGTCTTCTGTGCCAAATGT